>CM076569.1:455816973-456248406 GCA_034641835.2 Pinus albicaulis | reverse complement strand
ACACTTGGCATATACCTTGCAACACCATGAAAGACACCGACACATCCTATGAGCAAGACAGTGATTCTGCCACTGAACTACATGCACCAGGAGGGCACTGAGGAGATGCAAAAGACATGATCGACTTCAAATCTTTGCCGAAGCTTCTTTGGATGAGCATGATACTTGATGATGGACCTTTAGTCCAAATTTCAAGGAATTTGGAGAAATTTTTGTCAATTTTGAATTTTTTTGGTCACAAAACAGATTTTTCCACCCGACGCGTCGCGCCACTTGGTGCGCGCTTATGATTGGGACATCTTCTGGAGGAAAAATTGATATTTTTGAGTTTTTTATGATAAATTATGTATGCTCAGGAATGGCTGAGAGATTTCATCAGGTTCTGGGTGGCTTAAGAGGTCAAAAACACTCAATAATGGCCTTTCTGCCACTTTTTGCACCAGCAGGAACCAGTCTTGGGAGATTGCAGTTTTGAAGGGGCAAATGACATCCAAATCCAAAAATTATACTTGGGTTGGATAGTAGACAGACAGGGCTTTCCAAGGAGATATCATGAGCCCAATATTGACTTCGGGAAGTGCCTCAAAAACAGGCTCAAAGTGGCGCGGTGCATTGAGTTTTCTGGCGCGGCGCATAGAGAAATTTGGCCTCATTTTTACTTTTCAGCTCAGAAATTTGCCCAGTTTGACTAGTTTCACTTTTTGATGTAACTATTGATCTATCTTGATGTAATTTGATGACTATGATGTAATTTTGGCTCATATTTACTTGTTCTAGAGGATTCATTCACTAAAAAGTGAAAATTAAATGAATGAATCAGTTTCCTTCCATATAGAGGCAAGTTGTTTGATTGCCTAGATTTCAGTTCCTTGTTTTAGAATTGGTTGAAACAGCTCCTAGAAGGATGAGCTCGACCCCTAGAGACATGGGAAGGGGTTAGGATGGTCTATATAATGTATTTTCTGAGTCATTTTCAGGGTTGGACTCTTGGGAAAAGTTGGGCACCTCATTGTATATTCATTTCAGCTTTTTGTGGAGAAGAACCAGAGTTTTTGCGGCCTTGTTGGATCATGTGGCCTCACGAGTTTTGATGATGTTTCTCCATGTATCTACTACTTCATTAATATGCTGTGTGTTTGATTTCCCTTCCCTTCGCTTCCGAAATTAAACAAATGAGTAACTAAGGTAGAATTGATTAGTTTGCTGGTGCTCTACCTTAAACTTTTGTTTAGTTTTATATGTTTTCATCAGTTTGAAGAGGATCCTTGCACCTTCCTGCCCTCTTCAGCTCCTCGCAGTCTTTTCTATCCATTCATTGAATCTAAGACATCGAAGCCATTTCCTTCCCTGCCCCAACTCGAACTCTGCAAGAAATTGGCCTCATCTCCAAGCCCAAAATTGCCTTTGCTTTTTCAACAAAAACCCCTAAAAAATCATTTTCAAACTCCTTGATTCACTTATGCCTAGCCTAATATTAGCATTCACCCAGTCATCTCAAGCTTCATCATGACTACTTTTCAGGATTGTGGAGGAACCTCTCACCATTGCAGTAGGAGAAGGCTACGGTAGGCGTCGTTTGGTGTTACCACAGATCTTGCCTTCATCCAACTAAAATTGGATTTGGGCTATAACGGAAGGGATTAAAACAAACCTTATCTACAAAAATATTCAGGCATTGTGGATTCATATACTTCCTGTCAGTTGAATTGGTAAATTGTTGTAGTAAACCATACAAAATGCAAAGCTTGGTTTGAGACAAAATTATTTTTGTATTTTCTTTGATGTGATGATGTTCTTGATCGTGGTCTTTTCTCTAAATGTTTAATTTAATAAAATAACCAGTTTTGTGAAAAGAAGGGAAACACTATTTCATCTCCCTCTAAATTTTCCCAACAAATGGTATTAGAGTCAGTCCTTCTTTGAAGCTTAACTACTTGAAGGAAATTGTCTAGCATTCAAATTTGAGTGGTGGAGATTGTAGTTAAAGTTAAGGTGGATTTTTATTAGAAACAACATGTTAATTCCCTCAAATACATGTTTCAAGTAGTGACATGGGACCTTCATATGACTACAAGTATGTATAATAGTCTTTATAGGAAACCTGAAGATCTAAAGGCAGAGAAGACGAAGCATTACGATAATTGGAGATACGAAATAGATAATATCATCTGACTTGAAACTGAAACTAAAAATATTCAAAAAATAGAAATATATCATGAACATACTGAAGAAAAGGAGGAAGTGGATCATCTCAAAATCATGTTGGAAAAAACAAATTAGAGAGGAAGGAAGCTAACAAGCTAGCTCAAGGAAAAGAAGAAGCAAAATAAATGGAACAAGCAATATAAGTAACTTAGGAAGCAAATCACTACCTTGAAGAGGGAACCTAAAGAAGCTAGAAGGATTGAGTAATTTTAAAGGAGTCCAATGAAGAATAAGGAAGAAGATTGTCTGAAACATGAACATGAAATTGTCACATTGAGAGTAGAAGTGGAAAATCTCAAATAGAAATTGAGGAGTTCAGAGGTCTTGGATGATATTATCGATTTCCAAAGATCACCACTTATCAAGACATGTCTTGGATATGTTTTTGAATCCTTTTAAGTCAAAAAATGAAGAAAAGACACATGTAAAAGAAGATAAGCCTCTTTCCAATGATGAAGAGAAAGCCCATGAAGAAAAACCTCATCCCAAAGATGAAGAGTAGACACATGTCAAGGAAGAAAATAAGTCTCATGAAAATAAGCCTCATGCAAAAAATGGAGAGAATCCCAAAGTCAAAATCCTGCACAAATCAACCAAAACTGAAAGTTGGAAGACCAATACCTCAATAAGTCAAGATGAAGCATTAAAAAAAAAAATCATCAAAGAGCATTAAAAAATTATGGGCTACAAATCCTTGGATATTCTCAAGGGTGAGACACCTTTAGCACATATTCACCCTATATTACGAGTTATGCTAGCACATTTCATGGTTATTGTTACATATGTTCTAACTATGGAAATAGAGCTTGAGATTGCAGGGGATATAGCAACAATATTCATAGAGCGTTTTATAAAAGCCCTAATAGTATATTTTCTAGAGGACAAGATAGAGGCCTTTACACCTATGACAACCAAAGTTACAACACCTTTAGTCCATTATTGAGACCTCGTGTAGAATGCTATATATGCCATAATTTTGGCCATTTTTCACAATATTCTAGAATTGAATTGACATGGACTTCGTAGAACTATGAAGGAAGGTCATTGACCAAGTCAGAAGACAAGAACACCAAGGTATGGAAAAAAAAATTATAATGAATGTTTTCACAATTGGAAAATCAAAAATATGAAGATACAGGGAGATACATCACAGGATCAAACATTGTCAGGGGGGTCTTATATAGATGATGCAACAGGTAAGAATATTTCTAGGGGGAGCCATATCACTTGGAGATCTCGTTAAGGACTCGAGGTAGAGAGAGAGAATCTTAGAGGAATCAAGGTGGAGAGAGAGATGCAGGATGTAATATTACTTATAATTCTAGGTGTGTTGACACAATGAAAAAGGGGGGTATTATTGGGTATATTGTCATTTATTTAAAATATGGTGTGCAATATGAAGTATTTCAAGAAATGGATGTAGGATTATGATGTAGATGAACCCATGAAGCAGGTGATGATGATGCATCTTGATTTTATGAGTTGATTTTTATCATTTATTTACACAATATTTTGTAGCTAGATGATGCAGGTTGATGAAACCCTAGCCACAGGATGAAACCCTATCACTAGGGTTTTTCTTCCTTGGAAGCTGAGCACACCCCACATTTATTGGAGATTTTTAGGAAGAAAATAACTAAATTTTCCTTAGAGACCAAAGTGAGTGGGTTTTCCTCCTCATGATGATTTTATTGATATGTGTACCATCTTGAGTGGCTTCAAATTTTGTGATATATGCTTTGTCAAAGGTCCAATCCCAATTTCGTGGTCAAAATCCCCAAGGGTAATAATGATGTCACATGATAGTACTAGTTGGATTATTTGGTAATTCGAAGGATGATTATGTGGCATCAAAGCCATAAATAAATGATGATGTGAAACATATCATGGAGCCACTTAAGCCACTATCAATAGGATAAATTAAGGAGGCCAATGTCTTAGACAAAAATATGAAGATGGTTAAAATAAATTTCATAAGGGCTAAAGGAAAAAGTGACTCTATAATTCTCATTGTATGAGTTTGAGTTGGAGGGAATTTTAATTCATTTAAAATTTAAATTTAAAGGATTTTTCGAAAAAAATTATAGGTCAGATAACCTCATGAGCCCTCCTCAAATGAATATATAAACACATGAATTTCCCTCTCGAAATTCAACAAAGGTGAGAAAATTATCTCTATTTATAGGAAGATTATTAGTTCGTAATGAAGATATGAACCATGACACATGAGGTTTTTTTTTTCTTAACGACTATTGCAATCTCTTGCATTATCTCTTGGCAATCCTAAAGTTGGTTTGCATCCAAACACATGAACAAGTTATGTGTGAAACCTTTGACTAAGATTTAAAAACAAATCTTGGTCCTATGAATTAAAAAAGAAGCTAATATGGATTTGGTATTAAATCCTTTCGAGATGATAAAATGGAATAAGATGTCTTGGATAAATTTACTTGGGTATTGTTTTTTTATTTTTGGTTTCTTAACACAAGGGCCTCGTTGGGCTTCAATTTACACAATTGATAGTTAAAGGAGCTTGACCTGTATGTGGTAAAAAATTTCTTCTGAAGTGTTATCATACTTGCCAAGATCTGAGTCATACATCTAAGTATCTACGAGGATCTAAATCATTTTGGACTTGTTACTGTGGTTCAATAAATTTTCCAAAATCACAGATTTTCTTATGGAATGAAATTAATTGATCACAACAAAATGGATCACTATTTCTGGTAGCTCACATAAAATATGAGGGACATGAATGAGAGATTTGATAACTTTTGACTTGGTGGTGTAAATTTGATCACGAGATTCATTATCCTTATGAAGGCTTGAACCTAACACAGAAATATTGATCATCCCCTTTGCAAAGTCTTGTTCTAGTGTCCCTAACTAAGGTTCTGAGGCATCCCATAATTTCACTCGGCCTTGTTTCTAGGAATAATTATTCAATAGAGACAACATGTGGCATATATGATCTTGGTTCTAAGATATGTGAGCTTGAAGAGTGGGTTTTGGGAGACAGTGGAATCATGATGAAGTGTTATTGTGGAGATGAATGTTGCACAACTTTTTTTACATGTTTATGAGTCAAAATATATGTATTAAAGTCATTCTTATAGAGCCCTGTAGCATGGTATGAACCCTACACATGAGAGAAGCTATGGGACATGTGATATTTATTTTAATTATCTATGGATCCATCACAAAACCTAACTAGTGTGGAGTCGTATGCATATGAGAGGCTTGCGTCTGATGCTTAGTGGTGTTACTACATTAAGAAGAGGAGTTTCACACTTAGTATGAATTCATGTGGATATGTGAAAATTTAACTATGACATAGTAGTGAAGCTCTTTAAATCAGTTATATAATTAGAAAAGGAAGAACTCATTCTTGAAGTTGTTGTCGTGCATTGATTTATTCATAGAAACTAGTGTATAGAGCCTTCATTTCATTTGTGTGAAGTTCATACAACTTTTAGACCATGTATAGGCATGTGGGAATATGTATGATATAATTGGTATAATTTGATAGACTGTACTTATGGTAGAAAAGACTCCTTCATAAACCTATTAGGGGAAAAATGAAAAATTCAAGGATAAATTTGGAGGCTTAATAGATATGTCTTGGATGCCATATGAATATTGTTTAAATAAAACTAGTGAAATATCATTGATAAACAATTTCTTGAACAAAAGGTCCTACTATCACATAATTTTGATATCGCCTGATTCAAAAATATATTGTTTAAGATAGAAACATAAATTTCTTAAGACCTTTCTACTATAGAAAGAAAAAGAATTTTCCAAGTTTGTATTCTGCAAGTAGAAGGAAAGATTGGTTCTAAATCGTAGTGGTGTTTTGAATATGGATATGATGTTATAACTAATTATTTGGTAAGGGTTATATATCTATATTATTTTCATTGAAGTTTAGAGAAAATTCACTAACCAAAAGCATTGAAAGACTAAGTTTTTTCTATGCTATGTTTCTGATGCAAGCTTGAAGAAAAAACAAAAAATAGTCATTACGTTACTGGTATATTGTAGTATGTTAAACATGATCACTTTCACATGATGGCGCTAGGGTTTATAGTGAAAATTGAAGCTCAAATTATTACTCTTGATTATGATATATGACTATGGAGACATGATAGTGGGTTGGATAGCAGTGATATTCCCTTGATAGCAGTGATATTCTCTTGATAGAAGTGATGTTCTCTTGAATAAGGCTATGAGATCATGATCAATGGTAGAAGTGGTAGTGGAAGAAAATGGAATAGTTGAAAAATACAGTAATGGGAAGCAAACAATGATAGCAACAGTGGAAGAGGACAAAAAATGGAAGAGGAAACCAACAGACAAATGATAGCGATGTAAATTTGGCTTACTAGTAGCAGTATTGGCGGAGGATAGCAATAAACAGAGGACAATATTAAAAAATTGGAGTTGTGGGAAGGTTGAAGCAGATATGATAGGGGTAGCAATAGAAGTAGTGGTTACATATAGTAAGTGCAACAGAGGAAGTAGTGGAAGCAATGGTGGTAACAGTTGGTGAATTGGTTGTTTGTAAAGGAGATTGAACCCTCCTACAGACCTTGTCTGCAAACATGTTTATGCATTGGGGAGTCTTGTACTTCCTCGAAGCTCAGCTGGTAAATTTTTGTATGTAAAAAATACATAATGGAAATCTTGTTCTTAGAAAAAATTATCATTGTAATGTCTTTGATGTGATGATATTCTTAGTCATGGTTGATGCTTTGAAGGTTTAATTTAATAAACTAACCAATTTTGTGAAAATAAGGGAAATAAAGATTCACCACGCTCTTAGCTTTTCCAACAATTGGTATCAAAATTGGTCCTTCTTTGAACGTTAACAACTTGAAGGTATATTTGTAGCATTCAAATGTGAGTGGTGCAAATTATAGTTTAAGATAGGATGGTATTTTATTCGAAAGAAGATGTTAGTTGTCTCAAATAAAATCTTCAACTAGTGACATGGGACAGGGATATGACCACAAGTATGTATAATAGTATTTATAGGTAACATGAAGGCCTAAAAAGGCTGAGAAGACAAAGAATTACGATAATTGAATATATTTCATAGTTGATATCATTTGATTTGGAACTCAAATTAATAATCTAAAAACAATAGAAAATTATCATGAACTTGATGAAGAAAATATGGAAGTAGATCATCTCAGAAACATGTTGGAAGAAGCAAACGAGAGAGAAATCACCTTTAAAATGCATCTCAAGGAAAAGGAGAAGCCAAATAAATGGAACAAGCTGGATAAAGAACTTGGAAAAAAAAATCATTTTGTTAAAGAGGGAAATTCGAGAAGCTAGAAGTATTGAGGAAGTTGCAAGGAGTCTAATGAAGCAAAAGCAAGAAGATTGCATGAAACATGAACATGAAACTTTAACATTGAGAGAAAAAGTGGAAAAGTTGAAAAAAAAATTGAGGATTTAATAGGTCTTGGATGAAATTTTTAATTCCCAGAGATCACCACGTATCAATGCTATTGGAAATATTGTCATTGATGGCAAAGGAGCACAAAGGAGCAGCACCTGAACTATCACTAAGGAAAAGGAGCAGAGAAGAACCAAAAATAAGGAAAAGGAGCAGATCGGGCAATAATTCTATAAGAAAGCATAAAAGAGAGGCAAAGGAACACCAAAAGCAGAGAAACAACGAATGTAGAGAGGCAACAGAAAGAAGCAGAGGCAGCAGGGAAGCAGCTAAGGAAGAAAAGAAGAAAAGGCAACAAAACAAGCTTAGGAGAGAACAATGCACTTAGAATAAAGAACAAGCTCAGGAGGAGTAGCATGGAGGGACCGGTGTCATAGAGTGGGGTAGCGTAAAAAAATAGAAAATAGGCTAAGGCAGATGAATTCAAAGTGAGGTGAACGGACGGTCACGATTAGATCGCAACAGAAAAGGAAAGAAATGAATGGATAAGATTCATCACAAGATAAGTGGTGAACCTAAATGAACATGACAAAAGAAGAACCTATAATTCATGGCACAGTGGACTAGAGGAAGTGGAATGGCACAATAGATGAATTGTATTTGTGTGGAGTTATAATGAAACCAAAAGTTTGGAAAGGATATGTGAGAGAAACCTTGGTCAATGAGTATGGAACCGTCAATAAATAGCAAAGATGGAACAGTGAAGATGGTTTTAAAAAACCAGCAAATGGGTTTTCGCATAGCGTTAGAGTGGTAAGTGGTAAAAGTTGAAATGAACGCGATAGCGTTAAGGAATTGACACGTAGAAACAAAAAACTGGCTATTTCACGTGAGATTGAAAAATTGAAGGTCGTGTATCTTTGTTATGCGATAGTCGTCAGATATATGATCGATTAGATGGATGGTGTAAAAGGTACGTTGAAATAAAGTTGTGTGCTCGTAAATATTTATATGGTTTATTTGGGGTTTAAACCATAGAGTTGAGAATAATAAGTGGAGATAATATTATGTTAGCGCTTGAGTATTAATCCGAAGTGCCAACAACAACAAGGACTATAGATCTGGACAGATCAACAGTGATGATAGCATCGGTGGAAATCAAATCATAAATCGGAAGCAAGTGCAATGCGATGCGATATTGTGATGCGATGCAATGCGATGTGGTGATGTGATATTGGGATGCGATGCGATGCGATGTGGCGATGTGAAGGGACAGGTGGCGACACAACACAATATCACACATTGGAAATGTGAAGTTCATTGCATACCATGAAGTGGTGATGCAATGCAATGCGAAGTAGCGATGCGATATTACCATTGCATATCACAATCAACGATGCTTATGTGATAAGAATTCATAAGTTATAGAAGTTGCGATGCGAAGTAGCAATAAATTCAAGTGGGACCCATCACATATCGCATATCGGGAGATTAGATGGACAAAGGCACATGGGATAACTGGAATCACCAAAGTGAGATAAAGAGAGAGGACGTGATGCAGATCAACGCTGAAGCCTAAAGCATTTCAAGTTCAAGAGTATGGGATTTCTTTGTTAAATCATTTCAGAGAGCAAAGGAGGATTATAACGTAAAACAAAAAGGAAAGCCTGAACACAAGAATAGACTTGAGTAAGACCCGACACTCGTGCAGAATAGTGATTGATTCAGCAACGACAGTTTATGAAGAAAAGGTTGAATACTGCAGAAGGACTCAAGTAGAATAAGACCCGACACTATGTGTAGAGAGTAAAGCAGTTTTTCCTTAATAATGGAAGAAAGTATGAACACGGGTAGAAAGGCTCAGGTAAGGACCCGACACAAAGAAAATGGCAGAATCAAGTGTTTAGAAGAGTGGTGAAGGTTGAACGTTGTGGGCTCGAGAAAAAGAGGCAGAGTCGAGAAAAAAGGGGAGAATATGGTGGCACTATTGGAAACACAACAGTTGGGTCGAGTTAGGCCAAAATGACAGTTTTGTAGAACTATGTTGAATGTAATAGCAGAAACTGAAACGACTCTGACAGCAACAGAAAAGACAAATACAAAACGAGCAAAGAGCTGAAACGTCTGAGTGAAATATACTTATTGTAATTGTAAATATAAATTCATCGATTATTTTTTATTGTTTTTCATGCAAAGGCAAGTCTCCGTAGGCAAAGAAAAAATCCACTCTAATAATTTTTTTTATAGATTATGTTATATTATTTTGAATGTGCTGGACAAGAAAATGAGAAGGGGGAAGGCAAAGAGTCATACCTATTCATTTCAAATTCCTTGTGGAATGCAAACAGTTATGAGGTGATCTCTATAAATAATGTTACTAGCATATGCATAAGGGGGTGAGAGAATGGAGAAAGAGGTGAGAGAATGTAAGAAGAAGAAGGACTAGAGATAGGAGTTGTGAAGATCTAGAGATGATATAAAGCATATTTTAAGGCTAGAAGGATAGCAGTAAAGAAGGAGAAAAACAGAGCTGATATCCAGGTAAATTAGCATATGATTTTATTGTACAATGAGGAAGTTGGTGCTTCCATATCAAGTTTTAGCTTGATAGATGTCTAGTTGTAGCTGGCTGAGGTAGAAGCCTCCTGTAGGTTGTAGCCTGCAGAAAATAGATGGGAGTTGGAGCTTCCTTGCAAGTTGTAACTTGCAGAATTGAGGTAGTAGCCTCCAGTAGGTCGGAGCCTACATAAAATCAGTGGTGAGAGGAAGTTGGAGCTTGCCTTTGCATCACAAAAATAATAAGATGTGTTTTTCTCCCTTATTGGTTTCCACTTATATATGTTGTCTATGTGCATGATGATTATATGTTGATATTCTGTATTTAATCTGCTTAATACCTGCTGCTCACTTATTAAGATTGTTGTTCCATTTTATATTAAGTTGATCACGAAATGAAGATGTAAATAAGTGTAAAAGAAAGTTTTACAAAACCATGACTGCATTAAACTGATTCACCCCCCCCCCTCTTATTTTAACGAAGGGTTCAACACTTGGTATCAGAGTAGGTTCCTTCGATATCAATTTAACAACCAGAAGAAGATCCTTGGTCCTCAAGATGGCTAGTCTAGAAGGATGCTCAACAAATAAAGCCCCTTTGTTTACTAGCACAAATTATGCCTTTTGGAAAATAAGAATGAAGACGTACATAATGTCTCTAGGAACAGAAGTTTGGGTTGCTGTGGATTTGGGATATGCCCCAAAGGATTCTGACACAGAGAAGGAAGCCAAACAATATTTTATACCTAATGCAAATCCATGAATGCTCTCTTAAGTGGTCTGTGTGAGGCAGAATTTATCAAAGTAATGCAGAAAAATACTGCCAAAGAAATATGGGATACATTAGAAAGCATCCATGAGGGAGACAAAAAGGTGAATATGGCCAAAATACAAGTCTATCGAGCTCAATTTGAAAATATAACAGTGAATGAAGAAGAAGATGTTGCCAGCTTCTTCTTAAAGGTTGCAGAAATTGTGAATAATATGAAAGCTCTAGGAGAAACCATTAGAGAATGTGTAATTTTTCAAAAGATATTGAGATCTTTACCATCCAGTTTTAACCCCAAGGTTTATGCCATAGAAGAAACAGTTGATTGGGAAACATTGATCATGAACCAATTACTTGGAAACTTAACAACCTATGAGATGAGACTTCCACAAAGGAAGTCAAATGTGAGGGAGGAAGCCTTTAAGGCTGAGAAGAGCAAAGAAGAAAACGAAGATACATGCTTCTGCTCTGATGAAGAAGAGGCCAAATTTGTCAGAAGATTGGATACAGGCTCAAGTAAGTATAAAGGTAAGCTTCCATTTAAATGCTTTGACTGTGGAAGAGTTGGGCACTATGCATCAAAGTGTCCTTACAAGAAAACAAAGAATCAGACTCAAGAGACAGAGAAAACCAAAACAAATAACTGGCAGAAAGGGAAGAGATTCAATAGAAAATCACTTTATGCTCAGCAAGATAGCAGTGCATCTGAAAACTCAGATGAATCCTCAAATGAAGAAGGAACCTCCGAATTTGTGTTGATGGCCACGGAAGAGTCTTAAGGATTTCTTCTAGAAGATGAGGAAGAAGGTGAGGTAGATCTTGAGGGGGAGCTAAAAAGTGCCCTGGAAGAAATAGACAGACTTAAAATCAAGTGCAGAAAATAGAAAGACATTCTCCTCAAATATGTAAAAGAGTTACCAAATTTAGAAGACTTCATTCAATTGAAAGTAGAACTTGAAGAAGCTAAGAAGGTGGAAGACATTCTGCTAAAGCAAATTAAAGATAAACATCAGGAGCAAGAGAAATTGGAAGAAGTGGTATGCCTGAGAAAGAAAATAGAAAACACCCAAAGGGAATTATCAATGAACACTCCTCGAATGACAAGCACTGAACAGTTGGACAAGATTCTTAATGCTCAAAGGTCTCCTCTCATAAAGGTTGGGATAGGATATGAAGGAGAAACCAGTAAGTCCGAGGTAGAAGATAACAAGAATATCATTTTTGTAAAAGCTATAAAGGATAATGAAGCAGCTCAAAAAGGAACTACAGAAGCAGGAGCCAGCAAGAACTTGATGTGTGATGAAACAAACAGAAACAAGCAGCAACATCAAGAGACAAAGAATGAAATGAAGAAACAGTCAGCTGAAAAAGGCTCTTACAATCCTGAATATGAATTGAATAAATTTGGAAGCTGTCAAAAGAGATTATTTCCTCCTATGAGAAATATCACTTGTTTTGTCTGCCACAAGCTGGGACATATTGCTGCATACTGTCAGACAAAGATAATCAATTTCAACCAGCAAAAATTGCAGAAATTGAAAATATTTCCTCAAGCAAACAAATGGAGAGGACAACCCTTCACCAGGTACACTAATCGTTTCCATGGGTATTGTTTTTGTTGTAATGGGTTTGGCCATAAAGCCATGGAGTGTAGAACATATGGACAAAGACCGATGTTCAAAACCCCAAGGATATTTATGAACAATGGAGAGTTCACTCGTACACATAATCCTTTTAAAAATATAATCAAATTCTTTGTATGCCATAAAATCGGACACGTGTCTTCCAAATGTCCTCTCAAAGAATGTGGTCCATATTCTCAGAAAAGGTGCCAAACCAATAGCTGCCTGTAGTGGAAAAAGAAGTTGAATAAGTGTGACCTGGCTCTAATAGCCCAGGATCATAAAATCCAATGGTATTTGGACAGCGAATGCTCAAAGCATATGACTGGAGATAGAAGCAAGTTTGTAACCTTTGATGAAAAGGAATTTGGAAATGTAACATTCGGCAATGATAAAGCAGGAAAAATCAAAGGAAAAGGCTCAGTCAGTCTGAATAATGGAAGAGGAAAGGCTCAATATGTACTATTTGTGGATGGGTTGAAAGCCAATCTGCTAAGTGTTAGTCAAATGTGTGATAAAGGCTGTGAGGTCCTTTTCAGAGCCCAAGATTGTGAGGTAAGATCAAGCACCATAGGAAATACCTTGATCAAAGGTGTTAGAACAGAAAGTAATGTCTATATAGTGGAAGAAGAGAATGAAGCATGCCACATAAGAAAACTTGATGAATCATGGTTATGGCATAGAAGAATGGGACACCTAAACTTTGACCACATCATCAGTCTGAGCAAGAAGAATGCAGTCAGAGATATGCCAGCAATAAAGAAGTCTTCAAATACCATATGTAAATCCTACCAACTGGGAAAGCAGACCTGCATATCTTTCAATACCAAAGAGATACTATCTACAAGTTGGCCTCTTCAGCTTGTACACATGGACCTGTGTGGACCTTCAAGAACTAAAGCACCAAGCGGAGAATCTTATTTCATGTTGATAATAGATGATTTTTCCAGAATGACGTGGGTAGCATTTCTCAAATATAAATCTGAAGCACTTGAGAAATTCAAGATATTCAAGGCATTGGCAGAAAATCAAATAGGATGCAAGCTAAAGTGCATCAGATCAGACAGAGGAGGTGAATTCACAGACTATGATTTTGTAGACCTATGCAATGAACATGGGATAAAACAACAATTTACAATTGCTGGTACACCTCAACAGAATGGAGTGGCAGAGAGACAAAACAGGTCATTACAACAGATTGCCAGAGCAATGATGCAAGAAAGTAACATTCCCCAAACCTTCTGGGCAGAAGCAGTACACACAGCTGTTCACATTCTTAACAAAGCTCATTTAAGACCAAACTGTGACAAGACTCCTTACAAATTATGGCATGGTAAACCAACATCAATCAAGCACTTTAGAGTCTTTGGAAGCAAGTGTTTCATAAAAAATAATGATGAAAAACTGGGGAAGTTTGATGCAAGAGCTGATGAAGGAATATTTTTAGGATATGCATCCAAAAGTAAGGGTTACAGGTGCTACAACAAGAGACTACACAAAATTGTGGAAAGCATTGATGTAAGATTTGACGAAGATCTACCAAACAAAACAAGAAGCACAAGCTGCGCCAATCCTCCAGATGATCATGAAGCTGAGAACAAAGATAATGATGAACATAGAAAGACAACAAAAGATACTGAATTAAACTCAAAAATTCCCTCAAGTCACACTCAAAAGAACCATCCAGAAGATCAAATCATTAGGGACAAGAGTGTGGGAGTCCAAACAAGAAGATAGCTTGCTGAATAGACAAAAGAAGTATACCTAGCCATGTTATCTCAAATAGAGCCAAAGAAGTTTGAAGAAGTCAGCAAAGACAAAAACTGGGTAAATGCTATGAATGAAGAACTAGACCAAATTGAGAAGAACAATACCTGGGAATTAATTCCAAGACCCACTAGGAGAAATTTCATTGGCACAAAATGGATATTCAAGAATAATATGAATGAACAAGGGCAGATAATCAGAAATAAAGCCATACTTGTATGCAAGGGATATTCACAAATTGAAGGACTTGATTATGATGAAACCTTTGCCCCTGTAGCCAAAATGGAAGCAATCATAATGTTTTTGGGCTTTGCATGCTATCATAATTTCAAGGTATATCAAATGGATGTGAAGTCTTCCTTCCTGAATGGAGATTTAGAGGAAGAAGTCTACATGGAACAACCCGAAGGATTCTCCTTAACAGATAAATATGACTATGTGTGCAGATTAAAGAAAGCCTTATATGGGCTAAAACAAGCTCCTCGTGCATGATATTCAAGGCTGGACAAATACTTGCAAAAACAAGGTTTTAAGAAAGGATGAGTAGACAACAATTTGTACATAAAGGCTAATGAAAATGAACTCTTAATTGTAGTAGTGTATGTAGATGACATCATGTTTGGTAGCAACAAAGATGAGTTAGAAAAAGGATTTGCTGAAGAAATGAAATCAGAGTTTGAGATGTCAATGATTGGAGAGCTCACCTTCTATTTAGGACTTCAAATTCAACAAAAGAACATAGGAATATTCATTTCACAAGAAAAATACTTAAGAGAAATGTTGAAAAGGTTTCAAATGGAAGACTGCAAACCTGTGTCAACTCCCATGATCACTGGATGCAAACTATGTGCTAATGATGGATCAACAGATGTAGATCAAAAAATTTACAGATCCATGATAGGAAGTCTGCTATACCTAACTGCTTCTAGACCAGACATTATGTTGGCAGTAGGACTTGTGGCAAGATATTAAGCAGCACCAAAAAAAAATCATTTACTTGCAATCAAGAGAATATTTAGATATCTACAAGGAACTTCACATTATGGCCTATGGTATCCAAAAGGAAAAAGCTTCACATTGACAGCATACACAGATTTAGATTGGGCCAGCTGTGTGGATGACAAGAAAAGAAAAAGTGGAGGTGCATTTTATTTGGGAAAAAGTCCGGTGGCATGGCTAAGCAAGAAGCAAACTTCTATCTCTCTATCTACAACAGAAGCAGAATACATAGCAGTAGCAGCATGTTGCACACAAGTAATGTGGATGAAACAAACTCTCCAAGACATGAAGGTAAGCATTGATGAACCCATTTCTATCAAATGTGACAATACAAGTGCAATAAGTATATCAAAAAATCTTGTACTTCATTCAAAAACAAAGCACATCCCAATAAAGTACCACTTCCTCAAAGAACAAGTAGCACAGAAATTAGTGAAGTTGGAATATGTACCAACTAAGGAACAAACAGTAGACATATTCACAAAACCTCTTGCTAAAGAACCATTCAAATATCTAAGAGACAAATGAGGGTAGAGGTAAGATGTACTCCTGGTATGATTGAGAAATTCATATATATATAAATATATAAGTAAGACTACATACAAAGAATGGAATCGAACGAAGTCAAGTGATAGTACTATGTCTGATCGAAAAGCATCATTCATGGGGAGAATAGTGATAAAAATTGTCACAAAAGAGCTAGAGAAATGGAGCGATTAAAGCGGAATAGGTCCTCGAGATAAAAGTATTATGAAAAGATAGAAACCTGTGCAGAAGAGTGCGGCCTTTTGCCATTGATTTCAAAGGGGGAGAAAAAAGAAAAAGAAAAATAAAGAAGAAGCTCTTACCTTAAATGGAGAGCGGAAGGAAGAAAGACAAGATACTTCTCAGAATGAATGGGGGAGGAAGTCCTGAAGGAAGTCTTGGAGTATTGGTGGATGTGTTTCCATCAATGCCAAAGGGGGAGACTGTTGGAAATATTGTCATTGATGGAAAAGGAGCACAAAGGAGCAGAACCTAAACTATCACTAAGGCAAAGGAGCAGAGAAGAACCAGCAATAAGGAAAAGGAGCAGATTGGACAATAATGCTGTAAGAAAGAATAAAAGAGAGGTAGAGGAACAACAAAATAAGAGAAACAACGAATGTAGAGAGGCAATAGAAAGAAGCAGAGGTAGCAGATAAGTAGCTAAGGAAGAAAAGGAGAAAAGGCAACAAAACAAGCTCATGAGAGATTAGCGCACTTAGAATAAAGAACAAGCTTAGGAGGAGTAGCGTGGAGGGACCGGTGTCATAGAGTGGGACAACATAAACAAATGGAAAATAGACTAAGTCAGATGAATTCCAAGTGAGGTGAACGAACAGTCACGATTAGATCGCAACATCAAAGGCAAGAAATGAATGGATAAGAATCATCGCAAGATAAGTGGTGAACCTGAATGAACTTGACGAAAGAAGAAGCTATAATTCATGGCATAGTGGATTAGAGGAAGCAGAATGGCACAGTAGATGAATTTTATTTGTGTGGAGTTATAACAGAACTAGAAGTTTGGAAAGGATAAGCGAGAGAAACCTTGGTCAACGGAGTACGGAACCATGAATCAATAGCACAGATGGAACAGTGAAGATGGTTTTAAAAAACCAGGAAATGGGTTTTCGCGTAGCTTTAGAGTGGTAAGTGGTAAAAGCTGAAATGACCGTGATATCATTAAGGAGTTGACACGTAGCAACACAAAACCAGCTATTTCGCGTGAGATTGAAAAATTGAAGGTCATGTATCTTTTTTATGCAATAATCATTGAATATATGAGAAATTAGATCGACGGTGTAAAAGGTATGTTGAAATAAAGTTGTGGGCCCGTAAATATTTATATGGTTTATTTGGGGTTTAAACCATAGAGTTGAGAATCATAAGCAATGATGATATTATGCTAGTGCTTGAGTATTAATTGAAAGTGCCAGCAGCAACGAGGACCGTAGATCTGGACAGATCAACAGTGATGATCGCATCGGTGGAAATCAGTTCATAAATCGGAAGCAAGAGCAATGCGATGCAATATTACGATGCGATGTGGTGATGCGAAGGGACATGTGGCGGCACAACGCAAGATCTCACATCGGAGATGTGAAGTTCATCGCATACCATGAAGTGGCAATGCGATGTGATATTACCATCGTACATCGCAATCAGTGATGCTTATGTGATAATAATTCGCAAGTTATAGAAGTTGCGATGCAAAATAGCGATAAAGGATAGTGGAACCTGTCACATATCGCATATCGGGAGATCAGATGGACAAAGGCACATGAGATAACTGGAATCGCCAAAGTGTGATAAAGAGAGCGGATGCAATGCAGATCAACACTAAAGCCTAAAGCATTTCAAGTCTAAGAGTATGGGATTTATTTGTTAAATCGTTTTGGAGAGAAAAGGAGGATTATAACGTAAAACAAAAAGGAAATCTTGAACGCAAGAATAGACTTGAATAAGACCTTACACTCGTGCATAATAGTGGTTGATGCGGCAATGACAGTTTATGAAGAAAAGGCTGAACACGGCAGAAGGACTTGGGTAGACTAAGACTCGACACTACGTGTAGAGAGTAAAGCAGTTCCTCCTTAATAATGGAAGAAAGTATGAACACAGGTAGAAAGGCTCAAGTAAGGACTTGAGACAAAGAAAAGGGCAGAATCGAGTGTTTAGAAGAGCGGTGAAGGTTGAATGCTGTGGGCTTGAGAAAAAGAGGTAGAGTCAAAAAAAAGGGGGAGAATATGGTGGTATTATTGGAAACACAATAGTTGGGTCAAGTTACACCAAAATGACAGTTTTACAGAACTATGTTGAATGTAATAGCAGAAACCGAAACGACTCTGATAGCAGTAGAAAATACAAATGCACAATGAGCAAAGAGCTGAAAGGGCTGAGTGAAATATACTTGTTGTGACTGTAAATATAAATTCATTGATTATTTTTTATTGTATGTGATGCAAAGGCAAGTATCCGTAGGCAAAGAAAACCTCCACTGTAATACAAAAATGTATACATTCTGTTATATTATTATGAACGTTCTAGACAAGAAAATGAGAAGGGGGAAGGAAAATAATCATACCTATTCATTTCAAATTCCCCGTGGAATGCAAATAGTTATGAGGTGATCTCTATAAATAATGTTACCAGCATATGCATGAGGGGGTTAGAGAATGGAGAAAGAGGTGAGAGAATGTAAGAAGAAGAAGGAGCAGAGAGAGGATTTGTGAAGATACAGAGATGATATAAAGCAAATTTGAATGCTCGAAGGACAACAGTAAATAAGGAGAATAATAGAGCTGATATCCAGGTAAATCAACATGTGATTTTATTGTATAGTGAGGAAGTTGGTGCTTCCATATCAAGTTGTAGCTTGATAGATGTCCAGTTGTAGCTGGTTGAGGTAAGAGCCTCCTGTAGGTTGTAGCCTACAGAGAATAGATGGGAGTTGGAGCTTCCTTGCAAGTTGTAACTTGCGGAATTGAGGTAGTAGCCTCCTGTAGGTTGGAGCCTATAGAAAATTAGTGGTGAGAGGGACTTGGAGCTTGCCTTTGCATCAAAACAATAATAAGATGTGGTTTTCTCCCTTATGGGTTTCCACTTATATATGTTGTCTATGTGCATGATGATTATATGTTGATATTCTGTATTTAATCTGTTTAATACATGTTGCTCACTTATTAAGATAGTTGTTCCATTGTATATTAAGTTGATAACGAAATGAAGATGTAAATAAGTGTAAAATAAAGTTTTACAAGACCATGACTGCATTAAACTGATTCACCCCCCCCCCCCCTCTTAATTTAACCAAGGGTTCAACAAATACAAGTCTAGGATATGTTGGTGAGTCCTCATGGTTCAAAAATGAAGAAAACCGACATGTCAAAGAAGAGAAGCCTTGTTCCAATGATGAAGAGTAGTCACATGAAGAGAAACCTCATCCAAAATATGGAGAACAACCACATGTTAAGGAAGAAAACAAGACTCATGAAAATAAACCTGATGCCAAAAATGGGGATAAGCCAAAAGTCAAATTATTTCATAAATAAACCAACCTCGAAACTTGAATACCAATACCTCAAGAAATAAATATGATGCATTTAAAATTCCAAGTCATAAAAGAGAATTCAGAAATGAAGAGAGACAAATACTTGGAAAGTCTCAAAGGTGAGACAACTTTAGGACATCTTCACCCTATTCTCCCAGGTATGCTAGCACATTTCATGGTTATTGTTACACATGTTATAACTATGGAAAGAGAGCTCAACATTTTAGGGGATATAGTAGGAGTATTGATAAAGTGTTTTATCAAAGCCCAAATCATTTTTTCTGTAAGACAAGATGAAGTCGCTTACACATATGATAGAAAAATTTACAACATCTTTTACCCATTATTAAGACTATATGTAGAGTATAATTCATGCCATAATTTTGGCCATTTTTTATAAGATTGTATAAGTGACTTGACGTGGACTCCATAGAACTAGGAAGGAAGGTCATTCACCAAGAAAGAATATAATATCACCAAGGTGTGGCAGAGTAAACAATTTTCACAATGAATGCTTGTACAATTCGAAGATCAGAAATATGAAGACATGGGGAGCTAAATCAAAAGATTAGACATTGTTAGGGGAGTATTATATATATGATGCAAAAGGTAAGAATGTTGTCAAGGGAAGCCATATCACTTGGATATTTCATCAAGGACGTGTCAAACACCCTTTTCCACTGATGTGAAAGGGAGAGAAAACCTTAGAGGAATCAAGGGGGAGAGATAGAGATGTAGGATGCAACATGCCCTGTCATGTTAGTTGTGTTTACATCAATAAAAAACGGGATATTGTTGAGTATGTTTTAATCGATGTTAGAGTTGGTGTAGTAGATGCAAAAAATACAGGATGTTAAGCATTTGATACAGGACGATGATGTACATGAAAAATCTAACCCTAGGTTTTGGATCCCTTGGAACCCATTATGCAGGTGATGATGATACATCTTGATGTGATGAGGTCTGTTAGCACTCCACCAGTTCTCCGAAGGTTGAAAAGAAGACCAATAAAGGTAACCACAGACTACTTTGACCTAGTAGCTAGCCCTACTAGGCTAAGAGGGCTCTCTCAATGAGATCACAACCAAGGATTGACTGTGATATAAAATATATTAGGCTAGATATGTTTAGAACAGGGTTTGGTTGATTTTAATGTTTTGTGCTGGATGGTGGCTTAGGTCTAGGAGGACTAGGTCAGGGCTCTGAAAATCATATTTGAAGAGATGTAATAGGAAAAGTTAGGTACATACTTTAGCAATTTAAAGATACCTTTTTGTACAAGGTAGATTAGTAGGGTTTCTAAAGGAGCATGAATCTCCTGAATTCATTTATATCAGAAGAATATGAACAAAAATGTGAAAGCTTCTCCGAAACAGAGAATTGAATCAATGAATTATGTTTTTCATCTTAGAAAACAAACACATGAAGCATGGAAATGGAAATGCAAGCTACAATAAAGTCAAAAATATGATCACAGAAGGAAAATCATTGCTAAAACACATACCACATGAATCCCACTATAATCGCTACAAATTTTGTCTATTATTTCCTACCAAGATTTAATTCAACTACATCTAAGGTTTAATTCCATAACATCCAACCTTTGAAAATGATTAAAACATTCGTAATATAGTCACTGAGGTTGAAATCATCCCTTGGAGTTTGAATTTCCAGCAAGAAAATCCAAATACATGCATCTTTCCATTGTCTACTACATACAAGGGAGGTTACTCAGCCAATTACTCCTTTTCCTAACCATCATGAGACATTTCATCAAAGAAGTAAATGGAGGATAAGACACCTAAGTAAGCCTATTTGACCCATTTATAGTTAATTTGAACCCTTACATTCATTTACTATTACCTTTTGACTTTTACCAAAGTCAAACTGAAAACTTTCAAAATTTTCAAAGTGAAATTTCATGAAAATTTATCAGTCATTTGCAGATTCACAACGAGCTCTTGGAGGCCATTTTAAGGTGCTTTTCTGAAGTCCAAATTCAAATATGAGACTTATTATGGAAATTCAGAAGAGTGTATATGTATTTAGAGTATTAGATCATGCACAATGACCCATTTTAGGCCGAGATATGGCCAGTCTCCAAAGGTGTCTCCAGCTGCGTAGCAAAAGTGAAAAAGAGAGCCTAAATGTTGATTTTTGGCATCCTTTTTGGATTTTTCTCAAAATATGAGCCCTGAAATAGAAAATTGAGCAAATGGGTTTTGAGAGGAGGTCATAATATTTCCAAAAATATCAACATTCTACCACTTGGAGGCCTATGGGAGAAGTGCAGTGTGAACTCACTACACTTCTGGACCTAGTGAAAATTTCTAAATTTTCCAAAAATGCGCCAAATTTCACCAAAATGAAAAAATTGATCCAAATTTCCTCAAAATTGGTCCATAAGTGCCAAATAATGTGTATTATGCTATCATGGATGAATCAACAAGTAATTCCAACTTACCCTTCTCCTCATGGTTGATTAGGGTTTCCTTTAGTTTGGCTTGTAACTGTTTCAGCTTGACATTACAAATTTAATTTTTGGTAGAATACTGGTAAGCCATGTTCTTATGTATATTTTGATCCCTCTTGGCCTAGTAAAGGAGCTTATACAAGTTGATGTTTACTTTCTCAAGCCAAAACTCCATGTTCTCATTAATTTCACTAGCTATCCTTTCTTCAAAACTTAACTCTCCATCTAGAGGGTTTTTCACTTTTTCCTTCTGCAATGCTCTTTTGAGATCCATGGTCCTTGGCCTCTTCCATCTCACCTGATTTTCATGCTCATCAAAATAGTATGTGTCAACCACTAGTTTTCCCTTCGCAGCTACTTTGTCTTGCCTCAGTGACTTGGAGCTCTTTGATATGAAAATATTTCTCTTTGATAATCCTCTCTAGTTTTTCATGCTCATCACTAGCCTCCAAGTCTACTAGATCAAAATATGCTCTTCCTCATGCATGGATGTCTCATATTGTAATGGTGTCCCCTGCTCTACTAATGTGGGCTTAGCTCGTTCGTCAATTTGAGGAGCAAATGAAAGCCTTCTGCCTCTCTGATATGTCTGAGTAATCTATGGCCTAGGTCTATTTATCACTGAGTCTTTGGGCGATTGAGTTTCCACCCTGCTTGATGAATCCACCTCTTGCATGGTAGGTGACATGGTTTGCTGTTGGCTTGGTGTAGTAATTATGGGCATTTGCAAAGTTGCCTCAATGATGGAGTCCCATGTCATATTATTTTCTGCCAGCTGATGGAGAACCATGAAATTTATCAAAATATGATGAAAAAGGATAGGATAATGATATTTTTATTTCACTTTTACCTTTTCATACATTTTAATTACACTCCTATACAATAAATTACACAAATTGAGAGAATTAAGAGTTGTGAAGTGCATGAGCAGTGTAATGTGGTATTGATACATCCTTGAAAATATGCCCTCGCATGTAAAGAACTTGATGAAAACCTTCATTAATGGTGCATATCTCTTCACAAAATATCTAAATGGGAAAACATGTGAATGAGCTCCCTTTTACTGTGATTTCAAGTAGGGCTTGTATTCTTCAAGATCTAGGTTCATCCCTTTAAGCCAATTCTCACCATGATTTGGTATTCCTGTAGCATGAGATATAGAAACTACGAAAGATATGAAATAAATCCCTACAATGGTAGCCTTTTCTCCTTTAAAAGTGGTCACAAAAATATCTGTGAGCTGCTCATGATAACCTACTTCCTGCACCCTTTCAAAAAACCCTAAACAATTGACATCTTCAAATAATTTCTTGAAAAACCAAGAGAAAGTGATTTAATTGCAATTGGAGGGCTCAAACTTTAGTACGTTCCCCCCTTTTTTATACTTCCTTCTATCTGATGGTGATGAGTCAACTTCCATACTTTAAAACCCTAGGTGCAAAGTAAGAAAAATAGTGAAATTTGCAACTATGAGTGAATGAGGGGACAACATGGGTCTCGTAGTTTCCTAAAATTTTGGGAAATTTTAAGAGGGTAAGGAATGATGTTAATTAGTAGGGGAAAATGGAAATTTGGGAAATGAGTGAGGAGAGGCGTGGTAAATACAAAAACACATTCCTACCCTGGAAAGATTTACGGTAGACTAGGGTTTATAGAAAAAATGATAGAAATGAAGGGATGAAGTTATATAATTATGGAAGTTGTCTACCAACTGTAAATAAAAGTGTACAGGCAAGAAAACTAGGGTTTTGAACAAAAAATTATCATTTGGGAAGAAAATCCATGAGTTCTAAGCAAACCCTAGGACAAAAAATTTTTCATTAAATTTTCTTGGTAAACAGTGCAAAGGAGGGTATGAAAGGCTTAAACTTAATTCTAGAAGAGGCTAGAGGTTGTAATGGCCAGAGTGAAGCCTCAAAAAACCAATTTTACTACTAAATTCCACTTCTAGCGCATAATTCCTATGCGCAATGCAGTGTTTATATGCGCATCACCCTCCTTAGATGCACAACGTAGTGTTGTATGCGTAGCAAGCTCAATTTGTTTCCAGTGAGAGGTTAAAACGTGATTTTTCTACCAATGGGAGAGGAGATATGGATGATAGGAGGGTAAAATAGCGCAAATTAGTATCCCTTTTTTATTTTTGGCCTTTTTATAAACTAAAGTGACTTATTTTGAGTGAGGATGGGCACCACATGTCATTTTCCAAGAATGACTTGCATTTTTTGGACTTTGTAAACTTTGGAACCTTGTATCTATTGGAAACCTCGTATCTTTTTGAGACATTGTATCCTTTTTAAACCTTCAATTGCAACTTTAGGAACATGAAATTATTACATAATAGAAACTTAAAGTACATTTTTAAATCAAACTTTATTGAAAAAACTTGCTTATTACCACTCCTCCAATTGCAGTATTTTATGCATGAAATGACAAATTTGATGACCTTGAAACCCCAATGACTTAATGATATCATGATGGTGATGACTAGAATGATGATGATGAAATTTGAAAGATAATGCACTCAACTGAGTGGTGACATGGACCAAAATATGAAAATTTTGGAAGGAGTGGAGATAGTCCTTTACATAATACCCCAGTGACCAATTTTTTTCTTGAAAACCTAATGAAATGACAAAAATTTGACAATGAGACCATAACAAGACATGATAAGAGCCTATTTGATCACTACTGACATGTTTTATAGACTGACAGTAACATTGGCTCCAGTTGGGGATGGTAGCTCCTTGGAGGTGTCAAGAACATCGTAGACCAAGTAGCCTAACCATTGGGCATGGAGTAAAAATAAAAAGACAAGAGTAAATAATTAAAACTGACTCAAAACTGGATTGACTTGAATCTTACTAAACTTTGACTAAAAAAAAACTTACAAAACTTATTGATGACAACATATCTTCGAGACTTGAGGGATTCAAATCCTGATGAAAATTACCCACCTTCTCAAGACATATGTACAATCATGTGAAGTGATCGTTCCAATGTAACCAATCCAACATATGGCTACTTACTTGAATTATGCTCTCACTTTCCTCGAGGAGGTAGAAAAACAAAAGATAGGCCACTCCAAGTGTCCACTAAACATTTTATTCTAGTCCATGAAAGCAATAAAATACATCTTCCCTATTAACTGCAAAAAATCAAGGTAAGTATCTTGAATAACTTGAAATGTTACCTTATCTTCAGATCTAGCAAAAAAAATACAACTACTCCGTTCATTTTGATCTGAAAGAATACTTGGTTGTTGATCCATAGGAAGGAATAGGGAAGTACGACTTTCTGCTACTTGTGTGTTGGCTATAAATTCTCGAAGCATGGGAAACACTGACTCTATCTCTTGCACACTCTCTATATTAGGCTCATACTCCTTCCATTCATAGTCTAAGTAATATTTGAACATAAAAAATTCTTCAAGATTGTTAAACATGATAGCTCTATCATCTTCATGAAAGAAAATATTCCCTATTAGTTGATCTCCTTGCAGGAAATCATCATCACAAATTGGCTTACTCACAACAACTTCATATGTAGTTTCATCAGTCTCATGAATGTCATCATTTAAAGCAATATTTCCATTTTCAATAATGGAAGAAGTTTCACTAACACATTATTGACTATGTGAACATTGCAAAGCTATATTAGCTTGAGATGTAACATGAAATTTTAGGAGCTGGTCTATCTCATATTTAGACAGAGGAGAAAATTGAGTTTTATAGAAGTAATTATTGGCTTCATGATTTTGATTTTCTGGATTGGGAATAGGAATTTCTCTTTTTTTGTCTATGTCTATTTCATCCAAAGAGTAAGATACTATTTATTGTTAGGAGGAAAAATCATAAAGGCCTTCTATTATCTCATCATCTAGAGACTCTTCATCGCCATACAAATTTTCAAGAAACTCAATTAAATTTTTAGAAATCTCACAACAACTATCAATCATTGACAAGGAATAATTAAAGCTTTGATAATGTTGAAAGAAAACTGAATGAAAATCATTTAGAGAATATAAAATTGGAGATGGTAGACCTTCAGACCATGATCTCGATTTTCCCCCCGAGGTAGCCATAAACATCTTCATCATGCAATCTTAAGGAAACTCAATCTTTAGTCTATAAATATGAAAATGAAATTTGACCAAATGCAAACTAGCATCTTCTCCATCCTAACCTTTAAACTTTAGCGGTGTTGTTTGCCAGTCTATATAAGGAATATGATTCAGAAAACCAGGAATATGAGCTCAATTCATAGGATCATACCTTCAAGAAATTGAATCCATCTTGAAAATAGTGAGGTCACCATGAATTTATTTCAACTACCAGTTCTTGAAAAGTGGAGTCACCATGAAAATTCTGAACCTTTGGATTCTTCGACACTAGAGTCTCCATGTGAATGACGCAAAACCTTCTTGTGCCCGATCACTGTTCACCATCAACAATCAGAATTGATCCTTGTCTTTCTTTCCTAGGGAAAATTTGTCACCTCGCTCCCCTGCAACATTGCCAAAATGTTAGCACTACAATAGTTCTCCGAAGGCTGAAAAGGATACCACCAAAGGTAACCACAAGCAACTTTGACCTAGTAGCTAGCCCTACTAGGCTAAGAGAGTTCTCTCAATGAGATCACAAACAAGGATTTACTGTGACATGAAAGATATTAGGTTAGATATGTTTAGATCAGGTTTTGGTTGATTTTATGGTTTTGTGCTAGATGGTTGCTTAGGTCTAGGAGGACTAGGTCAGGGCTTTGAAAATCAGATTTGTAGAGATGTAATGGGGCAAGGTAGGCACATAATTTATCACTTTAGAGATATCTTTGTGTATAGGGTATATTGGTGGGGTTTCAAAATGAGCATGAATCTCATTAATTCATTTATATCAGAAGAATATGAACAAAAATGTGAAAGCTTCTACAAACAGAGCACTAAATCAATTAATTTTGTTTATCATCTTAGAAAAATAACACATGAAGAATCGAAATGGAAATGGAAGGTACAATACATTAAAACATATGATCAAATAAGGAAAAACATTTCTAAAACACATACCACATGAATCCCAGTACAATAGCTGAAAATTTTGTCTACTACTTCTTGCCAAATTCACAAACTACACTAGTATCCAAGGTTTAGTTCCACAACATCCAACCTTTGAAAATGATTCCAAATTTTTTCATATATTCACTAAGGTCTATATCCTCCCCTGGAGGTTGAATTTCCAGCAATAAAATCCAAATACATGCATTTATACATTGTCTACTACATACAAGGGAGGTTACTCAACCAATTCCGCCTTTTCCTAACCATCATGAGACATTTCCTCAAAGCATTAAATAGAGAATAAGCCACCTAAGTAACCCCATTTTACCCATTTACATTTACTTTGAACCTTTACATCCATTTACTATTACCTTTTGAATTTTACCAAATTTAAACTGAAAACCCTCAAAATTTGCACAGTGAAATTTCATGAAACTTTATCAGTCATTTGCAGATGTGCAATGAGCTCTTGGAGGTCAATTTAAGGTGGCTTGTAGAAGTCAAAATTCAAATATGAGACATATTCTAGGAATGTGGTAGAGTTTATATTTCTTTATAGTATTTGAGAATGAAAAATTCCCCATTTTAGGCTGAAATATGGTCATTATCCCAAGGAGTCTACAGGTGCACAACGAAAGTGAAAAAGAGAGGTAGAATGTTGAATTTTGGCCTATTTTGGGGATTTTTCCCAAAATCTGAGCCTTGATCCAGGAAACTGAGAAAATGGGTTTTGAGAGGAGGTCATTATATTTCTAAAAATGTCAACCTTTTGTCATTTGGATGCCTAGGGGAGAAGTGCAACGTGAGCTTGCCACACTTTTCGACCTAGTCAAAATTTCTGAATTTTGCAAAAATGAACCAAATTTCACCAAAATGAACAAATTTCTCCAAATTTCCTCAAAATTGGTCCATAAGTGCCAAATAAGGTGTATTATGCTATCATTGACACATCAATAAGTATGTTCAACTTACCCTTCTCCTAATGGCTGATTATGGTTTCCTTTAATTTGGCTTGTAAATGTTTGGCCTTGACATTACAAATTTTATTTCTGACATAGTAATGGTCAACCATGTGCTTATGTATCTTGTTATCACTGTTGGCCTTGTAAAAGGGCTTATCCAAATGGATGTTGAATTTATGAAGCCAAAACTCCCTATTCTCATTAATCTCATTGGTTATCCTTTCTTCAAAGCTCACCTCTTCATCTGTAGGGTTTTTCTCTTGTTCCTTCAGCAATTCTCTCTTGAGACCCATGGTCCTTCGCCTCTTCCTTCTCAACTACTATTCTTTCTCATCATAATATTCTATATCAACCACTGCTTTTCCTTTCACGTCATGCATGCTTGCCTCAAAATGACTTTTCTCTAAACACAACTTTTTTTCCTTCAACTGATGATTTTCTTGCTCTAGAAATGAAATGATGAAATTTTCCTCGCCAATTTGTCTTGGAGCTCTTTGATCTGACCATATTTGTGTTTGATAATCCTCTCTAGGTTTTCATGCTCATCGCTAGTCTCCACGTCTACTAGATCAAACTCATGCTATTCCTCATGAATTGATGTATCATGTTGTAATGATGTCCCCTCCTCTACTAATGTGGGCTTGGACCCTTCCTCAATTTTAGGATAAAACACAAGCCTTCTACCTCTCTAATATGTCTAAGTAATCTCAGGCCTAGCTCTCTTTGTCACTGATTGTTTGGGTGATTGATTTTCCACCCTGCTTGATGAACCCACCTCCTCCATGGTAGGTTACATGGTTTGTTGTTGTCTTGGTGTAGTAATTATGGCCATTTGCAAAGTTTCCTCAATGAAGGAATCCATTTCATGCTCTCTTTTGCCAGCTGATGAAGAACCATTACCTTTATAAAACTACTGTATTTCACTTGGACCTTTTCAAATGTTTCAATCACACTCCTATACAAGAAATTGCACAAACTAAGAAATTTAACAGTTGTGAACTACATAAGCAATATAATGTGGTATTAATACATCCTTGAAAATATTACCTACCTTATAAAGAACTTACAAACAACCTTCATAGTGCATATCTTTTCAGCAAATATCTAAATGGGAAAACATGTGAATGAGCTCCTTTGTACTGTGGTTTCAAGTAGGGCTTATATTCTTCAAGGTCTAGGTTCATCCCTTTAAACCAATTCTCACCATGATTTGGTATTCATGTAGAATGGGATATAGCATCTACTGAAAATATGGAATCAATCCTTTCAATGGTATCCTTTTATCCTTTCAAAGTGGTGGAAAAAATATTTGTGAGCTGCTCATGACAACCTACTTCCTCCACCTTTTGAAAAAACCCTAAACAATTGACATCTTCAAAGAATTTCTTAACAAATGGAGAGGAAGTGATTTTATTACAATTGGATGGATCAAACCTCAATATTTTTCCCCCTAGGTGGAAAGCAAGAAAAATAGTGAAATTTGCCGCTATGAGTGAATGAGGGGATAAGATGTGTTTGGGAGTTTCCTAAATTTTTGGGAAAATTTTGGAGGGTACGGAATCATGTTAACGAGTAGGGGGAAATTGAAATTTGGGAAATGAGTGATGGGAGGTGGTGGTAAAGAGAAAAACATAGTCCTACCCGAGAAAGAGATAGGGTAGACTATGGTTTATAGGGAAAATGGTAGAAATGAAGGGATGAAGTTGTGTAATGTATGCAATTGGTCTACCAACTGTAAATAAAAGTGTAGGGGCAATAAAAATAGGGTTTTGAACATCAATTTATCATTTGGGAAGTAAAGCCATTAATTCTAAGAAAACCTAGGAGAAAATGTTTTTCATTAAATTCTCTTGGTAAACAGTGCAAAGGAGGGTAAAGGCTTAAACTTACTTCTTGAATAGGCTAGAGGCTGTAATGGCTAGAGTGAAGCATCAAAAAACCAATTTGACTGCTAAAATTCACTTCTATAAAACTATGCCCCATGCACATCGTATGATTCTTGTGCACAACTTAGTGTTTCTATGCGCAATTCCCTCCTCAGATGCGCAACGTAATGCTTCCATGCGCAACAAGCTCAATTTTTTTCCAGTGAGAGGTTAAAACCTGGTTTTTTCTACCAATAGGAGAGAAGATCTGGATGATACGAGGGTAAAAGAGTGAAAATGATTCTCCCTTTTGTATTTTTCCCTTTTTTAAAACTAAGGTGACTTTTTTTGAATGAGGATGGGCACCACATGTCATTTTCCAAGAATGACTTGCATTTTTTGGACTTTGTAACCTTTGGAACCTTATATCTTTTTGAAACCTTATATCTTTTCGAAACCTTATATCTTTTTGAAACCTTCAATTGTAGCTTTAGGACCATGAACTTATTACATAATAGAAACATAAATTACATTTTGAAATCAAACTTTATTGAAAAAAATTCTTATTACGACTCCAATTACTGGATTTTATGCATGAAATGAGAGATTTGGTGACCTTGAAACCCTAATGATTTAATGGAGACACTAAACTAAATGAGATCATGATGGTGATGGTTGAAATGATGATGATGAAATTTGAATGATGATACACTCAGCTGAGCGATGACAAGGACCAACATATGAAAATTTTGGAAGGAGTGGAAATAGTCCTATACCTCATACCGAGTGACCAAATTTTTTCTTGAAAACCTAATGAAATGACAAAAATTTGATAGTGAGACCCTAACGACACATGATAAGAGTCCATTTGATCATAGGTGACAGGATGTATAAACTCACACTAACAAGGTCATTGTTATCGTTGATATCCAAAAGATGTTACAGTTGGATGATGCAAGTTGATGAAGCACTAGCCACAAGATGAAAACCTTGCTCTAGGGTTTGGCTTCATTGGAAGTTGAGCACACCCCACAGTTGGAATTATTGAGGTGGAAATTCATCGCTTTTTTCTTTGAGACCCAAGCCAGTGGGTTTTTCTCATCATGTTGATTTTGTTGATATGTGGATCATCTCCAGTGGCTTCACAGTTAGTGAGATATGCATGGTCAAAAGTCGAAGCCCCATTTCAGGGTAAAAATCCCCAAGGGTAATGATGATGTCTCATCATAGTACTAGTTGGATGATGTGGTAATTCAAAGGATTATGATGTGTCATGAAAGCCCTAAATAAATAACGATGTTACATGTATCATGGAGCCTCTTAAGCCACAACTAAAAGGATAAATTAAGGAGGCCAATGCCTTAAAAACAAAAAAAAATGAAGATCCTTAAAATAAATTTTATAAGGGCTAAAAGAAAAAGTATCACTAAAATTGTCATCGTGGAAGATTGAGTTGGAAGGAATTTAATTTCATTTAAAATCTAAATTTAAAAGATTTTCCCTCCAAAAAATATAGTTCAACTGACCTCATGAGCCCTCCTCCAATCAATATATAAACACATGAAATTCCCTTTCCAAAGACAATTAAGATGAGGGAAGTCTCTCTGTAGCTATGAATATTATTGGTTCGTAATGAAGATTTGAATGATGACATCTAGAGGCATCTTTTTTCTTGATTATTGTTTCAATCTCTCTGCATTATCCGTTGGCAATCCTAAAGTTGGTTTTCACCCAAACACATGAACGAGTTCTGTGTGCAACCTTTGAATAATATCTGAAAAAAAATTCATGGTCCTGTGAATGAAACAAGAAGTTTTTTTTGGATGTGCGATTAAATGCTTTTGAGATGACCAAATGTACGAATAATTTATGGTTAAATTTACTTAGGTATTATTTTTGGTTTTTAGTTTCTTTAGATAGGGGTCTCGTTGGGTTTCAATGTTCAGAACCATAGTTGCAAAAGTCTGACTTGTCTGTGGTAACAATTCTCTTTTGAAGTTTTATAATCCTTACCAAGATCTGAGTCATACATCTAGGTATAAACATGGATATAAATCAATTTGGAATTTTTACTGTGGTTCAATCCATCTTCCAGAATCAAACATTTTCTTGTGGCACGTAATTACTATATATCATCACAATGGATCGCTATTTCTAGTAGCTCACATCAAATCTCAGGCACATGAATGAGATATCTGATATCTTTCGACATGGTGGAGTAAAGATTCGTTTTCCTTCTTAAGGCATGTGGCATCTTTGATCTTGGTTCTAAGTTATGCGGACATGACGTGCGGTTTTTTTGGACATAGTGGAATCGTGATGTAGTGTTATTATGGAGTTAAATGTTGCACAATTATTTTTACATGTTTATGAGTTGAAAGATATGTTTTGAAATTGTTCTTATGTAGGCTGTAGCATGGTATGAACCATGCATGCACGAGAAGCTATGGAGCCGCGTGTGATCTTTAATTTAATTATCTATGGAGACATGAGAGAAACCGCATGCATATGACAGGTGTGCTTCTGATGGTCAGTGGTGCTAATAAGTGAACAAGAGGAGTTCCACAGTTAGTATGAATTCTAGTGGATATGCCCAAATTTGACTATGAAATATTAGTGAAGCTCTTCGAATCAATGATCCAATCATAAAAGGAAGAACTCATTCTTGACTTTTTTTTGTCGTGGATGGATCTATTCATATAAACCCATGTTTATAACTTGCATCTGATTTGTGTGTAGTTCATGAAACTTTGATGTTTTGTGGAGGCTTATGTGCATATGTCTGAGATAATTGGGCTAATGTGATAGATTGTATTTCTAATAGAAAATACTACTTTAGCAACCTGTCAGGGGACAACTACAAAAGTAAAGGATAAATTTGAAAGCTTAATAACTAATTCTTGGATGTCATATGACTATTGCGTAAATAAAGCTAGTGAAAGATCCTTGATAAACAAGTGCTTGGAAAAGAGTTCTTACCGTTTTAGAAGTTTGATATCGCTTGATTAAAGAAATAAATTGTTTAAGATAGAAAAATAAACTTCTCCAGACTTGTTTAGTGTAGGAAGAAAAAGACTTTTCCAGGTTTGTCAAGATTAGTTAAAAATTCCAGTGGTGTTTTGAATATTGAGATGATGTTATCATTACTTTTTTAATAAGGGTTATATATATGTATTGTTTGGATTAAGTTTCAGAGGAAATTCATTAACAAAAAACATTGAAAAGTTATGTTTGGTCTCTGCTCCATTTCTGATGCAATCTTGAAGATAAAACATAGACCAATCGCTATGTTACTGGTATATTGTAGTATACTGAATATGATCAATTGCACGTGTTGAGACTAGGGTTTACAGTGAAAATTGTAGCTCAACGTATTACTGTTCACTATGATATATGAATGTGGAGACATGAAAGTGATCTTGAAAACAGTGATCTTCCCTTAATAACAATGATCTTCTCTTGATAGCAGTGACCTTCTCTTGATGACACCTATGGCGGAGGACAACTATGGCGGAGGACAATGATATACCGAGGATAGTCGTGGAAAATTGGAGCAGTAGTAGCAGCAGTGGTAGATGAAAACAGTAGATAAAAGACAACAATAAATAGTTGGAGTTGTAGATAGGTTGAAGCATATGTGACAGGGGTAGCAGCAGAAGCAGTGGTTGTAGACCGTGAGTGTTGCAGAGGTAACAATGGAAGCAATGGTGGTAGAAGTGCAAAGAAGTACCAGTGGGTGAATTGGTTTTTTTAGAGGAGGATGAAGACTCCTGCACACATTGCCTACAAACATACTTCCTTCCATCTCAGCTGGTAAATTTTTGTATGTAAACAATACACAATGCAAGTATTTTTTTGACACAAAATTCTGTGTTGTATTTTATGTGACAATTTTTTGAGTAGTGGTTTATTATTTGAAGGTTGAGTTTAATAAACTAATCAATTGTGTTAAAAGAAGGGATATACTGATTCACCTTTCTCAGTATTTCCAACATGTTTGACTAATTGACCACTTTACACTATACGATTGAAATTCAAATAGCCCAATCTTCTATGCCATAACTAACTCTTGTCAAATATACTCCAACAACATTCTTCATTATTTTCATTTAAAACATAAACATTATTGTCTAACAACATCAGCCAGAACTTCATTTATTTCTATTGATTAAATTTCACAACCTTTAGAACGGAAAGGAACATAATATCCTTAATCAAAAATTTCATAAGAACTCAACAAATTTTATTTCAATCCTCAAACAAATAAAACATTTTCAATTTACCTCTTCCACTTAAAAAAACTGACAATTCCCATGATTTTTCCTGGAACATCATTTTCAATAGTGAAATTACCTGTTCTGCTTTGAGCATCCATTGTCTACATACCAATGACTATGTTGATTTTGGCCATACAAAACAAAGCCCATTTTTCATTTATTTATTCCTTTTTCTTCTACCATACCTTGGGTTCCTAGGGTCCCTCAGAACATTTCTTTTTAAATTGAAAAATATCATACTTTGTTGATAGGATTTTTTTTTGTGATTTCGCATTTTCCCATATTTCTAAAATATTCCCTACAACTTGAAACTTTATGTAAATAATTTGTGCATGAATTATCCATAACAAAATATTCTCATACCTCGGAGAAATATTTGTGTTGAATTTTTTTTTATTCTTTTGGAGGCACAATAGTTATTTGCTAACTCTATGGTTGTTTCTTACATTTATTGTTTCTTCTCATTTTTATTTTCAATCATTTCAATCTTGTTTTCTCCTTTTTTATTTGTTGGTCCTATAGTTTGTGATGATTTTCTTTACCTGTAACTTTTTCTGGTCCCTTAACTTCATCAACAAAGCTAATGGGTTTATTTTCTTCATTTCCTTTAGATATTTTCTCTCCTTAATATCCTAAATCAGACTTGATATGAGGAGGTTGTTAAACATTCAAAATTTCATCCAATTTACTAGTCTTTTTGATAAAAAAATTACCTAGACTCAACAATGCCTTATTATTTTCTAAATCTTTTCTAATTGTGACTACCTCCTCAATATTTTCACATTCCTTGTATTTTTATTGCAATTAATCTAAAACATTATCTTCTATTTCCTTTTAGTTTTGGAATTTTAGGAGAAGAGGTGCAAGATTTTCAAAGTTATATTTTTCTTTTTCAAATTTTGTTAACATATATTTTTTCTAAAGCACTAATCATTTCACCTTGCAATTCCTTCAAACACTTCTTCATCAAACTCTACCAGTTCTTCCTCTAGAGTGTCTAAAGCCATGAGCATGAACCCTTTTATACTTCCTTTAGCTCTATTCTCATCATATGATTGTGCATCTTCATATTCTAAGTTACTATCATCTTGAGCATACTCTTATTTTTTATATTCTTATCCTTTTGTAATTTTTTATGAACATTCTGGTTTTATTTTGCGAAAATTTAGATGCATAATGACCTACTTTACCACAATTATGTTGGAAATACTAGGGGGGGTGAATCAATATTTCTTTTCAATTATTATTTTTACCAGTTAGATCAATTATATTTAGAACACAAAATGACCAATAAGAATAAATGTTTTTATTAATATCTTATTTAAAATATATCTAATACAATAGCGACACACTCCAACCCTATATGAAGACACCAATCTTCAATCCTTCCAAGTACCAACATGTACTTTGCCAAGCACCCACTTGGCCTTCACGAGGCTCCAACCTCTAGGGCTCCAACCCTACCTTCCCAAGGCACCAACCTTGTTGCTTTGAGGTACCAACCTCTAGGGCTCCAACCCTATCTTTGTTACAGGATCCAACTTGGTTTCTTGAGGACTTAAATTCTCTAGGGCTCCAACCCTTTCTTCCAAGGCACCAAACTTGTCTCTATGAGGCTGCAACCCTCAACTTCACTTCGTCTATATATGTTTGGCTATCCTTCATGAATCCCAATATCTTATTCAACGAGCACTGTCAATCTTCAACAATGCCTTCACTTAGTCTCCATGTTACTTAATTAATTACAACCTTGTTCTTCACATGAAGGTGTCTCCCCTTTTCTTCATGGTACCCAAAATAGAAATCTCCAAGGTCACCTCATTCTGACATCAATAATGCATCATGGTCTCAAATAATGTCTCTAGTAGGCTACTAGATGACTCTCCAAGATATGCTTAAGATCAGCTCCAACTTCTCTACAAGTCTCTATGGTGAGCTGCTATTATGCTTCCAAATGTCTTCAATAATCTCACGGTAAGGTCTTACTCCAAATAGGCTAGAAAGGCTCCAAGGATTTTTCTTCAATGAAGCTATCTTGGATATGTTCATAGATCTGATTCACAAGGTAACTGGCTAATATGCTTTCAAGATACCCTTTAATAGTACTTCAAGATGTTTTCCATAATTGAATCCAATAGTGATTTTCAAAATAGTACTTCAATAATCCTTCAATGGGTGCTCCTTAATTCCTGCAATAGAGATCTATGCCACAGGTTCTTTGCTAAAGGTTCAATGCATAAGTGTTGAGCCCTTATATATAAGCAAACTGAGCTTCAATTTCTTTTTCCAATCCTCCAAGTCTTCTCCTTATTACTGGTCTAAAATAATATAGAAGACTGTCACTATCATAGGAGTGGAACCACCACAGATGTATACCCAAGCATTCCACAGATGTATTATCACCGAGATTTGGAGTAGTTTTCTGAACTACAAGGATGACTATCTGAGCATGAAACACTGTAACTTCATTATTCTGCTGGAGGTTAGGATTGAGGTAATAATGTTGAGCCCTTACACACTTTGGATTGTAGTTGGAAACAAAAAATCCAACCTTTTACATGTGACTGTAATATACTCCAATATTCCACAACACATGTCTAAGATTTCGTTGCCATGACTTGGCTTTCACCTTCAAGTTGTTACTAAATCTGAGGTCTGGTTCACAACAATGTAAACTATCCAAAGGAGTTGTTAGAGTTCTTGTCCAAGCTAAAGGTATCCACCACATGGTTGTCAATACATGGCTACAAAAGGTCCAAGGTTATAGAAGTTAAATTTCATATTTTAACCCAGACAAAAAACTCTTAAGTCCTCCTCTCCTCATTGTTTTATTTTTTTCAGATGTTCTTCACCAAATTTTTTGTACTAAAATGAGGTGTCCGAGCTCATATTAATATTTTTGACATTAGAATGAACGGAAATTTATTTCTGGAGGTAGGCCGACATGAAGGATAAGGATAGGTCAGCTCACTGATAAGGTTAATTTTTCTTGACTTAAAAATTCCATATCTCATAAACCACTGGGAGTTTTGAGGCAAGTAAAGGCTCTTTGGTAAGAGGAAAAAGTCCTCTTTCAGATGGTCTAAGACTCATTATGATAGGTTGCCTCCAAGGTGACAATTTTTTTTTCTTTATAACTTTCCTTGAATTTTTATGTGTAGAAATTGATTTGGATAGCAAGAGGTCATTAGGCCTTCTTCATTTTTATGACTCCAACTGTGTCTTTATATTATATTTCCACATCATCATGACATTAGTAGAAAAGCTAATTAGTCGCTAAAAAAATGACTAGGGTAGGATGTATAATGCTTATTTTCGGTGTAGGTATTATCCTAGCTAATTTACAGTGTCTTATAACACGACCAACTTTTGGTCATTTTTAGCTTAGTCATTAATTGGTTATCTCAATTTTGTTGTCTAGTTGTATATTTGGTCATTAATTTGGTCATTAATTTAGTTACTGATTTAGTCATTAATTTAATCATTGATTTGATCATTAATTTAGTCATTGATTTGGTTCTTAATTTGTTCATTGATTTAATCTGTGATTTGGTTATTAATTGTGACAATTAATGACCAAATATACAACAAAATATATTACTATATGATCACCCGAGAAAACCAATTAATGATCAAAAAAATATGACCAAAATGTTGGTCGTGTTATAAGATACTGTAAATTAGCTACTAATAGTCATATATATGCAAATTTTAGTCATCGTTTGAAACCAATTAATGACCGAAGAAATATGACTAAATTTTAGTCGTGTTATAAGATACTGTAAATTAGCTACTAATAGTCGTATATATGAAAAATTGAGTCATCATTTATAGTCACAAATTTATCATTTGAAATAGTCATTTATTCATTATATAAATGACTAATTTAGTAATTTATATTCATTTCATTTACTTTCATTAATAATTATTATAAATGACTAATTTAGTCATATATTCATTTTATTTGTGTTCATCATTAATCAATATAAACTACTATTTTAATAGTTTTAGATTGATTTTATGTGTTCATTATTAATCAACATAAATTAATTAGTATGATTTTGCAACTAAATTTTAAAAAAATGTCATACAATTTACATGTTCATCTAATATGAAAACGCAAAGTTACATATGTTAATTACAATACCAAGTAATATCAAGTGCAACTATAAATAATTCCAACCACAAATTATATTATATAAAATGTCAAGTATTACAATATGAATTTCCAACTTAATATTGGTTGGAGTACAATTTACAAATAAAATATTGTTCATCACTTCAAAACATTATCATTATCTTGCCAAGGAATTGCAAGTGAATTCACCAACTCTGAAAACTTGACCATCAGTCTTTATGTGTGTGTCTTATGCGGTATATTGGCTCTACGAGTACCACTAGACCAATACACTTCTCTCTCTTTGTCACTCTAGTGTTATTGTTCCCCTTTTTCTTTAATTATTGCTTCTTACCATCAATACTGAGACCCATTTCTGCAAAAAGAAAACAAAAAAAGTTACAATGCAAAGTATAAGACATGAAAGTCGATGAACACTGGAATATAAACTAAAGTAGACTATAAAGGATTTATATAATATATACCTCAACATCAACAATATTGTTAATGTCATTTTTCCCCATAAAAGCAAGAAACTCGAACAAGTTTTCTTTAGTTGGGAAATAGTGGCCACTATGTGGCCAGATGACCTGTATAAATAAATCAATTAAAATATCACAAATAAACACAACAGAGCTATCAATTTCTATTAAGAATGTCTCATGCTCCACTTTTGTAGTTGTATCGTTTCCTCTAGTTATCTCTAAGTAGTGACACTTCAACAATAAAACTGGTTAGTAGAAATCTAATGGGTGGAGCAAAGTATTGCTGACACAAGATTACAACAAGAAACTAAAAAAGAATAAGACAAGACTTTGTAAATTGTGATACTAATCGGGAATATAGCTTCAATATAGTAATCTTCAATTATCAACGTACTATTCCAAGGGAAAAGGAATCCAATTCCCATAAGCCAACAAATTATGTATGCCCCTTGTTTTCCCTGTAATTAATTGAGAAATATTAGCACACGCAATTTCCATTTAGAATCTCTAAAATGATTCTATAAATATTCAAAGAAAACTTGATGTTACTCATTCATTTTTCTCTAACGCAGACAAAACTGAATATGCTAACTTTTTTTTGAGCTGGAGAGTTCTGTAATTCATCGTGTCCAAAATCATTGTTTATTTTCGTGATTTTTTTTTTAATGATTAGGGAACTGGCCTATATTTGATCAAAAAACATATTTTTCAAAATATATTCCATTTTTCTAATTCAAAGCTAGATTTCCTTACAGTTTATGATATTCAAACAAACTAGAATCATTTTCCGTTAACAAGTCATTGTTGTAATATACTACTAAACAGACAACTACGTAATGAAGTTATTAGTGGTGGAATACTAAAAAATCGCAAATACTGGCAAGAAATAACACCACTATGTCCTAGACATGCCAAGTCTTTATCCTCTTGGTTGGAAATATTACTTCATGAAAACAACATATTTGACAAAGAGAACTTTTCTAAAACTAACCAACGCCAGTGTATCTAATAACATTGACATTTATATTGGCATGCCCTCAAAAATGTGTGGAAGTATCAAACAAGTGTAGTGCACTGCCCTATAAGGTTAAAGTTTGGCAATGGAATATGTTGTCCCTTAGTCTAATCAAGCTTTAACTGGTCTTTGATAACTTAGAGAGAATGGGAATCCAATATAGAACAATGATAGAAAGATTTTATTCATTCACACTTACCTAGATCCTAAACAAGCATTGAAGTGTTATACAAATCCAAGAATGTCTCACATTCCACCAGGAAACAAAATTTCTAGATTTTGATTGTAACCCTTGAGGCTTTCTCAAATTTGTAAACAAGTAACATCATAAATATTTTTCCTTAGTTCTCAAACCTTCTTCTGTGTGGAGCTTGAGAAAATATGTGCATACACATATCACAATATAGCATGTTGTGGAGTACATTTACATGAAACCAATCATTCAAAATTTTATATTCTATCAAGATTGAGGCATGTGTTAAATGCCCATTATCTGCATCTTTGCGCAATGGTGTCATTAATAATTTGAAGGTTCTTGGCTTGCTAGTATGATCTAATTATTTCTTTGTGCAAGATGTTTTTTCACTCCCGTTACCACTCTAGTAATTCTCTAAGCTATGATATTTTGATTTAAAGTTGAAAGAATGCTAGAGGTAACTATAGACCAACTTTTAAACTCTAGGATCTAGCCTTCCTAGGGTTCAGAGAGGGCTCTCTCTTTAAAATTTAACTTTGCTTTGATTTATAAAATATTAGGCTAGCTATGATTATGCAATTTGGTTTTGGTTTGTTTGATTTGGTGGGAAAAATCACTTAATGAGATGGATAGTGGGAAATCTGATTGTCCATTGGGCTAAGTAGTCAAAATTCAAGAAGATAGAACTAGGATCAAGGCCAAAAAGTCAAATATTTTCAGGGCAAGATAGATAAGCCTTTGAATATCTTGGAAGGTTTTTTGGTGAAGTGGTTTGATCGGGATAAAGAGCAATGAAGGGTTCTTTGATCCAGAAAAGAGAAGTAGTAGGCAGAGGTCAAATGAAAGAGGGAGCAATTAAGGGTTCCCTACTATGGAAATCAACAAAAAACATAGAAATGATAAACAGTAAAGACAGGGTGCTTTTAACAAATCATGAAGTAATACTCCTATTTATTCATTCAAATTTAGAACACATAATGGATGCATGAAAAAAAGAAGAAAAACAATGACGAGTAGAAATTACTTCACTTTAATAGCTCATCACATGAATCCTGAAATATGATGCTAGTTGATCTGATCTAGTCTGCTACTCGAAATTTACAACACAAAAGCCTTCAAGTTCAACAAAAATGACTATAGAAATCTTCAGCAATTTATTCCACACTAATACTTCTAAAGATGAAGTATTTATACAATATAGTTTAAAAAATATCATAAAATGATTCTAGGAACTATCTAAGGAAAATAGAAATATCTTTACAACAAAATAGAGACAGTTGCTTAACAAATCAGCAAGTTGTCCTATTGATCTAAATAAAATAGAAACTGATGGTGGATAAGGTGCAGCTAGCTGCCTTGGTGTCCTCTTTGTTGGCCAAGATATTTTAATTCTGTTTTGAAATATTATCTTCAATATATTATACTCTTTCACTCTGATTCCCTTTAATCTGATACTCTTTTATCTATGATACTCTTTAAATCTGTAAAATTGTTTTTACTGCTGTAATAAATTTGTTTTGACTGAAAAACATCAAATTGTTTTCTTCATCTTATCTGCCTTTTACTTTCACAGTAAATCTATAAGTGATTTCCAAGCTTCCTCATTTAGAATTTGTATTTTATTTAACTTCCTGAAATTATCATCTGCCTCAGTATATCTGGAAAAAGTTGGTTTTATGACAAGCAAGTGTCTTATCTCATGTTGCAGATAGAATAAATCTTCAAAGCTTCTAAGTAAGACTTTCCCTATTGGAGTGCCTTGTCCACCTATCTTTTCAACTTGCTATTTTGCATATTCTATGATCTTCTTATTGTAATCCTCCTGAGGCATTAATTTTTAATTTATAACCAAAATATTAGACAAAATTCTTTGCCTCAAGTTTTAAAATTTAACTATGAATTTGGTCATGGTTATGTTCATATTCTCACACTTATATTCAAGTTGTTTCATTAGGTTTTTCTTGGTGATGACTTTCCTTATTTCAAGGATTGTTTCAGTCCTGTCAGTTATCTCAATTTATTCTAACTCCTACCTATTTTTATTGTTGAGAAACTTGATCAATTCTATGGCTTGCTTAGGTTTATTACCAAGCTCATCTTTAGTCTTCTGAATTTCTGCTAGTGCTTCCTTTAGTAAATCTCTTTGTTCAAAGATCACCTGAATTGAGGGCCACACATCATTGATGGCTTCAATGAATTTTTCCATAAATATTTTTTCACATATGACATTGGCTTCTTTAAGGTTAATTCCTTTTGTAACTTATTTAGTTCTTCATTTAACCTATTAGTCCTTTGCTCATGAGTTTTAGCATTTATTTGAGCTAACTTGTTTGTATTCTTAAGGTTATCAATCATTTTTTTCAATCTGTTAATCTCACTTGTCTGAAGTGACATTTCTTCCATGGCTTTTAATAGTTTACTAGCCTCATCTATGGGCTGAGCTTCTGTAGTAGATGACTTTGTAGCTGAATTTGTAGATGATGTCACTCACACTGCAGTAGCCAGTGGTTCCTTAGGTGCCAAATCTTCTGCTAGAGTTGAAGGCACAACAGTAGTAACGATAGGAATAACTGAAGAAATTTCCTGTGCTTTTGTTGTTTCCTTTTCATGGACAAGTTTGTCCATTTGAGTCTCCATTTCTTTGATCTGTCCTGTTAACTGAAAGATTATGTTCATCATATCATCCTTCTCAGTTTGTTCTTGTATTATTTATTTAGCTAATTGAGGATGTTCAGTTGATGGCAATTTAAGTTGTTTCCTCAATTCTGCAATGTCTTCATTCTTTTTATTCACTAATTGTTCGGCTACTTTAACATTTACAGGATCATATCCAACTTGCAGGACCAATTCTTCTAACTATTTAATTCTAAGATCTTTAGCATATAATGATTATTTGTCAAGTTTCATTTGATATTTCATATTTATGACTGTGTTCTGAAGTTTCTGAACACTCATAGCTTTGGTTGTAATAATAGAATACAACATCTATGAACTCTGTCTATGAATTTCTATTTGATCAAGTGCTTGAATTTTCTCTGTTTGTACTTCTAGATCAACTTTTTTGTAGTCTGCAATTGTCTTTGGAGTCTTCATTGTAGGCTATAATACTGACATGATCACATTTTTATTTGAATAATCAAATGCTGATAAGAGTTTGTTTTGTACACTTGGTGTTTGCTTCAAATATTGTGAGAAAATTTCATTTTTTATCTCTTCATTCTTTGTTTTGATTTGCTTGTATTCTTCTCTTGTATCAAGATCCTTTTCCCCTTCTGTCTGTGAAGATGATGCTTCCATGTTCTGTTGTTTTTCTATCAACTGTGCATTTAAATTGTCAACCTATTCTTCATTTAAATTCTTTGTAACTTGCTCATTTTTTATGATTGTAGAAACATCATTATTAGTTACTGGGACATCTGTGTCTTCAACTTCAATAGTAAATTTATCTTTGTCAACTGATTTTAACTTAGGTTTCTTATTATATCTTAACTTGAACCTAGTCTCAGTAGTGGTTTCAGCAACATAATAACCTTCTTCTCTGACTCTCTTAGTGGCTTTTTCTATTTGATCTGCAGTTTGTAAAGTGTGACTAGTATTACCTTGCTTTACTGCATCTAGTAATGTGTTTTCTGTCCACTCAGTCTGATTAGAATACTTCTCAATCTCTGGTTTTTTCTCATGAATGTAGGGTGTCAGTTTACACTTAACCCTCATTTTACTTAGTACTCCTTGTGGATCATAGTTCCAGGAGAAACTCTCTTCAAATCTGTATTCTAATAACTGCTTGGTTGCTTCCATCTCTGCATCACTATAATTACAAATGAATGGTCCCACTTGATTCTTCAACTTAAACTGTGTTTTCTTCTTTACTGCTAGGAAGTTGATTGAATCAGAATTTAAAATTTTCCTGATGTATTCCAAGGCAAAAACCCTCATTAGTACATATTTGGGTAATTTGTATGGCAACAAGTTAGAGCCAAAAACTCCGATCTCTGTGTGTTTTTCATATAAATACCAATCTCTAGTCTTGTTCTGCTCTAATAGCTGTAAAATATTCTTCATTTCATCATTGATCCTTGGTTTTTCAATGTTGGTCAACATATTGATCAATGGATGGAAAAATTTATCACTAAACTCTGCAAAAGTGAATTATGAGGACTATTTTCTAATCAATGTAGTCCAAAAGATGACTGAAGGTGGTTTTTATTCTATATCAAGATTTTGTATAGCTATAGGGAACTCTGCTTGAAAATACAAAAACATATGGAAGAGAAAATATGTGTATCTAAACACTCTTTCAGTTGGTAACTTGATCAGCTGATCATGGATATTGTCAGCAATATACTTAGCGTAATTGAAAAATAAATGAGGGAGGTTGTCATGGTATAAAAGTAGATAGGAACCCTATGATGGACTCATCAGTATGCTCATCTGTAAAGTATCCTAGGATGAATGATAGCATGGAAATTACATGCCTAGACCCCTCAGTAAATATTGATGTAGAATATGGAGCATTGATTTGAGGAATTTCTACATGTAAAGGCATAAAATTTTGAAAGATCTAGAATCTTTTGGGAAAATCAAGGCCAATATACAACTTTGTAAGTGCTTCTATGGACAAAGGAACTGCTTGAGGATCAGGTTTGAGCTATAACATCTAATTTATGGACTCAGCAGTAATTGTAAACAATAATTCTTTGTTTGCATTCACTATTGCTCTTTGTTCATGTATATAATAGTTCTGACACAATATGATAATCTCTGGGCATGAATGAGTAACTAGAACAACATATTTGGGCAAGTTTGATTCCCAAATTTGAACTTATTCCACCTGATCTAAGGACATTTCATAGCTCCAGCAGTGGAGGTCCAATAAATTCAATTCAACAATGGGATTCGTTATCTTGTAGTCAACATATACTAATGGGGTGTGTTCAATGTCTACAATAGGAGGTTGTAGAGGGTTCACAATGATGGCAATCTTGGAAGATGTAGCTGGAGTAGATTTAGGCATTTTTTAGGCTTTTAGGACTATAAAAACTCTGTTTTTAAGCTTTCTGGTTACTTCTGTAAGATTAAACAATTTACAGAAGTATTTTTCGACTTTGATAGGGGTTCTTGGATTAAAATAGTCAGAATATGGTTCTTTTCTTGGATTTTTCCTTCAATTTTTTACTTTCATATGTATTTCACACTCTCACTGGTTAGAAAATAAGAAACAAGGCTTTCTTGGGATTTTTCAATGGATAATTTGACAAAAAATCATGTGAAATCAAGCACAGAGGTTAGGTTACCTTCAGAGGATTTCTGAGCTTTTGTTTGGATTTTTAAACAGTCTGTAAAAACTATATAAACTCAATATTTTCCATTTAAAACTGTGCGCAGTCCAAAAAAAATTGACATGGTTTAGCCTGTTTTTTTGGACCTTTTCTGATAGGCTTTCTTAGATAATTTAAATTCTGACTATATTTGTTCTTTATTAAGGTTCTTTCAAATCGTCAACAGGCTCAATTTCTTGAAAAATACCTGTTTAACGTAGGTATGGGTATTCGAAAATGACTCTTAGGTGTTTGATAGGTTTTGCAGTATCTTTTCTGGTTTCTGAAGCAATTTTGGACTTCTTGGCAATCTTCAACAGGTATAGGTGGGATTTTCACTGATTCTGGGCATGAAAACTGTAAAAATGCTTCGTTCTTTGAGTCTAAATAGCAGATACAGTTGATGAGTGCAGAAAGGGACAAATGATGCGTTTCAGGGTTTATTTAGGTAAATTAGGGTTGAATTTGGCCTACAATAAATGGCGGTCAAGTCAAGTAAATAGGCGGTTTCGGGTTTCAAAGGGTAAAAACCATGAGTGGTTATCGCGCTCGTTTTAAGCAGTAAGTAGTTTCAAATGAATTGAACACAATCTAATAAAAATAAGCCACGTAGATGAGGGCGGAAAGGAAAAAACAACCTATTTCGCGTAGAAATGAAATATTTAAAGTTGGGCAACTTTATTTTGCAATATTTTATTTAGATCGTTGGATCAGAGAGGACTCATGCGAACGGCGGAGATTTTCTTTGGAATTTTCTCAAGATTTGGAGTGGGTCTGAGGTTTTGATATGCGGTAGAATGGGTTTTTAAATTTATAAATAAACATTTATTAAAGTTAAAACCTTGGTTTATATGATTGGCGGAGGGGAATATGTTTTTAATTAAAACAATTAAGAAATGTTTCAACCAATAGCACTGGCGCGAGTTTATTATATAGTATTTTAAACCTTTTGACAAATGTTTAAAACCATAGGGGCGGGGTTATATTTTATTGATATATTTAAACCTATGGGATAATGAGCGGGTTATTATTTTGTCACATGGGATATATTATCATAGGTTTAAACTTAAAATAGAAGGGTTTTGGGGTTATTTAAATATAAAGGATTTACTAATATACGGGGAGGGTATAGAATGGGGAGTTAAATAATATAAGTTAGAAATTAATATGAAAATGAAGATGTAATGTAGGAAATGAATTAAAATACAAGATTTAAAGCCAAGTATAGTGTAAAGATAGAGAAATAAGCATAGTTTGTCCCATTACTGTTTTTCACACTTAAACTTAGGATAAATGTATTTTGTGGGTTTTTTGAGTGTTTTTGAACGAAGATGAAATTAATTATGTAGGGTTTTAACTTTCACTAAGAAAAAATGGTATCTACTTAGGGAAATGGATCATAATCATGGATGAGGGTGAAAATTATGATGAAATGGGTTTTATGAAGGAAATCCAATATAGTTTTTTAACCAATCATTTATCAAGCCTTAGGTCCGGTCCCAACAAAAGTCAAAGAAATGCTATGAGCCTCTTTAACTGAAAGTTTAGAATATTGAATCATTGTGGGGGAGGGGAAATTAGTAATTTTTGCCCGATGATGCTTTATTACATGTCTTGCACAACTACTTTCTACCTACCCATCATTATTTCTAACAGTTTTTACTTCATTTTCATGGGTGCATTTAAGCTTGCAACCCTAAATCCATTTTTCTTTAAAAGCATAAATATTTCTAAATCTAACCTTATTTCATCCGAGGCCTTAGGTTAAACTGTTGAGCTCCTCATTTTATTCTTAATTATCTACTGATATGTCAAGTTTAAACTGTTTGACATATCTTTATTTTCTATCTAAAACATAAAATTTAAAGCATGAAAATTTAATATTAAATTATTTAACTAATCATGGATTATTGCATTTATTGACAATCTGCACATAATCATTATTCTTGTAGTAAAAGTAAATAGTAGTGGCATTTTGACTTGCTCACTTTCATGTCTTATTCTTCTCTTTTTTCCTTTGGGGTCTATCTTTTTCTAAGTCCTTTGATATTTATTTTAGGACTTTTACCCTCTTTTCATTTTTTATTAATTTTATTTTCAAAATATGGGAAAATTCAATTCCCATAGGACCCTAAAATTCAATTCAAAAATTATTAACCCTATTATTCTAGGACCCTAACAGTGGCTCCACTTGGGGATGGCATTTCCTGGTGAAATGTCAAGAACTTTGAGACTAGTAGCCCTTGAATTTTGACTGTGATAACCCTGTAAGTATCTTCTGATCTCTATAATTATTCATACTTATGATACCTTTCAAAGCTTAGGGCCTTCTCTCCAGGCTTCAAATTTGTTAGGAAAACATCCAATCTAATCTAAAATCTTCAATGTATATGTATAATGATGAGATTAAATGAAACTAACTATTTGTTATCTCAGAGGAATAATAGTGCTTCAGCATTCTGCCATTTACTAGTCCATCTATCATTGTTGATCCATCCATTTCTTTCAAGTAGAAAGAACTGTTACCTCTATAAACATAAATTATATAAGGTCATTTCCATAGAAAATCAAATTTTCCATGTTTACCTTTGTCTTCTCTTCTTGAATCTCATTTTAACACTTTATCTCCAATGTAGAAATCATCTTCTTTAGTATTTTTGTCAAAAAAAATCTTTATCTTATCCTGGATAACTTGAGACTTAATGTAAACCTCTTCCCTTGTTTGTTGCAAGTGAATAGTTTGATTAATTCTTCTTTGAATGTCATTTGTTTCAACTTGTAACTCTTGGATAATCTTCATTACTGGTACTCCTAATCTGGATGGAAAAAACAACATCCATTCCATAGATAAGCTAGTAAGGAGATGTACCAATGGATTTTTGAGTTGTAAGTCTATTTGCCCATAAGGCATTGACTAATTTCTTGTTCCAAGTCTTTTTGTTATCTTCCAGTAACTTTTTGATTATGTTTACAAGGCTCTTATTTGAAGATTTAGCTAGGCCATTACCCTGTGGGTAATATGTAGTAGAATGGCCTAGGGTGATGTGATATTTATGGAAAAATTCAATCATTTTTTTTAGATTTGAATGTTGTTGCATTGTCAATAATTATCTTTTGGGGACATCCAAATCTTGAAAGTATTTTTCTTTCTAAAAATGAGATAATGACAGTATATGTGGCTTGCCTAGAGGGTATGGCTTCAATCCACTTGGTAAAATAATCAGTGGCTGTCAAAATCCACTTGTGTTGGGCTGATGATGGGGGGGTGACTTTCTCCAATGAAGTCAAGACCCCATTTTTGAAATGGCATTTCTATTGATATGGGCTTTAAGGGCAGGGGTAACAGATTTTTCTTACCCTCAAATATTTGACACTTGTGATAGGAGGTCACATACCTTTTAACATCTGCAAACAAAGTAGGCCAGTAAAAAACACCTCTCAGTATTTTTCCTGCAGTAGTCTTCCAGTAGAGATGTCCTCCACAATCACCTACATGAAGTTCTTGTAATACTTTTTCAGCTTCTTCTTTTAACAAACAATTTAATAAAATCCCACTATGATCCTTCCAAAAAAGTACATTGTCTAAAATACAAAATCTTACTACCTTAAGCTTTAGAAATCTTGCTTTTGTTCTTGATAAACCAGGAGGATCTTGTAAGTTTAGTAATACAAATATGATATCTGCATACCATGGTGAGTCTGAAAAGGCTTCACTGATCTCTGGAGTCGCCATCTCTTCCTGATCATCTATTTGGGCAATAAAATCTATGTCTAGGGCATAACAATTTGATTCAGCCATAAGTTTAGCTAAACCTTGACCTTTCATCAGTTTTGTGGGTTTTATCTCTATGTCATATTCTAAAATTTTGGCTATCCACTTACCTCTTCTTCCATCAGGACCATCCTGAGTAATAATTTCTTTTACTACTGCATTAGGGACATAGGCAATGATGTGAGAATAGAGTATGTATACTGTGAAATCTTTTATGGCCTTTACCAAATCTAGGGCCTATTTTTCCATGATATTGTATTTCAAATTTTCATCTCTAAGTGTTTGCTAAAGAAATTTATGGGCTGTTCATAACCTTGGTCATTTTCCTGTAGTAAAACTGCAACAATGGTGTGCTCTGAAGCAAATGAAAAAATGATGAAATCCTTTTTGAAATCAGGACTTATAAGGACTAGAGTTTTGGTTAAGGCATGTTTTATCTAAAAATATTGTTTGGCCTTAACAATCCATTTAAGAGCTGAATCTTTTTTTAGCATGTTATTTAGTTCTCTAATTATCTCAGCTAAATTGGATATGAATCTTCTTAAAAAATTAATCTTACCTAGAAAAGTTTGTAACTCTTTTATGTTTCTTGGTGGAATAATGTTAAGAATTGCTTCTATTCTTACAAGATCTATTCTAATTCCTTTTTTAGAAATTATGTGTCCTAGTAACTTGCCTTCTTCTAATCCAAATAAGGTTTTCTTAGGATTTAATGAGATGCCAAACTTTCTACATTTTATAAAGACTTGTCTAAGATGATCCAAGTGTTCATAATCAGTCTTAGAAAATACAGTTATGTCATCTAAGTAAATCACTAAAAACTCATGAATTTCCTTAGCAAAGGCTATATCCATAGCTCTTTGAAAGGTAGCCCCAACATTCATTAAACCAAAATGCATTTTTACATACATAAAAGTGCCCCAAGGAGTATTAAAATATGTTTTGGTTTGATCCCTTGGTTGGACTAAAATATGGTTGTATCCTGAAAATCCATCTAAAAGAGAAATCCTAGAAGATCCAACTACCCTTTGTAAAATATGATCCATTTTTGGTAAAGGATAATTATATTTTAAGGATACTTTATTTAGACTCCTAAGGTCAACACATAATCTAATCTCTCCTATCTTTTTTCTGGTTGGAACTAAATTAGAAACCCAATCAGAATATCTAATTGGTGCAATTATCTATGCATCATACATTCTTTTAACTTCTTTTTATATTAAGGGCATCAAAATAGGGTTGATCCTCCTTAACTTTTGTCTAAAGGGCTTTTGATATTTTTTTAAAGGAATTTTATGTTAAATTATGTTGGTGTCATAGGATTTTAAGTCCTCATAACTCCAAGCAAAAACATTTTGGAATTCCTTAAAAAGAGAAATATATTTTTCCTTTTCCTATTGAGGTAAGGCTTTGGAAATTTTAATCATTTTGGGTTTCAGTTTTGTGCCTATATTGCATTCCTCAATGTCAGATCTAAGTGGCTCTATTTTGGGTTTTCTTGGAAACATCATTTGAGTCAAATAAATCCTCTAAAGGAGTTAAACCTTTTGGTAAGAAATTATCTTTGAGATTCAATATATCAGATTCTTCATCAACTATCTTTGTATTCTCCTAATTAGCCCAAGCTAATAGGAATATTTCATTTTGTGTCAATTTTCTTAATTGATGAATAAAATGTAAAGGAGAACATAAAAACTCCTAAACACATCCAAATAAATCAATGCCCAATGTGAACAAAGGCAAATCAGGGATGTTACAATAAAATACACTTGCATGTGAACAAGGGTTGAGGAGATTGACTAGGTCAAAAGGACCAAATCACAACACTGTCTAGATACAATGTACCTCATGGAGGGACAACGCAGTTCTAGAACGAGGCCCTCATGTGAAAGGAGTTAATTCATCAAGGTGGTTTAGGGTTTGCCAAAGCTCTCATCTTATAAAAGGAAGCGGAAGGCTCAAGAGAAGGTTGTTCATGATATTATATTTTCAGAGTATATTGTCTGCTTAGACATATCTCATTCTCTTGGCTGTTTAGCAGAGAATTGTGAGGATTTTCTGTTTAGGAATTCTCTCTCCTTCCATTAAGTAGCTCTTGGAGGGCATTGTATTTCTCTTCCACTATCAGGCATATGGCCAAGCTCCATCTCCCTTAGACAGTGTAAATCTTGTGTGATTTACTTGTTTTAGTGAGCTGCAGCAAGTGGAAACACTAGATCTACTTAGATCTAGATTGCACTAGTACCTTTTCTTAGTGAGTGTGTCTTTTAACCTCCTAGAAGAGAGTATTAGTAGTTTGGCATTCAGTTCTTGATCTTAGCATCAGGCCAATTTGTGCTTCAATTTTCCAGTGCATTTAATCCTCTTGGACTGAGTTATTTCCAATTTCAGGGTTTTAGGGTATTCCGACATTCAGTTGGAGAAGTTATCTCCGGTGTAAAGGAGTCTTCCTTGCACTATGGTGATCCATGGATTGGCCAAAAAATCCATGTATGTTTCAGATATAATTCATTACTACATCTACTTCAGAATTTCTGAATCATTCTGTAGATCTGTTGCAGTAAAACTCAGATCTACTCCTGTTCTTTCATGTATTGTTGAAATCCCTAAGGGGAATGTAAAGTAAATACAATCTAGTGCACCAATCTATTATAGATCTGATATGTAATGTAAATCTGCTACAACCCCTGAAAATTACGCTGTATATTCTTTTTACAGAGAAATAAAGTGTTGTAGCACCTCATTCTTGAGGGTTTCTTCATCTATTCTCCATTTTTCTCATGATCTGAGCAATAAAATCCATGATCTGATGTAATACCATGTATGCATGCATATTTCATCATATTTCATCATAAAAACTCTGAAAAATATGCTTTGAAAGCTTTAGTAGATTTTGCATTAGCTAAGCCATGGGGATTGAGCCTTTTCTAGCCATGTCGGGAGTGGGAGACCTATTTAACTTAGCTAGAATGATTTTTTTAGCTTAAATTTGATATGTGAGTCCCCTATAACCTATTATAAGGGATATAACCATAATTTTCCTCTATTTTTACCCATATCTCTGAAATTCACCTTTTTAGGGCTCAATTTGCTGCTTTTCCCTACTTTTTTATGTTAAAATGAAGAAGAAGTTGCTGCAGTAACATAAACTGATGATAATGTGTTTTTTGACACATTTCATGAGTGAATAGAGTGCTGCTACTCCAGCATTGGATTTAATTAATGTTGCAATCCCATTATTGGGCATTCTCCAACCATTCTAGGTGTGAGAGGCTTGTTTATCTCACCTAGTTTGCTTGGTTTCTGATTTCCTCTTGGATTTGGATCTTAGATTATCATATATAAGAGATACAAAGGCTAATATTGTTTTTTGTAGTATACATTCCTAAAAAATTCATTTTTCAGGCATGCTTTGCTAGCAATCCCAATTTGGGGATATTACAGTGGTATCAAAGCATCTTTCTTGGCTCAGCCTTTGAGTCTCAGCACAAGAAGATAAAAGAAGATCTGAATGATGAAGAATATGAGATTTCTCTCATCAGTTTTCAAATCCAGAAAGGACCTCCCCCAGGAGCTTAAGCCGATGAAGAGTTGTAGTGAAACTCCTAGAGGGGTTCAAGAAGATGAAGAGCCATGCACTTCATATTCTTAGAGAGGAGAAGACAAGAGACATAGAGCACACTTGGAATCTGAGATTCTAAGTGAATACAAAGCTAAATCTAGAGCCTCTAAGGAGACTCTAGCTTTACCTCAGTTCATTCAGCTAGGCGAAGAGGGATCTACATCTTTGCATGCTGTTGATCTAGAGCAACAGAGTTGCACTGCGTTGTGCAAAGGAAATGATGAAGAAAAGAGAACCCATGCCTTATGGGAGCATTCACATGACAGCTCCATTCATGAAGCAAAGGAGGAAGAAATGGTAGATAGTAGACATCTTGAAGTGAGAAACCCTTTCTCCTTTCTAGATGACACTTTCTCAATGAGCACTCCCCAGCTCAAAGACAAAATTCTAACTACAGTGGTTCAAAGGCCTCACTGGTTTTGGAAGACCATGTATGAGGAGGAGGTCTCATCAAGAGATCCCATGGAAGGTGCACTTCAAAATTTCATGGAGTGCAAATTTCTTCAACAGTCTGAGGAGGCTCTTTCCTTCTCACGCTTGGATCTTCATGGATTCAAGGAGGAACAGATAGATGATGGGGGACATCTTCAGATGGATAAAATCTCTCATGTTTTTGTTTGACATTCCTTGAGCCACACACATCATGATGGGAGGTTTTTTCCTACCACCTATTTGGATCCTTATGGGATCACAATGATCCTTGGGAAAATTGCATTTCAATATCCCATGAAATGCAAAGATGGAAATTTGAATTAGGAAGATGGTAGCCCTCATGGGAGGAGTACCAAGATTAAGGATGAAAGGAGACATCCACAATTGGTTGAGTGGATGTGGATGGAAAGCAAGAAGCTGGTGAGTTTCTTGCAAGTTTATGATACCAGGCAGCAGGAGGCTTGGCTACGCTAGTTACTTCTGAAAGAGTTTGGCCATCATCCTCTTTCTAAGGGTATGTGGAGGAAAGATGTGTGGTAGGATACTTGCATCATTGAGCAGAAAGGAGTATGGGCACATTGTGTTGATATGACTTACTTCATATCAATCACGAGGTTTTCACTACATGATTTATATGATGGAGGTATGGGGAAGCATCAAAATCTTTTGTTTCTTTGGATGTTCTTGGGAGAGCAAGAGCAGAGTTGGTCTCACACATTGCATGATTTTGTAGGAGGAGGAGATGGAATTATCTCCTTAGCCTAGGATGATCTACAAGTACTTCCACTCTGGAAGGAACTTCTTGTTTGTAGCAACATGATGCAAAATGTCTTTGACAATGGAAATGTCAAAGAAAGGAGCTATGTATTAGCAGGAGCCTATTTGCATGGGCCAACAGCGCTGTCACTTTGGAGCCTGAACTTTTGGATGGAGTGTTCCCAGGATCATTCCACCCTTGGTGCACTTAATGGACAAGGAGGAGGTGAGAAAGATGGAGTAATGGATGGAGACATCTATTGTTGTGTCATGTTCTTCTTGGCTTGGATTTCCAAGTACAGGGGGAAGGATCCTCATGCAGCACATGATTCATTTCTCTTCATGAGAGTATGTCATATCCTTATGGAGTATTTTTTTATGGACCTTATCATGATCTTTCTCTTAGCACATGGTAAGGATCTTGTTGTTGCATTTAGTGATCTGCATACTCGTACCATTTTCATGCAGTGCATTACTCCACAAGAGGGCAAGCTTTTCATTGAGCTCCATGGTCAACATTGGGCCAAATTATATGATGGAGACAACCATCTCTTATATGGCCATGGGCAAGTGTTGTATTACTTCATGTATGTTCATTTTTTTTATGCAGCCATCTCCTATTCATTAGTAAATGAAATAACATGCATAGACCACCATGTATCTAGCAACCACTTGCCTTGTAATTTTCTGAAGCTACAGCTGGAAAAACTGCGCTGTAACTTCATGTGAGACTGTTGGTACCTTCTTGCACCATATGAAGCCTTCAGTATGTTCTTTTCCTTGATTTTAATCATGGTCCCAATTGCTGATGTTGGTCTTGTTTTTGTGAGGAGCATGATTGGAGAGGAAACACATTGGCTAGATGTGTTCTTTGGGGAAGAGGATTCCCACATGTTCTGCATTGCATGTTCTAATGGGAACATGAGAGGAGATATGGCCACCATAGCCAAACACTTGTTTCTTTATGGGGTGGGCCATGAGTTTGATGAGATACCATATGGTGATGATTTCCCATCCATCACATATGGGATGGTTTGGGCCAGCTTGATTCACAATGTTGGGGAGGAGATCTTTAGAGATCTAGTCTTCATCTTGCCTCTTGAAGGTAACATCATTGTAGCCCAGGATCAAAAAACACTCCACACTTATCTTAAGTGGAGAGGATGACAACATGAGGTAGGCATCTATGTCTACCATGATCAGTTTTTCAGCCCACCTTCTTTGCAGGAGCTCAAGGTGGAGGAAACTTTTGTGGAGTTACCATGTTGGGGGTTGACTCATTTTGTTTGGATGATTGCTTGGGAGAAGATGCTTACCCCATCCATTTCAGTTCTAACCTTGTAGTTGCTTGAGGACAAGAAACATTTTTAGAGGGGAGGACTGTAATATTCCTAATTAGCCCAAGCTAATAGGAATATTTCATTTTGTGTCAATTTTCTTAATTGATGAATAAAATGTAAGGAGAACATAAAACCTCCTAAATACATCCAAATAAATCAATTCCCAATGTGAACAGAGGAAAATCAGGGATGTTACAATAAAATACACTTTCATGTGAACAAGGGTTGAGGAGATTGACTAGGTCAACAGGACCAAATCACAACACTGTCTAGATACAATGTACCTCATGGAGGGATAGTGTAGTTCTAGAAGGAGGCCCTCATGTGAAAGGAGATAATTCATCAAGGTGGTTTAGGGTTTTCCAAAGCTCTCATCTTATAAAAGGAAGGGGAAGGCTCAAGAAATGGTTGTTCATGATATTATATTTTTAGAGTATATTGTCTGCTTAGACATATCTCATTCTCTTGGTTGTTTAGCAGAGAATTGTGAGGATTTCATGTTTAGGAATTCTCTCTCCTTCCATTAAGTAGATCTTGGAGGGAATTTTATTTCTCTTCCACTATTAGGCATATGGCCAAGATCCATCTCCCTTATACAGTGTAAATCCTATGTGATTTACTTGTTTCAGTGAGTTGCAGCAAGTGGAAACACTAGATCTGCTCAGATCTAGATTGTACTAGTACCTCTTCTCAGTGAGTGTGTCTTTTAACCTCCTCGAAGAGTGTAGTAGCAGTTTGGGCTTCATTTCTTGATCTTGGCATCATGCCAATTTTTGCTTCAAGTTTCCAATGCCTTTTATCCTCTTGGACTGCATTATTTCCAATTGCAGAGTTGCAGGGTATTCCGGCATTCAGTTGGAGAAGTGATCTCTAGTGTAAAGGAGTCTTCCTTGCACTATGGTGATCCATGGATTGGCCAACCAATCCATGTATGTTTCAGATCTGATTCATTATTGCATCTACTTCAAAATTTCTGAATCATACTACAGATCTGTTGTAGTAAAACTCATATCTACTCCTATTCTTTCATGTATTGCTGAAATCCCCAAGGGGAATGTAATGTAAAGACAATCTAGTGTACTGATCTTTTATAGATCTGATATTTTGTGTATAGATATATCTTAGATCTGATATTTAATGTAAATCTGATACAAGCCTTGAAAATTACGTTGTAAATTCTTGTTGCAGAGAAATAAAGTGTTGCAGCACCTCATTCTTGAGGGTTTCTTCATCTATTCTCCATTTTTCTCATGATCTAAGCAATAAACTTCATGATCTGATGTAATACCATGTATGCATGCATATTCCATCATATTTTATCATAAACCCTCTGAAAAATATTCTATGAAAGCTTCAGTAAATTCTGCATTAGCTAAGCCATGGGGATTGAGCCTTTTCTAGCCATGTCGGGAGTGGGAGACATGTTTAACCTTAGAATATTTTTTAGCTGAAATTTTATATGTGAGGTCATATAACCTATTATAAGGGCTCCAGCCATTATATTCCTCTTTTACGGAGATCTCTTAAATTAACCTTTTTGGGGCCTCAGATTTGTTGCTTTTTCACTACATTTTGGATCTTAAAATGAAGAAGAAGTTGGTGCTTTAGACACCAACTAATGATACTGTGTTTCTTGACACATTTCATGAGTGAATAAGGAGTACTGCTACTCCAGAATTGGATTTACTTAATGTTGCCGGTCCCATTCTTTTGGGCATTTTCAGCCATTTTAGGAGTGAGAGGCTTGTTTATTTCACCTAGTTTAGCGGTTTCTGATTTCCTCTTGGATTTGGATCTTATATTATCGGATATAAGAGATACAAGGGATATTCATGTTTTCTGTAGCATAAATTCCTGAAAAAGGAGTTTTTAGGGCATGCTTCCTGCAAATCCCAGAATTTGGGATATTACATATCTCATCAATTTCTACCCTCTCTAATTTATCTATATCTGATTGACTGAATTTAGTTGTTCTAGGAAACTTTACTTTATTTACATATATATTATTCAAATCTATTTCACTATCTAAATCTTGATCTATGGTATAATCAGTATCTATTTTACAGTTTTGAAATTCACCTTCATTATTCATAAAATGGTAAATTTATTGGTCTTGTGAAAAAATATGCCAATATTTGAGGTTACCTGGGGTTATTGGTCTGTTCTTTAATTCTGCAGTGTACATATGATTGGGCTGAAAAGGTAAAATACAAGTACTAGCAAAGGTTTCTAAAGAGTGTTCTTGTAAGTTTTTCCTTCTTGGTATTGCAGAGAAATTACATTCCAATAAATCATCAATAAAATCTAGTACAGTCTCTCTATATCGGCCTAATCTAGGATTGTAAACATAATATTCACCTTTAATTTGTTTTACAATCAACTCTGAATCTCCCATTATTGCTCTTCTTTTAGCTCCTAAATTTCTGATAAGTTGGAGTCCTAAAATGAGGGCTTCATACTCAGCCATATTGTTGGTGCATTTGAAATTCAGTCTGAAAGCATGGCCTTCTGCATGATTTTTCTCTATATTAGTTATCCATACTCCTGCTCCTGCTCCTAAATTTTTTACTGAGCCATCAAAATCTAAATGCCATAAATATTTATGAAAGATATTATCATTGTTTTGTGTTTTCTTTTCTTCCCTTAGTTCAGTCTTTATTTCATTATCAGTTTCAGCATTACATAGGACGAATGAATCTAGGTCAGTAGGTGTAGTGTAAATTGGGTAATTTATTGACCTTTCAGCACTACTTAACATATATTTCATTAATGTTTCCCTATATAACTTCTTAGGTTGACCAAAAACTGATATAATAGCATAAGACATGTCCAGTTGTAGAGATCCCTGTAACTTTGCTCCCCATGAGCGAGATAATAACATTCCATATTTGGGTGGGATGTCACCTACTACAATTTACATGAGTATACTCTTACAAGGATATTGAACTAATGTTACACATAAATCTTTGATTAAAAATAAATAAATCTTTGTAAGGCATTGTATTGTCTAAATTTAGGGTTTCCATTATAGCTTTGGGCATTAGATTATGTGAAGCTCCTGAATCTAATATTGTGTTGTGTAATATTTTATCACGAATAGTTAAACTGATGTAAAATGGAGGAATTGATCCATCTTGATGCTTTCCATTTACATCTGGGCCAAAAATCAACTCTGGTTGATCATCATTAAAGTTTATAGAGTCTTCTCCATAATTTATGTTTAATGTTTCAGTGTTGGTTGATTTATACAAATCATGTTTTACCAAATCTGTCAAAGGAATTGGTATTTTTAACTTTGCAATTACAATTTGTATATTGAATGAAGGTTGAGATTTACTTATTTGAATTAACTCTTCTTTGGTAACTGTAGTTTGTGTTGGTTTATCTTGTTTTTCTACAGTTATGTTTTCATTTTCTCTTTGAGTTTCTTGTGTTCTTCTTCTCTTTTATTCATATTTCAGAGATATGTTTGTAAGAAAAAGTAGTCAACTTTGTAGAATTTAGAAAGTATAGGAAGTTGTTTTGCGGTGGCAATTTTGGATCTTATTGATTTTGAGGTCGTGATGAAATGTTTAAGGTCAAATTTCGCTTGTTTTTGAAAGAATGGATACTTTAGCAGCAGGTAGATTTTTATGAATCTCTTGTGAGAAACTACATTTTGTTTTCTGTCAACAATATTTGGACTTGATGAATTTTTGACTGAAGAGTTGTGGGATGAACGAGAGTTTTACCTATTTTCCCGGAGAGAATTTTCTTTGTTGTTGGGGCTTCTCTTGTTTTCTTATTTTCAATTTGTGTTGTTCTTAGTAGAAGGGATTCGGTATTTTCTTACTCTAAGTTTATATTTCTTATGAAATGTGTTTATGGAAAAATCATAACCTTGTTTTATAATCGAAGGATTCACAGATACGATTGAAGTTCTTCGATTCTGTCTTTCTTGATCTTCCCCTGTGAAAAGAAAAAGGTGGTGTTATTATCAATTATTCCCGTTTATGGTATCCTCATCCTCAACATTGTGTTGAGAACTTTCGGCCATGGATATCACAAAAAATGAAGTCTTATTGTCTAATGCGAAGTAGTTCTTTTAAGTTTTCTGGTTGTATTTTTCCTAATTAGAATTCCCTGGTATGTTGATTATCCCATTAGAATTTTACCATTTATGTTATCTTATCTCATCATTTCTCTAAAATGTATCTATGTCTATTTTTGTGTCGAACTAGTCTCTTCTTCTTTCATGGTTTTCTCTATTATTTCTGCTTTTTAAATAATACCTTCCACCAACACATGTTTTCATTCTTTCTGTAAAGTTTCTGCATTTCTTTCTCTTCAATGATATGCCATGTCGATGTCAAATCCATCTAGGAATTTTAGTAGGCGATTCATGAGTGGGTTTTCATTTCCGGAATTGAATTGTACGTATTGTTATGTATAATCTGATAGTCTTCTCTTGCAGTTCATTGAGAGCTCTTTTCATTGCATCAAATTCAAACAATAGCGGTGGGGATTTTCCATTTTCCCTTTATTAAAGCTAATATGAAAAATGATAAATCGGGTATACTACTGAAGCTGCCTGCATGTATTTTTTGAGTTCTCCTATTAACTTGTGTTGCTTGAAACAACTCATTTATTTTATACGAATCATCTATTTCATGGGTTAAAGTAATTTGTCATTTTTTTTATGTATGCTATTGTGTAGTGTACTATGTGTATCAGAACTACAATATCTTATGGTAATCACGAGGCATATCATGAAGATGCTGAAGAAACTGGGTAGCATGCACAACTGCAACAGATGCATGCTCCAGGGAGAGTAAAATAAAATGCTGGGGTTAGTGATAGTGGGTGATGAGCGGATTATGAGAATATGAACCTTCAAAAAAAATGGATAGACAAAAGCTAATGTTGAGGTACGGATGAATTGAAATGTATGAGGAACTAGTAGGAAATGAGAATGATGTTTGAAATAGTAGAAGGTAAACTAGTGGATGAAATGGGTGTAGGGGATGAAGGAAATAATATTCAAAAACATAAAGGTAATCTAGAGATAAATGGATATGAAAATGTATGATAGTGGAAACTATGGATGAGGTAGTAGTATATAAATGAGGAATAGAAACATAAAATGTATATGTAAAATTTACACGCTAATTCAATGGCTTCATCAATTTCTTTAAGAATAGTAGCATTATTTCTTCATCATGATTCAACTTTCTTTAATTCGAATATCACATGTGTCCTTATTTTATTTCAGCTACGGAAGTAAAAACATTAAACAACGGAAGCCTTATTATTTTCATGTTTTCTTCTGTAAAAGAATTTTCAATTTTCAAATCAAAATCTATATCTTGCGGACTTACTATCATGACGTGAATTTTCTAACAATAGTGTTGTAACATCTAAATCTCCTACTCTGTTTTCTTTTCCCAAGTGATTCATTTGAGTTTTCTACTACTATTTTTCTTAATTTGAATAAGGTTAGACTTTGGTATAGTAATCTCTCGAAATCTAGAATTATAGTTTTAATACTCACAACATCCAAATATTGTTTAAGGAAAAATGTTGATAAAAATGATTTCCTTTAAGATCTGTTTTACAACTAAGGATAGTTAAGTCAGTGCTAGTATAGACCATATTTCTCCTCAATATTCTCTAAGTTGTGAGATTTTGATTTTTTTTTTTTTTTTTTATTGTAAGAAACCTAGAGGTAACTACAAACTTTGCTTTTAAATTCTAGGATACAAACTCATAGAAAGGGTTCGAAGAGGCTCTCTCTATAAAATTTAACTTTGTTTGATTTATAAAAAATTAGCTAGCTATGATTTTGCAATTTAGTTTTGGAATTTCTGTATTTTGGTAGAAAAAACAACTTAATAGAATAGATAGTGGGAAATATGTTTGTCCATTGAAGTTGAGAGTCAAAAATCAAGCGAGGGCGAGCTTGGATGAAAGGTCAAAAGTCAAATGTTTTTAGGAGCAAGATAGATAACCTTTTGAAGATCTTGGAAGGTTGTTTGGTGTGGTGATATGATCAAGATAAAGAGCAATGAAGGTTTGTTTGATCCGAGAAGAAAAATTAATAAGCACGAAAGTCAAATGAAAGAGGGAACAATTAAGGGTTCCCTACTCTAGAAATCAACAGAAAACATAGAAATGATAAACAATAAAGACAAGGTGCTTTTAACAAATCTTGAAGTAAGACTCCTGTTTATTCATTCAAATTTAGAACACATAATGGATGCATGAAACAAAGAAGGTAAGAAATGACAAGTAGAAAATACTTCACTTCAATAGCTCATCACATGAATCCTGAAATATGATGCTAATTGGCTTGATCCAGTCTGCTACTTGAGATTTTAAACATAAAAGCCTTCAAGTCGAATAAAAAATGACTATATAAATCTTTAGCAATTTATTCCACAATAATACTTCTAAAGATGAAGTATTTATAAAATATGGTTTACAAAATATCCTAGAATGCTTCTAGGAATTATCTAAGGAAAATAGAAATATCTTTACAAAAAAATAGTGACATCTGCTTAGAAAATCAACAAGTTGTCTTATTGATCAAAAAAAAATAGAATAGGATTGTGGATAAGGTGCAGCTGGCTACCTTGGTGTCCTCTTTGCTGGCCAAGATATTTTAATTCTGTTTTGAAATATTATCTTCAATATCTTAGACTCTTTCACTCTGATTCCCTTTAATCTGATACTCTTTTAATCTCTGATACTCTTTAACTCTGTAAAATTGTTTTTGCTGCTGTAATAAATCAGTTTTGAATGAAAATCAAAAAAGTGTTTTCTTCATCTTATCTACTTTTTACTTTCATAGTAAATCTGTAAGTGATTGCCAAGCTTCCTCATTTGGAATTTATATCTTCTTTAACTTTCTGAAGTTCTCATCTACCTCAGTATATCTGGAAAAATTTTGTTTTATGACAAATAAGTGTCTTATCTCATGTTGCAGATAGAATAAATCTTCAAAGCTTCTAAGTAAGACCTTCCCTGTTGGAGTGCCTTGTCCACCTGTATTTTCAACTTTCTCTTTTGTATATTCTTTGATCTTCTTATTGTAATCCTCCTGAGGCATTAATTTTTCATTGATGACCAAAATATTAGGCAAGCTTCTTTGCCTCAAGTTTTCAAATTTAACCATGAATTTGGTTATGGTTATGTTCATATTCTCACACTTCTCTTCAAGTTGTTTAATCAGGTTCTTCCTGGTGATGAAATTACTTATTTCAAGGATTGTTTCATTCCTATAAGTAATCTCAATTTCTTCTAACTCTTGCTTGTTTTTACTGTCAAGAAACTTGATTAATTATATTTCTTTCCCAAGTTTGTTATCAAGCTCATCTTTAGTCTTCTGAATTTCTGCTAATGCTACCTTTAGTAATTCTCTTTGTTCAAAGATCACCTGAATTGAGGGCCACACATCATTGATGGCTTCAATGATTTTGTTCCATAAATAGTTTTTCACATATAACATTGGCTCCTTTAAAGCTAATTCCTTTTCTAACTTCTTCAGTTCTTCATTTAACCTATTATCCCTTTTCTCATGAGTTTTGGCATTTATTTGAGCTAACTTGTTTGTATTTTCAAGGTTATCAATAATATTTTTCAATCTGTTAATCTCACTTGTATGAAGTGACATTTCTTTCATGGCTTTCACTACTTTACTGGCCTCATCTGTAGGCTGAGCTACTGTAGTGGATGACTCTGTAGATGAAGTTGTAGATGATGTCACTGGCACTACAGTAGCCAGTGTTCCTTTGGGTGCCAACTCTTTTGCTAGAGTTGAAGGCACAACTGTAGTAACCATAGGAATAAATGTGGGAGTTTCCTCAGCTTTTTTTGTTTCCCCTTCATCAACAAGTTTGTCCATTTGAGTCTCCATTTCTTTGATCTGTCCTGTTAATTGAAAAATTAAATTCATCATATCATCCTTCTGAGTTTTATCTTATATAATTTCCTTAGCTTGAGGATGTTCAGTTGATGGAAGTTTAAGTTGTTTCCTCAATGCTGCAATGTCCTCATTTTTCTTCTTCACTAACTACTCTGCTGCTTTAACATTTGCAAGGTCATATCCAACTTGCTAGACCAACTCTTCTAAAGATTTGATTTTGATATCTTTAGTATATAATGATGCTTTGTCAATTTTCGTTTGATCTTTCATATTTATGATTGTGTTTTGAAGTTTCTGAACACTCATAGCTTTGGTTGTAATGGTTGAATACAACATCTCTGAGCTCTGTCTATGAAATTCTATTTGATCAAGAGCATGAATTTTTTATGTTTGTACTTCTAGATCAACCTTTTTGTAGTCTGCAACTATATTTGGAGTCTTCACTATAGGCTATAACATTGACATTATTAACTTTTTTTTTGAGTAATCAAAGGTTGATAAGAGTCTGTCTTGAACACTTGGTGTTTGCTTCAAATATTGAGAATAAATCTCATTTTTTATCTCTTCATTCTTTGTCTTGATCTATTTATACTTTTCCCTGATATCAAGGTCCTTTTCCTTTGTTATCTGTGAAGATGATGCTTCCATGTTCTGTTGTTTTTCTATTAACTGTGCATTTGAATTGTCAACTTTTTCTTCATTCAGATTCTCTGTAATTGACTCATTTATGATGACTGTAGCAACATATTTATTCGCTACTAGGGCATCTGTGTCTTCAACCTCAATATTTACTTTCTCTTTACCCATTGGATATGTTTTAGGCTTTTTATTATATCTTATCTTAAACCTAGTCTTAGTAGTGGTTTCAACAACATAAGTTTCTTCTTCTCTGACTCTCTTGGTGGCTTCTTCTATTTTATCTGCAGTTTGTAAAGTGTGACTAGTATCACCTTGCTTTACTGCATCTATTAAAGTGTTTTCTGTTCACTCAGTCTGATTAGAATACTTATCAATCTCTGGTTTTTTCTCATGAATGTAGGGTGTCAGTTTACACTTAACCCTCATTTTACTCAATATTCCTTGTGGATCATAATTGCAGGAAAAACTATCTTGAAATCCGTACTCTAATAATTGTTTGGCTGAATATATCTCTGCATCTCTATGATTACAAATGAATGGTCCTACTTAATTCTTCAACTTAAAATGTATTTTATTATTTTTTGCTAAAAAGTTGATTGAATCAGAATTTAAGGTTTTCCTGATGTATTCTAAGGCAAAACCCTCATTGGTACATATTTGGGTAATTTGAATGGCAGTAGATTAGAGCCAAAAAATATAATTTCTGTGTGTTTCTCATACAAATACCAATCTCTAGTCTTGGTCTACTCTGATAACTATAAAATATTCTTCATTTCATCATTGATTCTTTGTTTTTCAGTGTTTGTTCACATATTGATTAATGGATAAACAAAGAAGTCTGAAAACTTTGAATAGGAAAACTCTGTGGATTCTTTCCTGATCAAGGATGTCCAAAAAATAACTGAAAGTGGGTTTTATTTAATGTCAAGATTTTGGAGGGTTACTGGAAACTTATCTGCTTGAAAATACACAAACATATGGAAGAGAAAAGATGTGTATCTAAACATTCGTTCAGTAGGCAGTTTAACTAGTTGTTCATGGATATTGTTAGCAATATACCCAGCATAATTGAAGATAACAAATGGAGATTTTCCTAGTGTGAAAGTAGATAAGAAACCTAAAATGGATTCATCTGTATGTTCATTAGTGAAATACTACGATGAAGGACATCATGGAAATGACATGCCTAGAACCCTCTAGAAATGTTGAAGTTGAATATGGAGGATTGATTTGAGGAATTTCCACATGTAAGGGCATGAATATTTGGAAGATCTGGAATATTTTAGGAAAATCAAGGCCAATGTACAGCTTGGCAAGTGCTTCAATGGACAAAGGAACTGCTTGTGGATCAGGTTTGAGCTGTAACATTTGGTTAATGGACTCAGCAGTAATGGTAAAAAGTACTTCTTTGCTGGAATTAACTATTGCTCTTTTCTCAGGCATATAATAAGGACGGTGTAACCTAATGACCTATAGGCATGAATGAGTAACTGAAACAACATATTTGGGCAAGTTTGATTCCCAAATTTGAACTTCTTCCACCTAATCTAAAGACTTTTCAAAGCTCTAGTTATGAAGTTCCAACAAATTGAATTATACAACTGGGTATGCTATCTTGTAGTCAACATCTGCTAATGGGGTGTGCTCAATGTATACAACAGGTGGTTTTAGAGGATTCACAATGATGGCAGCCTTGGAAGGTGCAGCTGGAGTAGATTTTGGCATTTTTAGGCTTTTTGGACTACACAAACTCAGTTTTTTGGCTTTCTGGCTACTTCTGTAAGATTAAACAGTTTACAGAAGTATTCTTTCACTTTGGCAGGGGTTCTTGAATTAAAACAAGCAGAATATGTTCTTTTCTTGAATTTTTCTTTCAATTTTTTACTTTCAACATGTATTTCAGACTCTCACTGGTTTAGAAAACAAGAAACAGGGGTTTCTTAGACTTTTTCAATGGATAACTGGGCTAAAATGTGTTTCAATATAACGCACCTAGGATTAGGCTACTTTCGGAGGATTTATGGGCTAGAATTAGAGTTTTATATAGTCTGAAAAACTAGAAAAACTCAATATTTTTCATTTAAAAAAGTGCACAGTATAGAACAGGGTTTCTCAAAAAAAAATTCCAGGGTTTGGCCTATTTTTTGGATCTTTTAATAGGTTTCCTTAGAACTTTGAATGTATTTATTCTTTATCAAGATTCTTTTTAAACTGATAACCGGCTCGATTTCTTGAAAAATACATGTTATATGCAGGTACGGGTCTTTTGAAAATGGCTCTAAGGCTTTATAACATGTTTTGTGGTATCTTTTCTAGTTTTTGGAGTAATTTAGGGCTTCTCCGCAATATTTAATAGTGAATGCAGGCTTTTCAAATGATTGTGGACACAAAAAAAGTATAAAAGCTTCTTTCTTCTAAGTCTGAAAGGCAAATACAATCAATAAGTGAAAAACAAAGGAATAACAATGCGTTTCAGGGTTTATTTAGGCAAATTAAGTTTAAATTAGACCTGCAATCAATGGCATTCAAACTGGGAAAATAGGTGGTTTTCGGCTTCAAAGGGAAGAAACCACAAGTGGTTATCATGCGGGTTCTAAGTGGTAAGTGGTTTTGAACGAATCGAATGTGATCCAATCTATGTAAGCCACGTGGAGGAGGGAGAAACAGGAAAAGCTCCCTATTTCACATAGAAATGAAATGGTTAGGATAGAGCAACTTTATTTGCGATATTGATTTTCCACCGTTGGATCTAGGATTTTGATTGCAAATGATCAGGATTTGATCTAGAAGATGCTCGAGATTTGGGAGTGGGGCCGAGGTTTATCAATGCAACGGTGTAGTTTTTAAATTTATAAATAAATATTTATTAAAGTTAAAAACTTGGGTTATACGATAGGCGGGGGGGGGGGTAATGTTTATATATGTTTTAATTAAAACATTTACCAAAATTTTCAACTGATATATTGGTGTGGGTTTTAATATTATATGGTATAATAAACCTTTGACAAGTGTTTAAGAACCATAGGGGGGCGAGATATATTTTTATATTTTTTGATATGTTTAAACCTATGGGATAATGGGTGGGATTATTTCATCACGTGAGATATTTAACATAGGTTAAAACTTTAAAATAATGGGTTTTTTGGGTTATTTAAAATATAAAGGGTTTAATAATATACACGAAAGATATAGTTTATGAAATTTATAATATAAGTTAGAAATTAAAATGAAATAAAGGTGTAATGTATGAAATGAATAAAATACATAATTTAACACTAAGTAAAGTGTAAAGATAGACAAATAAGCATAGCTTGTCTCATTTTTTGTTTTTCACACTTAAACTTAGGATAAAATGCATTTTATGGATTTTTTGCATGATTTTGAATGAAAATGAAATTAATTATGTAGGGTTTTTACTTTTACTAAGAAAAAAGTGTTTTTACTTAGGAAAATGGATCATGTTTATGAATGAAGGTGAAAATGCTAATGAAAATGGGTTTTATGTAAGGAATTCAATATCTTTAACCAATCAGTTATCAAGCCTTGGGTCTGGTCCCGACAGAAGTTAGAGAAATGCTCTGAGCCTATTTAACTGAAAATTTAGAATACTGAATCATTGTGAGGGAGGGGAAATTAGTAATTTTTGACCGATGATGATTTATTACATGCCTTGCACAACTGCTTTCTACCTACCCATCATTATTTCTAACATTGTTTTACTTCATTTTCATGGGTGCATTTAAGCTTGCAACCCTAAATCCATTTTTATTTCAAAGCATAAAAACTATCTAAATCTTACCTTATTTCATCTAAGGGCTCAGATTAAACTGTTGAGTTCCTCATTTATTCTCTAACTATCTACTGATATGTCAAGTTTAAACTTTTTGACATATTTTTATTCTCTATCTAAAACATGAAATTCAAAGCATGAAAAGTTAAGATTAAACTATTTAACTGATCATGGATTATGGCATTTATTGATAATCTGCATATCATCATTATTTTTGTAGTAAAAGTAAATAGTAGTGGCGTTTTGAATTTCTCACTTTCATGTCTTATTTTTCGTTTTTTTCCTTTGGGGTCTATCTTTTTCTAAGTCCTTTGATATTTATTTTAGGACTTTTACCCTCTTTTCATTTTTTATTATTTTTCATTTTCAAAATATGGAAAACAACTTGCAAAAATCAAGGTATGTACATATTTACAAGACTATCAAAGTCAATTCAAAAATTATGAATCCTATTATTATAGGACCCTAACAGTGGCTCCACATGGGGATGGCATTTCCGAGTGAAATGTCAAGAACTTTAAGACCAGTAGCCTTTTAATTTTGATTGTGATGACCCTGTAAGTATCTTCTGATCTCTACAATGATTCATACTTATGATATTTTACCTCTCAAAGCTTAGGGCCTTCTCTCCAGGCTTCAAATTTCATATGAAAACATCCAATCCAATCTAAAATCTTCAATGTATATGTACAATGATCAAAGTAAATGAAATTAACTATTTGTTATCTCAGAGGAGTAGTAGTGCTTCAGCATTCTACCATTTACTAGTCCATCTAGCATAGCTTATCCATCCATTTCTTTCAGCTAGAAAACATTATTACCTCTATATCCATAAATCACAGAAGGTCCTCTCCATGGAAGATCAAATTTTTCATGTTTACCTTTGTCTTCTCTTCTTGAATCCCATTTTAACACTTTATCTCCAATGTAGAAATCATCTTCTTTACTCTTTCTGTCAAAACTTTTCTTTATTTTATCCCGGATAACTTGAGACTTAATATAAACTTATTCTCTTGTTTTTTGCAAACGAATAGTTTTATTAATCCTTCTTTGAATGTCATCCAATTCAACTTGTAATTCTTGGATAATATTCATTACTATTACTCCTAAGGAGGATGGAAAAACAACATCCATTCCATAGACAAGCTGGTAAGGAGATGTACCAATGGATTTTTAGTTGTAAGTCTATCTTCCCATAAGGTATTGACTAACTTCTTGTTCCAATTCTTTTTTTTATCTTCCAGTAACTTTTTGATGACGTTTACAAGGCTCTTATTTGAAGATTTAGCTAGACCATTACCTTGAGGATAATATGCAGTAGAATGGCCTAGGGTGATGTGACATTTATGGAAAAAGTGAATCATATTTTTAGATTTGAATGTTGCTGCATTGTCAGTAATTATCTTTTGGGGACATCCAAATCTTGAAACTATGTTACTTTCTAAGAAGGAGATAATGACAGTATCTGTGGCTTGCCTAGAGGGTATGGCTTCAATCCACTTGGTAAAATAGTCAGTGGCTGTTAGAATCCACTTATGTTGGGCTGATAATGGGGGGTGAATTTCACCAATGAAGTCAAGACCCCATTGTTGAAATGGCATTTAGTTTGAGATGGGCTTTAATTTTCTTACCCTCAAATATTTGGCACTTTTGAGAGGAAGTCACATATTTTTTGACATCTGTAAACAAAGTAGGCTAGTAAAAACCAGCTCTCGGGATTTTATCTACATTAGTTTTCTAGTATAAATGTCCTCCACAGTCACCTGCATCAAATTTTTTTACTACTTTGCAGCTTCTTCTTTTAACAAAAAATTTAATAAAATCTCACTTTGATCCTTCCAAAAAAGTACATTGTCTAAAATACAAAATCTTACTTCCTTAAGTTTTAGAAATCTAGATTTCGTTCGTGATAAAACAAGAGGAGCTTGTAAGTTTAGTAATACAAATATGATATCTGCATACCATGGTGAGTCTGAAAAGGCTTCACTGATCTCTGAAGTCGCCATCTCTTCCTGATCATCTACTTGGGAAATAAAATTTATGTCTAGGGCATGACAATTTGATTTAGCCATGAGTTTGGCTAAACCTTGACCTTTTATCAATTTTGTGGGTTTTATCTCTATGTCATATTCTAAGATAGTGGCAATCCACTTGTCTCTTCTTCCATCAGGACCATCCTGAGTAAGAATGTCTTTTACTACTGCATTAGGGACATATGCAATGATGTGACAATAGAGTATGTATACTCTGAAATATTTTATGGCCTTTACGAAAGCTAGGGCCTATTTTTCCATGATATTGTATTTCAAAGTTGTATCTCTAAGTGTTTTGCTAAAGAAAGCTATGGGCTATTCATAACCTTGGTGTTTTTGTTATGAAACTAGCTCCAAAAATAGAAGAAAAAAGATATCAACGCCTTAGAAATAAGCCACTTCGAGGGGGAAACCTCCAATACATTACATAAATGAACAATTCTTGGATGATACAATTTACAAAACCTTCCTTCTATATATAGGAGTCCATGGGGCCATAATGTAATCCTAGTGGGCCACAATGTAATCCTAGCCGACCTAACAATAATAATTTAAGGGCACAATAATAACAAAATGGGGGTTACAAGGGTACAATAATAACAATAAGGGGGTTACACTAACAACAATAAGGGACTAGACTAGTAATATAGGGACCTAACATGCCCCTCTCCTTCAAAAAAAGTGTTGTCCTCAACGCTTGAGTAGCTCTGGGTGCTTTTGTATAAAATTCTCATCCTCCCATGTAGAATCTTCAGTGGGTAAGTTCTTCCACTTGATGAGATACTCTGAAATTGATCGATTCCGTAGTTGTCGAGTTCTTGTTTCTGTGACCGCTTCCGGTTCCAATATGAATTTTCCTCCTCATCAAGTTCTGGCAATATTGTTTGAACTGGAAGATTTTCACCTATAACCTTCTTTAAGCACGAAACATGGAAAACTGGATGTACTCGCGAAGAAGCAGGAAGCTCCAATTTGTATGCCATAGTACCAATCTTTTGCAACACCTTGTAAGGGCCATAGTACTTTGGCGATAATTTATTATCCTTCTTTGCTTGCTTGAGGGACATTTGTTTGTATGGTTGTAGCCGTAAAAATACCCAATCTCCTACATCAAAACTTCTCTCGCTACGATGTTGATCTGCCTGTTGTTTCATTCGATTTTGTGCCAAAGTCAGGTTATCCTTTAAGAGTTGGAGAACTTCTTGCTGATGCTCGATGTGATCTTCTACTGCTTGAACCTTCGAATTTTCTCTTAAAGATGATGTGATGGATGGTGGATGATATCCATAAAGTGCCATAAATGGGGTCATTTTTGCTACAGTATGGAAGGAAGTGTTATACCACCATTCAGCAAGAGGTAACCACTTGACCCATTGTGTTTGTTTGTCAGATACAAAACAACGAAGATATCCTTCCAAACATTTATTTACGATCTCAGTTTGACCATCAGATTGAGGATGATAAGATGAGCTATGAGCTAATTGAGTACCCAAACAAGAAAATAACTCCGTCCAAAAATTTCCAGTAAAAATGGGATCTTTGTCGCTCAATAACCTTTGGGTTTCCATGTATCTTTTGAATTGTGTCCATAATGTATTAGCAACTGTACTTACTTTAAATGGATGAGATAATGCACAAAAGTGTGCATACTTGGTAAGTCTATCAACTACCACCATGATGACACTCTTTCCTTCGGACTTAGGTAAACCTGTGATAAAATCCATTGAAATCTTCTCCCAACGTTGACTTGGAATGGATAAAGGTTGTAGAAGTCCCGGGGTCTTAATTGTTTCCACTTTATTCTGCTGGAAAACCAAACATTCCGCCACAAACTTTTGAATATCAGATTTAAGGCCATCCAAAAAAAAAATCTTTCTTCACCCTGTGGTAAGTTTTTAAAAATCCTGAGTGTCCTCCTAAAGGAGAAGTGTGCAATTCCAAAAGAATCTTTTGTTTTAGTTGGGAATTCTTACAAAGGTATAAGCGATCTTTGTACCATAAGGAATCATTTTTCAAACTAAATGTATCAGATGTACTAGGATCTTGCTGCAACTTTTGAATGAGTGTCCATACATCTTTGTCCTTCTTCCATTCATCTCTTGCTTCGGTTATCCAATACGGTTGGATAATAGAAATGGCACAAAGCAATGCTTCCACCTCTTCATTCTTTCTTGAGAGTGCATCTGCAACAACATTAAGCTTTCCTTTTTTGTAGATTATTTCAGAGTCATAACCCAACATCTTTGTGACCCATTTTTGCTGCTCTTCTGAAGATAGTCTTTGTTCCAAAAAGTGTTTAAGACTATCATGATCAGTTTTTACCTTGAAGTGTCTTCCCATTAGGTAAGTTCACCATTTCTTTAGTGCATGCAGTATTGCTAACATTTCCTTCTCATAAATAGGTTTCTGTAAATATTTTCCTTTGATTGGACGACTTTAAAAAGAAATGGGTCTTCCTTCCTGCATTAAAACTACACCAATTCCATTTCCTGAGGCATCACATTCCACAATAAAGGTTTTTGTGAAGTCTGGCGTAGCTAAGACCGGTGCTAGGCACATTGCCTCTTTAAGATGTTCAGAGGCCTTAGTTGCTTCAGGAGTCCATGAAAATGCATCTTTCTTCAATAATGTTGTTAGAGGTGCTGCTATTCTCCCATAATTCTTAACAAACTTGCGATAATACCCTGTTAACCAGAGAAATCCTCACAACTTCTTTATGGTTGTGGGACTTTCCATTCCTTAATGGCTTTAATTTTGTTAGGGTCTACTTTAACACCCTCGTGAGATACAATATGACCCAGATATTCCACCTCTTGTACTCCAAAGAAACATTTGGATGTTTTTGCATATAATTGTTTCTCCTGCAATAGTTTGAGCACCATGTCAACATGCTGAACATGATCCTTCCAAGACCTGCTGTAGATTAGTATATCATCAAAAAATACTAGCACAAATTTTCTAAGGAAGGGTTTGAAAATGGAATTCATCAACCCTTGAAATGTAGAAGGTGCATTGGTAAGGCTAAAAGGCATGACCAAAAATTCATAATGACCCTCATGAGTTCGAAATGTTGTTTTCGGAATATCTTCAGTCTTCATTCTAATTTGATGATATCCTGAGCGAAGATCCAACTTGGTAAAATAAATTGCTCCATGTAATTCATCCAATAATTCATCAATCACAGGAATGGGAAATTTATCTTTAATGGTGAGCTTATTGAGCTCCCTATAATCTTGACACATGCACCATGATCCATCTTTCTTGTGTACCAATACTACAGGAGCAGAGAAAGAACTTTGACTAGGTTGAATTATACCCGCCTTTAACATTTCTGCAATCATACGTTCAATTTCGCTCTTTTGGAAGTAAGGATATCTATAAGGCCTGATGTTTGGAGGAACACTTCCTGGAATCAAATGAATAGCATGATCATGATCATGAATAGGTGGGAGTCCTTGGGAGTTTCAAACACCTTGGAATGATTGTCCAAGACTTGTTGGAGATCTGCAGAAATAGATGATTTTGATGTCGGAACTTCTAGTGAGCATAATTGTGCAATTACGCCTCGTTGTTCTTTCTTTATAAGCTTTGTCATGACATTAGAGCTTATTATCCTTCCTGGCTTCCCTTCAATACCCCGTAATTCGACTTCCTTTCCTTCTGAAAAAAATTTCAAGAAAAGTTCTTGAAAATTAAAAGCTACCGTCCCCAAAGATTGTAACAATTGTACTCCTAGTACAACATCAGCACCTCCCATAGGAATGGAAAGCATTGGACTAGTCAATACATATTCCCCCATGGTTAGCTTGATATTATGGCATTTTGCAGAGAAATTTATAGTTCCTCCATTTGCAACCATCACTTGACATTCTGGTGCTGGGTATAGGAAACAATTTAATTCCTTGGCTACCTTACAATGAATAAAATTATGGGTGCTACCTGAATCAATCAACACTATTACCTTTTTTCTTCTTGATTTTTCCTTCTATCTTGAGAGTTTGAGGAGTGGTAATTCCTGCCAGTGCATTACACGATATGGTCAGATTCATTTCTTCCTCTTCTAGGGTTGGTTCCTGGTGTATATCCTCTTCTTGTTCATTTTCTTCTTCCTCTTCACAATCTATGTAAAATAACTTCTTCTCAGCACACTTATGACCTTTAGTGTATTTTCTATCACAACTGTAGCAAAGCCCTTTTGCTCTTTTTTCTTCCAATTGTTGTGGTGTCAACCTTGTAGGTTGTGGAAATCTAGGCGTAGCAACACTTCCTTCTTTATAGAAGTGAGTGGTAGGCTTCCTTGTCGCCATAATTTTACATTCAATTTTTCCTGCCAACCTGAATGCCTTCTCCAATGAATCAGGTTCCAAAACACGAACTTCATGTTGGATGTTATCCTTTAAAGTGCCTATGAAGAGATCAATCCTGTGTTCCTTTGGAATATCAGTTACCCTTATATTCAATTTTTGGAAGTCCTCAATGTGCTGCCCCACTAAACCCTTTTGCTTGAGATTTATCAATTGGCTAAAGAAGGTGTTGCTCTTTGTATCCTCATAATGTGCTATCATTTCCTCCGTAAAAATTGACCAAGTGACAATTTTTTTACGGGAGCAAAGCCATCGATACCATACAAATTTATTTTTTTCTAAATGCAAAGTTGCAATGCGTACCTTTTGTGTGTTTTGCACATTATGGAGATCAAAATATTGCTCCATCTGTAGTATCCATGTTACAGGATCCTTTCCATCAAACTTCCTCATATCCATTTTTGGAATATGGTGGTTCTTCCCGCCAACATTAGATTTTATGAAATCACGATTAACATCTATTTTGTTCTCATCATGAGTTTCCTCTACTATCTTTTCACCATTAGGAAACATTTCTTGTATCAACTTTGTCAAACCTTCCATGTCTGCTTTTAGATCATTCTTCATGTTTTCCATGTTGTCTTTCATTTTTTCATCGATGTTAGCTTCCATGTCATCCATCTTAGCCTGCCAACTTCCATGCTATCCATCTTAGCTTCCACACCTTTCTTCAAACCATCCATCTTAGTTTCCACGCCTTTCTTCAAAACTTCAATTTCATTTTTTGTTTCTCTTTGCGATAGGTGCACTTGCTCTTGTAATTTTGATATCTCATGTTGTATTTCTTCGTCTTCATGAGTCATAGTGGAGCCTTCTGAAGGCTTAATGGGTGTTGAATTATTTTTAGGGGGAATTTTAGAACCCAATACTAATATCTATTCTTCAATATGCCCTTGGAATAAATTCAAACTATTTTTTTTCAAACGAGACTTATGTAATTTGAAAAAAATACACACCTTTTTCTTGCTTTTGAGGAGCTCGATATTGAAACTGAATTATTCTATGATTATGGATCTTTAATATTTGAAATTCGCCCTGTAGCCTCCTCTCGAACTTTTCGAATAATTTGAAGGGGCAGGACTCGATTTGGACTCTTCAAACAGTTTATTTCCAACTTGGCAATGACCTAATTATGGACTGGTTCAGTAGAGCGAATTTGTACGACTTGCCACGTATCACTGTTACCTCCTTCAGCTTTGAAATTTATAGACAAGAAACTACAGTCCATGTACTTGCATCCACTTTTTACAGAATCTCAATAAGACGCCCAGAGAGAGAGTTATGACTTTTTTCCCACGGTCACCTCTTTGAGATGAAATTCAAGAGCCTGCAAAAATCCTAACTTCCACAGATCATATCTCCAAAAATATTGTGAACCAAGATCTCAAATTTTTACGGGAGGTTTCTCGAGCTTTCACCTCCGCTTTGTGAAAACTTTAGTTTCCGAGCCCTCATAGAAAAAAACGTTATAGCGAAAATTCCGCGATGACCTGTGTAGGTTAAATTGAGGAACCTACAAAAAGCCCTAAATTCCACAGATCATATGTCTGAAAATATTGTGAACCAAGCTTTGAAATTGTGTGATTTAGTTGTTCCTTAGGGATTCTAAATGCACTTCTAAAATTTCAGCTTCTGAAACTTCGTAGAAAAAAAGTTATAGCGAAAATGCCACGATGACCTGTTTGGAGCAGCGAAACCCTAGAATCGAAAGCTCTGATACCAAATGTTGTGTAACCAGCTCCAAAAATAGAAGAAAAGAGATATGAACGCCTTAGAAATAAGCCACTTCGAGGGGGCAACCTCCAATACATTACATAAAATGAACAATTCTTGGATGATACAATTTACAAAACCTCCTTTCTATATATAGGAGTGCTGCCCACAATATAATCATAGTCACCTAACAACAATGTAAGGCACAATAATAACAATATTGTATACAGGGTACAAAAATACTAATAAGGGGGCTACCCTAATAACAATAAGGACTAAATTAGTAATATGGTGACCTAACATTTTTCCCCCACAGTAGTAAACCTGCAGCTAATGTGTGTTATGAAGCAAATGAAACAATGATGAAATCATTTCAGTCGTAGACTTATAAGATCAGAGTTTTGGTTAAGGCCTGCTTGGCGGATTCAAATGGGATTGTTTTGGCCTCATTAAACTCATTTCTCTAAGATTCTAAGAACCGAATCCTTTTAGGCATGTTGTTTAATTCTTCAATTATCTCATCTAAATTGAAATGAATTTCTTAAAAAGTTAATTTTTCCTAAAAATGCTTGTAACTCTTTTATGTTTCTTGGTGGATTGATGTTAAGAATTGCTTTTATTCTTGTAGGATCTATTATAATTCCTTCCTTAGAAATTATGTGTCCTAGTAACTTACCTTCTTCTAATCCAAATAAGGTTTTCTTAGGATTTAATGAGATGCCAAACTTTCTACATTTTATAAAGACTTGTCTAAGATGATCTAAGTGTTCATAATCAATGTTAGAAAATACAACTATGTCATCTAAGTAAATTACCAAGAATTCATGAATTTCCCTTGCAAAGGTTATATCCATAGCTCTTTGAAAGGTTGCCCCTGCATTCATTAAACCAATAAGGCATTTTTACATACATAAAAGTGCCCCAAGGAGTAGTAAAATTTGATTTGGCCTGATCCTTTGGTTCGACTAAAATCTAGTTGTATCCTGAAAATCCATTTAAAAGAGAAATCCTAGAAGATCCAACTACCCTTTGTAAAATATGATCCATTTTTGGTAAATGATAATTATCTTTTAAGGATACTTTGTTTAGGTATCTAAAATCAACACATAATCTAATCTCTCCTGTCTTTTTTCTGGTTGAAACTAGGTTAGAAACCCAATCAGAATATCTGATTGGTGCAATAATCTGTGCATCGTACATTCTTTTTACTTCCTTTTCTATTAAGGCCATCAAAACAGGGTTGATTCTTCTTAAATTTTGTTTAAAAGGCTTTTGATCTTCTTTTATAAGAATTTTATGTTGAATTATGTTGGTGTCATAGGATTTTAAGTCCTCATAACCCAAGCAAAAAAATCTTGGAATTCCTTAAAAAGAGCAATATATTTTTCATTTTCCTATTAAGGCAAGGCTTTGGAAAGTTTAATCATTTTGGGTTTCAGTTCTGTGACTATGTTGCATTCCTCAATGTCAGATCTACGTGGCTCTATTTTGGGTTTTCTAGCAACATCATTTGAGTCAAATAAATCCTCTAAAGGAGTTAAACCTTTTGGTAAGAAATTATCTTTGAGATTTAATGTATCAGATTCTTCATCAATTATCTCATCAATTTCTACTCTCTCTAATTTACATAAATATGATTTACTGAATTTAGTTGGTCTAGTAAACTTTACTTTATTTACATCTACATTATTCAAATATATTTCACTATCTAAATCTTGATCTATGTTACAACCAATTTCTATTTTACAGTTCTGAAATTCACCTTCAATATTCATAAAATGGTAAATTTGTTGGTCTTGTGAAAAAAATTTCCAATATTTGAGGTTATCTGGAATAATTGGTCTGTGTTTTACTTCCACAGTATACATATTATTGGGTTGAAAAGATAAATTACAAGTGCTAGCAAAGGTTTCTAAAGAATGTGCTTGTAAGTTTTGCTTTCTAGGTATTACAAAGAAATTACATTCCAATAAATCATCAATCAAATCTAGTACAGTTTCTCTATATCGGCCTAATCTAGGATTGTAAACAGAATATTCACCATTAATTTGTTTTACAATCAACTATGAGTCTCCCATTATTGCTATTCTTTTACCTCCTAAATTCCTAATAATTTGGAGTCCTAATATGAGTGCTTCATACTTAGCCATATTGTTGGTGCATTTGAAATTCAGTCTAAAAGCATGGCCTTCTATATGATTTTTATCGATATTAGTTATCCAAACTCCTGCTCCTTCTCTTAACTTATTTACTACACCATGAAAATATAAATGCCATAAAGATTCATGAAAGATATTATCATTGTTTTGTGTTTTCTTTTCTTCCCTTAGTTCAGTCTTGATTTCATTGTCAATTTCAACATTACATAGGATGAAAGAATCTAGATCAGTAGGTGTAGCATAAATTGGGTAATTTATTGATCTTGTTTTATTACTTCCTATATATTTCATCAAAGTTTCCCTATATAACTTCATAGGTTGACCAAAAACTGATATAGTAGCATAAGACATGTCCAATTGTAGAGTTCCCTGTAACTTTTCTCCCCATGAGCGAGATAATAAAATTCCATATTTAGGTGGGATATCAGCTACTACAATGTCCATAAGTATACTCTTACTAGGATATTGAACTAGTGTTACACAAAAAATTTTGATTAAACCTAGGCATTTTACTTTTCTAGAATCAAATGAAAATAAATCTTTGTAAGGCCTTGTAATGTCTAAGTTTAGGGTTTCCATTATCGCTTTGGGCCTTAGATTATGTGAAGCTCCTGAATCTAACATTGTGTTGTGTAAGATTTTATCATGAACAGTTAAACTGATGTAAAATGGAGGAACCAATCCATATTGATGCTTTCCATTTACATCTAGGCCAAAAATCAACTCTGGTTGATCATCATTCAAGTTTATATAGTCTTCTCCATCATTTATATTTAATGTTTCAGTGATGGTTGATTTATACAAATCATATTTTACCAACTCTGTCAAAGGAATTGCTATTTTTAACTTTGCAATTTTAGTTTGTATATTGAATGAAGGTTGAGATTTACTTATTTGAATTAACTCTTCTTTGGTAACTGTAGTTTTTGTTGGTTTATCTTGTTTTTCTACAGTTATGTTTTCATTTTCTGTTTGATTTTCTTGTGTCTTACTTCTCTTTGCTTTCTTTTCGGGAGTGGTTTGTGAAGAGGTAGATGTTTTTTCAGATTTAGAATTGTCAAAAGCTATTTTTGCAGTGGCAGCTTTTAGATCTGCTGATTTTGGATCAGCAGTGGATGTTTCAGGATCTAAGTTTGTTTTTTTAATAGAATTAGGTTCTTTGGCAGCAGTAGAGTTTTGTGAATCTTTTGTAGCTTGAGAAACTTCATGTATTATGTCAACAATTTTTGGACTTAGTGAAATTTTGGGGCTGGAAACTTTGTGGGATGAACTAGAGTTTTGCCTATTTTCCCTAGGGAGAATTTGCAGAACTTTTTTTGTTGGGGCTTCTACTGTTTTCTTATTTTCAATTTGTGTTGTTTTCTTAGTAGAAGGTTCAGTATTTTTCTTACTCCTAAGGCTATATTGCTTATAAAAAAAATTTATAGCAAAATCATAACCTTTTTTATAGTCAAATGGTTCACCTGAATCTAATTGGAGTTGTTGGAGTTCAAATAACTCTTGATCTTCCTGTGTGAGAAAGGTAGTGTTATTATCATCTATTCCAATTAGATTTATGGTATCCTCATCCTCAACATTGTTTTGAGAACTTTCAACATAGTTCTCCTGAAATGGGGGTCTTATTGTCTGATCTGGGACTAATTCTTTTGATTTTCCTGAATTTATGTTTTTCCTAAAATTGGGATTTCTGATTTGTTGTTGATTATCCCATTGAGGTCTTCTTTCTATGTTATCTAACCTGTCCATCATTCTCTCTAAAGTCTTAGCTAACATATATATTTTTGTGTCTGAACTAGAGGCTTCTTCTTTCATGGTCACTCTCCTTTCATTTCTTAATCTAGCCCTTTTAGCTAAAATGTTTACTTCTACACCTACAACATCTGTTTGCATTCTTTCTAAGGTTTCTACATTTCTTTCTCTTAACTGAAATGCCATGTTAGTGTCAAATATATCTGGGAATTTGAGCAAGACAGAGTCAGGAGTGGATTTTAGATTTTCATGAATTGAATTGTAAACACTATTATATCTAGTGCAGTAGTCTTGTACTGACTCATTGGGAGCTCTTTTCATTGCATCAAATTCAGACAATATTTGGAGGGCGTTTTTCTTCTTTTCCCATTTATTTAAAAATAATCTATGGAAAACAGATAAATCGGCTATACTACCATCATTAAGGGCTTTAAACCATTTCTTGACTTCTCTTGTTAATGTTTGTGAAAACAACCTCATTTGTACATCTAAGTCATCTATTTCATGGAGTTCAAAGTAATCTGTCATTTTGTTTATGTGATGTTGTGCAATTTATTGTGTAGTAGCATAAAATTGTGGTATCTTACTTTGGTAATCCTGAGGCATTCCATGAATTTGTCCTGGAAGAACTAGGGGAGCATACCTAGCAGCCATAGCTTGAATTCTAGCTTGGCTAGGAGGTAAAGTGGAAATGCTTGGGGCTGAACTAGAAGTAGTGGCTGACGAGACTGGATTATAGGATGTTGAACTAGAAAAAGAAGTGGAAGAACTAAAATATGAAGTGGAGGTACTAGGAAGTGAAACTAGAATATATGAGGAACTAGTAGGAAATGAGCATGATTTGTTTGAAAAAATGGAAGGTAAACTAGTGGATGAAATGGATGTAGGGGATGAAGGAAATAATATTCTAGGTTGTAAGGGCAGTCTAGAAATAAATGGATCTGTAGACTGTATGGTAGTGGAAACTATAGATGATGTATTCGTATTTAAATGAGGAATATAAGGCTTAGATCTATATGCTAACAATTGAGATAATTCAATGGCTTCATCAATCTCTTTAAGAATAGTATTATTAATCTCTTCAAGCTTGTCCTGATTTCTAACTTTCTTTAATTCAGAATCTGCTATAATATTTTTCTTTTTTGTTTCCAAAAATGAAATAAAAATAGGGTGTAAAACAACAATACTTAGATTATTTTCAGATTTTCTTCTGAATAAATAATTTTCAAATTGCAAATCAAATTCTATATCCTGTAAACTTACTAATTCTTGTGGTAATGAATTGACTCTTATTAATGAGATTTTAACATCTAAATCTTCTGTCTCTTTTTTCTTTTTGCCAATTATGTCCGGGTTGTCCACTATAACAGCAGGTTTAGGATCTAGGTTAGACCTAGTACAGTAAACTTTCCAAGAAGCCATAATTTCAATTTTTTATACTCACAACTTGTCAAACAGTATTAAAGGCAAAAGGATGATAAAAATAATTTCCTTTAAGGTATTTTTAACAACTAAGGATTGGTTAAGTCCCCAGTATGGTCACCAGTATGTTATCACTCTAGTAATTCTCTAAGTTGTGATATTTTGATTTATAGTTGTAAGAAATCTAGAGGTAACCGCAAACCTACTTTTAAACTCTACGATATAGCCTTCCTAGTGTTCAGAGAGGGCTCTCTCTATAAAATTTAACTTTGTTTGATTATTAAATATTAGGCTAGTTATGATTGTGCAATTTGGTTTTGGTTTGTTTGATTTGGTGGGAAAAATCACTTAATGAGATGTATAGTGGGAAATTTGTTTGTCCATTGGGCTGAGGAGTCAAAAATCAAGGAGACAGAGCTAGGATCAAGGTCAAAAAGTCAAATTTTTTCAGGGCAAGATAGATAACCCTTTGAGGATCTTGAAAGGTTGTTTGGTGAGGTGATATGATCAGGATAAAGAGGGAGAAATTAAGGGTTCCCTACTCTGGAAATCGGCAGAAAACATAGAAATGGTAAACAGTAAAGGCAGGGTGCTTTTAACAAATCCTAAAGTAATACTCCTGTTTATTCATTCAAATTTAGAACACATAATGGATGCATGAAACAAAGAAGATAAACAATGACAAGTAGAAATACTTCACTTCAATAGCTCATCACATGAATCCTAAAATATGATGCTAATTGGTTCAATCTAGTTTGCTACTCGAGATTTGAAACAAAAAATCCTTCAAGTCCAATAAAAAAATGACTATAGAAATCTTCAGCAATTTATTCCACAATAATACTTCAAAGGATGAAGTATTTATATATAATTGTTTACAAAATATCCTAGAATGCTTCTAGGAATTATCTGAGGAAAATAAAAATATCTTTACAACAAAATAGAGACATCTTCTTAACAAATCAGCAAGTTGTCCTATCTATCCAAATAAAATAGAAACTAATTAGGGATGAAACTAATTAGGGATTAGGTGTTTCTGTAAGTCACAATAGGTTCCCTTATCAGGCTCGTGATATTTTCAAGTTGCTTCAATTGGACCGTTTATCTTCTACTCTTTCACTCCGATTTTCTTTAATATCTGATACTCTTTAAACTCTCGGACACTCTTGATCATCGTAAACTTGTTGGGAAAAATACCGAGAGTGGGGGTGAATCGCATTTACCGTATAATCAAATCTTTTTACTTTTTCTCTCTCAAACCCATACGCCACTTTACTTCGCAAACTAGCGTATATACGCGGATCCCCTTTATGAAACTAGCGTATACAATAAAGATTTAGATATGTCATTAAATCTTCACTTAAACCATTCATCATTTATTCACTGGGATATTCAAGAAGCAAAGAACAGCAAAAGAAGAATGAATTAAACCATCACACACAGCATCACACATGAACACCAGGATTTTTAGGTGGAAACCCAAATCGGGAGAAAACCACCGCTGCAGTTGCTCAGCCTTCAATATTTTTATTATAGAGAAAACATATTACAACATATGTGCTGGTGCAGACTTGACCAGCACGCAGGCACCCACCTGCGCTCGTTTACCAGCCTCTCCTGGAAGGGAGCTCCAACCCCCTGACTCGTTTACCAGCCTCTCCTGGAAGGGAGCTACGACCCCCCGATCTCGTTTACCAGCCTCACCCGGAAGGGAGCTACAACCCCCTGACTGAAGGCTACAACCCTCAGCACCACCTTGGACCACGTTTCATCAATTTTCACACTGGATCCAACAACTTCAATAGAACACCACTTGCAGGGCACATTTCATCATATTTCCGTACTAGACTTTTCCACACTTTTTTAAGCCCAAACATACATCACAATGATAGCATATCAAATTTATGATTTATAGTAGAAACACAAAGTATGATCGATTATACCCCTTGCTTCGTTAAACCCTAGTTTGCATACGCGCTTTCCTTTTGCATCGATGCTTCCGTATATACGTTCACCCACACAAACCAGCGTATACCCCGGTGTATATTCCTCGGTCGCGCACGCGCTTTTTCTTCGTCGAAGCCGCGTATACACGCTCTTACTCCGCGCGAAGTAGCCTTAGCAGATCTTCAATTATTACAGAGCAGCATACATCATTAGATCAGATATTCAGTTCAGATCTACCCTTTTGCTTCAGACAGATGTTCGCCCAGATGCTCGCCTCATCATAGATCTAAGCCTTCCATAATCAGATCTAGCCAATACAAGAGCAATTCAGATCTAGATCCCCTTCTTCATCATTGGTGCATCATACATTCAGATTTATCATTCAAGTGTAACCCTTTCCATTCAGATATACTTCAGAGAGAAGTATTCATTCAAGCTCACACATCTTGCACCCACACACATGATATGCACAATGAATTTCTTCTCCTTATATAGGTTTTCCTTTTTCAATACCATGAGCCCCTTTTTCAATACCATGGGCCAAAACAATACCATGAGCCCAAAACTACCTGGACGGGGTCAATTAGGCGGATCATTACCCAATACAATGGGTCAATACCATGGTGGCTACCCTTGGTTTTGCACTTTTTGAGCGCTTTAGCCCATACGCGACTTGGCACGTTCCTTTCCGCGTGTATACACGTTTTCCCCTAGGCCAATCCGCATATACCAAGAGACATACTCTTTTTCATCATACTTTGAGCACAATCTGAATTCCTTTCTTCATTGCCTTCTGTTCACACTGTAGATACATCAGATTTCCTTCATCAAACCATATTCTATCAAGCACAACTTTATCAAGTAAGTTGTCATCATCTTCATCAAGTGGGTTGCCTTTCAAAGACAACACTCAGCATCGTATTGTCAACAAACATCATATCACATCATATTTACATCATTTACCAAGTCCATCAAGTCAAGCATAACTTCATCAGGTGAATTGCCATCAAGGACAACACATGTCAACAGTCAGATGTCTTCATCTTCATTCAGTGGGTTGCCATCAAGGACAACATCCTGCATCATATTTCCAACAATCTCCCCCTTTGGACTTGATGGCAACCATGATGGTGTTTGGTTACCACAGCAGATAGATATCATGTCACTCTCCCAAATATGTCACATCATTATCTTCTCTTTATTCAATTACTATGTCACTATCTTCTCTTTATTCAAACACTTTATTCAAACACCATGTCACTCTCCCCCTTTGACATCAAGGGCAAAGGGCGGATCAAAAACCAACATTCTCCCCCTTTTCTCCTCATGTATAAGAAGCGTTCTGCAGATCTGATGTATATTGAAGTGACCAAGCTTCCCCTGAGTTCATGCTGAATCTTTAAACATATTTTCAATGAAGTACATGACTCTATGAAGTTCCTATCACCAATGACTCATACTTACATCAAATATCCAACCAAGTGGATTTACATATGAGACTCAAGTACCCAACCAAGTGGGTTTACAAATTTGACTCAGCTACCCAACCAAGTGGGTTTACAAACTGACAAGTCCTTACATGACTGAATATTACAATTTTACAACATGGGTCTCAACCAAGTGGGTTTACAAACATGACTCGCTACCCAACCAAGTGGATTTACAAATTGACAAGTCCTTACATGATTGAATATTACAATTTTACAACATGGGTCTCAACCAGACCTTTTCATCAAAGTACAAAAATGAATTTTCATAATTAATACCAAAAAGACCTCAAGAGAGATCATATATCAGAACCACCATAATGCCAGCAATGCATTATACTCAGCAAAACTAATGCTCCCCCTGAATCTGTGCAACCAAGCAATCTTTCCAAATGACTAAGGCTTCCCCTTAGTTTGTGCATCCTGAAAACTTCCACCAACAAATCATCAAGGCATCTTCATCAAAACATTAGAAACAGAATTATGAGAACTGGAACACCACCAGAGATACCCAACAGTATCAGAGATACCAAACAGCATTACAGCTGTGCTGAAGAGAGCTGAACCAACCAAAAATTGTCAGCAATTAGTCATACGCAGTTTTCTGTGCAGGAACTCGCGTATATACGCGACTGTGTTTCAGGAAACCCGCGTATCCCAAGACATCTTCTAAATTTCAACCAGATCTGATTCTTTGTAAGGCAAAGACAATGTTCAGCTTCTTTCTGAGACATTTGAATGCCTCCCTGGATTACAGATAGATAGAATGGTGTAGTTGTGTCTTCAAGCGTCATCCAACGGTTGTAGCATAAGCACATTAGTAACCAATCCTTCAGATTATTTGTAGCATCAATACAATCTTTCCAAGAGAGATTATCATATCAAAATAGCATCTTCACATCAGAGTCAAGCAATCATCCATGTGGTCCAATATCACCATGATCTTCAAGATTTATCATGAAGTAACATATGAAGGCAAAAGATCTCAACCATAGTAACAACGACATCCAAGTCATCCATGTGTGAGCACACAAAGATACTTATCAACAATCAGGGCTCAAATTCTCATCATAATAATTCATGTACCAAGTCTTCATCATTTGAGCATGAGTATCATAAAGACCAAAGAATAAGCAATCATATTGCCAACAATGCAATCATTAGTATTCAACCTGCTGCTCCCCCTAAACCAGTGCTCTTTCTTAACTTGTGCAATCTGAAACGCCTTCAACAGTAAGTTATTAGCAACAATCTCTGCATGGGCTGCTCTTATCTCCGAATTATAGGTCTTTCATCTCAACAATGAATACTCTTCATCAACAAGTAGACAGGACTCATCCATAAACTTTAACATAGGAAACCAAGTATCATATCATCATAACCATGAGTATAACCAGAATAATGCTAACAGTACAATCATTAGCAGTCAGACTGATGCTCCCCCTGGACCTCTGCTCCAGATCTTCAGCAATCAGATAAATTTTCTCATTATCAATGCATACGCGGCTGTGTCAGCTGGAACTCGCGTGTATACGCGACTTTGTTTCATAGAACCCGCGTATGGAAAGTGAAGCATAGAAAATTTTCATATTCCTTCATTTCTTCCTGAGCTTGTACCTCCTGTACCTGTCCTTTCCACATCAGATGCGCTGTCAGAAGTAAACATAACCAGTATAATCAAATCAACCATGAGAGTCATCATGCATTGCTCCCCTTGTGACAATACATTACTAGATCTCATAATGTATCTCACATCATTCCTGCAGTCAATAAGAAAAGTCAGCTTCAGAAGCGGATGACTGCAGTAGGGTCAGAATTCCCTACGTTTCTGATCGGTCCTCCTTCTTTTTCCAAATTTGCTTGAGCTTTCCAACTGTGTGTTGAAAATTGTCCACTTTCCCAGATTTGTTCATCCTACATTCTTTTTCTACATGTCCATACTTGTTACAAGCATAACATCTCATGTGGTCAGAGAAATACACATAAGAATCATAATGAGTATTTCTATTCTTCCTCCTTTTACAATCAGCTGCTTTATGTCCATACTTGTTACATGAAAAACAATATCCCTTGAAGCTACTAGAGTACCTTTCTGAGTAGAACCTGTTTATTTGTGGCTGAATTGTTCTGCTTCTGCAATTTGCTGCAACATGCCCATAATTATGACATTTAAAACATTCAACATTCTTGAATGAATTCCTTTGAGAATTCATGATTGTTGGTTGAGCTTTTGTTTCTTTCAACACTTCAGGTTTTGCATTGACTACCTCTGAATTTTTAGCACTCCCTTGTGAGCTAGATTCACCTTTAATAGTTTCATGGAAACCAAGACCATGTTTGATAGAAGGAGACCTTTGATTACTCGGAATATTGTCCAGAATATTAGTACTATCATGAAACCTCAAAAGTTTTACCTTTTCTTCTAATTTACCTTTGAGAATGTTTACCTCAACCTCCAAGGCTTGACATTGCTTTGTCATGCTTTCTTCTTTCCTTCTTCCATCTTCTACTTGATCCTTCAGGTTTAGGATCTCTTCTTTCAGCCAATTTTCGTTTTCTTCACATGTTTGTTCCAGCTCTTCATTCTTCTTATTTGATTTTTCTAGATCTTCTTTGAGAGAGATGATTTCTGCTTCAATGCCTTCCTTTTCAAATGATTGTAGAGGTTCCTTACTTGATGCTTCAAGATCTGCTTTTAGAGAGATGATTTCTGCTTCAAGTTTTTCCCCTTGATTGGTTGCATAAGCGTACAACCCTTGATACTTGTCTATCTGTCCATTTAGTGTTTCTATCTTTTCATTCATCCTAGAGATCACATCTTTGTAGATAGATTCCTTTCTTTCAAATTGATGCCAATCATTACTTTCATCATTTGCTTCTAGATTTTTAGATGATTTCTGCTGATCTTCAATCTTGACAGCTTCTTCTAGATCCATACTATTACCTTCTCTATCTTTGCCTTTGTTTGCACAAAGAAGATTATAAGGACCGCAATCACTATCTGATTCAATTTCTGCTAAACCTGTTTTCTGAGCTATCTTCTTGTTTCGAGTAGCCTTCTTCTTTTGCTTCTTTGCCATGAGCACTTTCAGATCTTGGTCAGAATCTTCTTCATCTTCACTGGACACTTCATCATCATCTTATTTTGCATAATAACTCTTTCTCTTTTCAAATTGTTTTCCTTTACCATGTTTTTCTCTATAAGGACATCTAGCAGCATAGTGACCAACTTTTCCACACTCAAAACATTTGAAGGGAAGCTTACCTTTGAATCTTCCAGTACCTAGTTGAAGTTTTCTCACGAAATTCGCTTCTTCTTCTTCGGATATATAGCTGGTTTCTTTGACAACTTCATTTTCCTTTCCTCTTGCAGATACCTTAAAAGCAACTTCTCTAATTTGAGAAGGACCTCCTTGTCTCATTTCAAAAGCAGTCAGAATACCATGTAATTGAACAACAGTAAGAGTTTGCAGATCTTGCCTTTCTTCAATAGCTGAAACTTTAGAGTCAAATTTCGAAGTCAAGGATCTTAAGACCTTCTCCACCAGAGTAGTATCAGTTAAGGTTTCACCCAAATTACTCATCCGATTTACAATATCATCCAGACGAAGAAAGAAACTGGCAACACTCTCATCACTATGCATCTTCAAATTTTCATATTCAATTCTAAGAGTTTGGAGTTTTGCACTTTTTACCTTTGTGTCTCCTTCATAGCTTAGAATGATTTTGCCCCATATATCTTTTGCTGAATGTAGCTGCATTACTTTAGCAAATTCTGATTCAGACATGCTTCCCAATAAGACATTCACTGCTTTGGCATTGATTTCATACTTCTTTCTTTCAGCTGCATCAGTAGGAATACTTGCCGAGTATTGATAACCTTCTTCCACGATTGCCCATACATCTGCACAAGGACCCGCTTTGATACCAATTTGCTGGGAAAATACCGAGAGGGGGTGAACTAAAGCCATCAGAGGACCAAATCCTTTTACTTTTTCATTCCTTAAAACCCATACGCTACTTTACTTCAGTAAACTAGCGTATATACGCGGATCCCCTTTATGAAACTAGCGTATACACAGAGATTTAGATATGTCATTAAATATTCACTTAAACCATTCCATCATTTATTCATCAGATATTCAATAAGCAGTAAACAGGTGCAGTAAGAACAGAATAAACCATCACACAAAGCATCACACATGAGCACCAGGATTTTTAGGTGGAAACCCAAATCGGGAGAAAACCACCGCTGCAGTTGCTCAGCCTTCAATATTTTATTATAGAGAAAACATCTTACAACATATGTGCTGGCGCAGACTTGACCAGCACGCAGGCACCCACCTGCGCTCGTTTACCAACCTCTCCTGGAAGGGAGCTCCAACCCCCTGACTCGTTTACCAGCCTCTCCCGGAAGGGAGCTACGACCCCCTGAACTCGTTTACCAGCCTCTCCTGGAAGGGAGCTACAACCCCCTGACTGAAGGCTACAACCCTCAGCACCACCTTGGACCACGTTTCATCAATTTTCACACTGGATCCAACAAATTGAATAGAACACCACTTGCAGGCCACATTTCATCATATTTCCAGACTAGACCCTTTCCACACTTTTAAGCCCAAACATACATCACCAACAGATACATATCAACACAGATCAGATAGCAGAAACACAGCAGAACAGATCAGATATTTCATACCCCTTGCTTCAGCAAACCCTAGTTTGCATACGCGCTTTTACTTCACTGATGTCGCATATATACGCGCTTCCGTCCACACAAACCAGCGTATACCTCAGTGTATATTTTATTGCGCATACGCGCTTTCTCTTCGCTGAAGCTGCGTATATACGCGCTTCCTCCGCTGCGAAGTAGCGTATAGATCTTCAATCATTACAGAGCAGCATACTTCATCAGATCAGATATTCAGTTCAGATCTACCCTTTTGCTTCAGACAGATGTTTGCCTAGATGCTCGCCTCATCACAGATCTAAGCCTTCCATAATCAGATCTAACAAATACAAGTACATTTCAGATCTAAAGATCCCGCTTCATCATTTCTTCATAAGTGCTTCATAGATTCAGATCTATCATCAAACCTTTACCCTTTCCATACAGATATACTTCACAGAGAAGTATTCATTCAAGCTCAGACATCTTGCTCTCACACTCATGATTTGCACAATGAATTTCTTCTCCTTATATAGGTTTTCCTTTTTCAATACCATGAGCCCCTTTTTCAATACCATGGGCCAAAACAATACCATGAGCCCAAAAACAACCTGGACGGGGTCAATTAGGCGGATCATTACCCAATACAATGGGTCAATACCATGGTGGTTACCCTTGGTTTTGCAATTTTTGAGCGCTTTTGCCCATACGCGACTTGGCACATTATTTTCCGCGTGCATACGCGACTTCCCCTAGGAAAATCCGCGTATACAAAGAGACATACTCTTTTCATCATGTTTTGAGCACATTCTGAATTCCTTTCTTCATTGCCTTCTGTACACATTGTAGAAACATCATATTTTCTTCATCAGGAGCATATTCTTTCAAGCACAACTTCATCAAGTAAGTTGTCATCATCTTCATCAAGTGGGTTGCCTTTCAAGGACAACACTTAGCATCATATTGTCAACAAACATCATATCACATCAGATTTACATCATTTACCAAGTCCATCAAGTCAAGAATAACTTCATCGGGTGGTTTTGCCATCATGACAACATGTTAATAGTCGCATGTTCATCTTCATTTAGTGGGTTGCCATCAAGGACAACACTCGCATCATATTTCCAACAAACCGTTTAATTTTGTAATAAAAAATCTACTTTGACCGAAATCAACAAACGGTTTTTCCGTTTTACCTTTCACAAAGACTCCCAAGGACTCAAGTTTCTTCAAGTGGAATTTCCAGATCTTCCTCAGCTTTTCCGGCTTTATCCCACCTCTATATATCTAGAAAAATTTGGTTTTATAACAAACAAATGTCTTATTTCATGTTGCAGATAGACTAAATATTCAAATTTTCTGAGTAAGACCTTCCCTGCTGGAGTGCCTTGTCCACCTGTCGTTTCAACTTGCTCTTTTTCATATTCTATGATGTTCTTATTGTAATCATCCCGAGGCATTAATTTTTCATTGATGACCAAAATATTAAGCAAGCTTCTTTGCCTCAAGTTTTCAAATTTAACCATGAATTTGGTTATGGTTATGTTCATATTCTCACACTTCTCTTCAAGTTGTTTCATCAGGTTCTTCTTGGTGATGACTTTCCTTATTTTAAGGATTGTTTTAGTCTTGTCAGTAATATCAATTTCTTCTAACTCTTTCTTGTTTTTACCATTAAGAAACTTGATCAATTCTATTTCTTGCTCAGGTTTGTTATCAATCTCATCTTTAGTCTTTTGAATTTCTGCTAGTGCTGCTTTTAGTAAATCTCTTTGTTCAAATATCACTTGAATTGAGAGCCACACATCATTGATGGCTTCAATGATTTTGTTCCATAAATATTTTTTCACATATGACATTAGCTCCTTTAAGGTTAATTCCTTTCGTAACTTCTTTAGTTCTTTATTTAAGCTATTAGCCCTTTTCTCATCATTTTTAGCATTTATTTGAGTTAACTTGTTTGCATTTTCAAGGTTATCAATAATAATTTTCAATTTGTTAATCTCACTTGTCTGAAGTGACATTTCTTCCATAGATTTTACTAATTTATTGGCCTCATCTGTGAGTTGAGCTACTGTAGTGGATGACTCTCTAGCTGAATTTGTAGATGATATCACTGGCGCTACAGCAGATAGTGGTTCTTTGGGTGCCAACTCTTCTGCTAGAGTTGAAGGCACAACTGCAGTAACCATAGGAATAACTATGGGAGTTTCCTGAGCTTTTGTTGTTTCCCTTTCATGGACAAGTTTGTCCATTTGAGTCTCTATTTATTTGATCTGTCATGTTAACTGAAAAATTAAATTCATCATATCATCCTTCTGAGTTTGTTCTTGTATAATTTCCTTAGCTTGAGGATGTTCACTAGATGGAAATTTAAGTTGTTTCCTCAATGCTGCAATGTCTTCATTATTTTTATTTACTAACTGTTATGATGCTTTGACATTTGCAGGGTCATAACCAACCTACAATACCAATTCTTCTCAAGATTTGATTTTGAGATCTTTAGCATATAAGGATTCTTTGTCAAGTTTAATTTGATATTTCATATTTCTGATAGTGTTCTGAAGTTTTTGAACACTCATAGCTTTGGTTGTAACAATAGAATACAACATCTCTGAACTCTGTGTATGAAATTCTATTTGATCAAGTGCATGAATGCTTTCTGTTGGCACTTCTAAATCAATCTTCTTGTAATCTGCAACTGTCTTTGGAGTTTTCACTATAGCTATAATACTGACATGATCAACATTTTATTTGAGTAATCAAAGGCAGATAAAAGTATTTTTTGAATGCTTGGTGTTTGTTTCAGATATTGAGAGTAAATTTTATTTTTAATCTCTTCATTCTTTAACTTAATCTGTTTGTACTTTTCCCTGATATCTAGATCCTTTTCCTCAACTATCTTTTAGGATGATGCTTCCATGTTCTATTGTTTTTATATCAACTATGCATTTGAATTTTCAACCTTTTCTTCATTAAAATTCTCTGTAACTTGCTCATTTCTGACAACTATAGTAGCAGTTGTGTTGGTAACTGGGATATCTGTATCTTCAACCTCAATGGTTACCTTCTCTTTATCTACTAAATTTAACTTAGGCTTCTTATTATATCTTAACTTGAACCTAGTTTCAGTAGTGGTTACAACAACATAAGAACCTTCTAATCTGACTCTTTTGGTGGTTTTCTCTGTTTGATCTGTATTTTGTAAGGTGTGACTAGTATCACTTTGTTTTACTACATCTATTAAATTATTTTATGTCCACTCAGTCGGATTGACATACTTTTCAATCTCTGGTTTTTTCTCATGAATGTAAGGTTTCAATTTACACTTAACCCTCATTTTACTCAGTATTCCTTGTGGATCATAGTTCCAGGAGAAACTCTCTACAAATTTGTACTCTAATAACTATTTGGTTTCTTCTATCTCTACATCTTTATTATTACAAAAGAATGGTCCCACTTGATTCTTGAACTTAAACTGTGTTTTCTTTTTTGCTGCTAGAAAGTTGCTTGAATCATAATTTAAAATCTACCTCATGTATTCCAAGGCAAAAACCCTCATTGGGACATATTTGGGTAATTTGTAGGGAAACAAATTGGATCCAAAAACTATAATCTCTATGTGTTTTTCATACAAATACCAATATCCAGTCTTGGTATGCTCTGATAACTATAAAATCTTCTTCATCTCATCATTTATTCTTGGTTGTTCAGTAATTTTTAACATTTTTATCAATCAATGAATGAAGAAGTCTAAAAACTCTGCATAGGTAAACTCTGTGGATTCTTTTCTGATTAAAGAGGTCCAAAAATTGACTGAAAGAGGATTTCCTTCAATGGCAAGCTTCTATAAGGTTACTAGAAACTTATCTGCTTGAAAATACACAAACATATGGAAGAGAAAAGATGTGTATCTAAACACTCCTTTAGTTGGCAGTTTAACCAATTATTCATGGATATTACCAAGAATAAATTCATCATAATTGAAAATAACAGATGGAGGTTGTCGTGGTGTGAAAATAGATAGGAAACCTAAAAAGGATTCATATGTATGTTCATTTGTGAAGTATCCTAGGATGAATGATAACACATAAATGCCATGCCTAGAACATTTTGGAAATTTTGAAGTGGAATATGGAGGATTGATTTGAGGAATTTCTACATGTAAGGGCATAAATATTTGGAAGATTTTGAATCTTTTAGGAAATTCAAGGCCAATGTACAACTTGGTAAGTGGTTCAATGGACAAAGGAACTGTTTGTGGATCAGGTTTGAGATGTAACATTTGATTAATGGACTCAGCAGTAATGGTAAAAAGTACTTCTTTGTTGGCATTGACTATTTCTTTTTTATCAGGCATATAATAATGATGGCATACCTAATGACCTCTAGGCATGAATGAGTAATTGGAACAACATATTTGGGCAAGTTTGATTCCCAAACTTGAACTTCTTCCACCTGATCTAAAGATTTTTCAAAGCTCCAGTTATGAAGTTCTAAGAGATTGAATTCTACAATGGGATCTGCTATCTTGTAGTCAACATCTACTAATGGAGTGTGCTCAATGTCTACAACAGGAAGTTGTATAGGATTTATAATTATGGCAGTATTAGGAGATGCAACTGGAGTAGGTTTAGGCATTTTGAAGCTTTTTGGACTACCAAAAACTCTGCTTTTAGGATTTTCTGGTTATTTTTGTAAGTTTAAATAGTTTACAAAAGTATTTTTTTACTTTAGTAGGTGTTCTTGGATTAAAAGAGGCAGAATATGGTATTTTCTTGGATTTTGCTTCCAATTTCAATCTTCAACTGATTTACAAACCTTTACTGGTTAGGAAACAAGAAACAAGGGTTTCTTGGGTTTCTGTAATGCATAACTAGATTAAAAATATTTTGAAATTAGGCACAGAGGTTAGGCTTCCTTCAGAGGATTTCTGGTCTTTGGAAGCTTTATGGAGATTCTCGGCAATCTTCAATGGTAAATGTAGGCTCTTAACAGGTTCTCGGCATGAAAATCATGTATAGGCTTCTTTTCTCTGAGTTGAAATGGTAGTTTCAATTGATAAGCGCATTGAAGGGAATAACAGTGTGTTTTGATGGTTTATTAGACGTTTTAGGGTTATTTTAACCTGCAATGAATGGCGGTCAAATCGGACGAATAGGTGGTTTTTGGCTTCAAAGGGAAGAAACCACAAGTGGTTATCACGCGGGTCTAAGGTGGTAAGCAGTTTTGAATGGATCGAATGCAATCCAAAGAGAATATGCCATGTCGAGGGGAGAGAAACAGGCAAAACAACCTATTTTGCATAGAAATGAAATGGTTGATATCACACAACTTTATTTTCGATGTGGGTTTTCCATCGTTGGATTGTGAGCGATTCATGCAAATGGTCAAGATCTGTTTCAAAAGCTGCATCGAGATTGGAGTGGGGTCCAGGGTTTTCATATTCAGTGGGATGGTTTGTTTAAACCTTATAAATATAAGTTTATGAAGTTTAAAACTTTGGGTTATACGATAGCGGAGGGATAATATCATATATGTGTTTTAATTAAAACATTTCACAATTGTTTCAGCCAATACATTAGCGCGAGTTTTATTATATGGTATAATAGAACATTAACACATGTTTTAATACCATAGGGGCGGGGATTATTTTTATTGATACGTTTAAACCAATGGTAATAAAGGACAGTTTTTTATTTGTTCACGTGGGATATTTTAACATTGATTTAAACATTAAAGTAGTGGGTTTTGGGGTTTTTTATTTTATAAAGGATTTAATAATATATGGGAGGGCATAGTTTAGGGAATTAATATATAAGTTAGAAATTAATATGAAATAAAAAGGGGTAATGTAGGAAATGAATGAAAAATACATGATTTAAAACTAAGTAAAGTGTAAAAGAAAGACAAATAAGCATATTTTGTCCCATTTTTTTTGTTTTTCACACTTAAACTTAGGATAAAATGCATTTTATGGGTTTTTGATCGTTTTCGAATGAAGATGAAATTAATTATGTAGGTTTTTTACTTTTACTAAGTAAAAATGGGTTTTTACTTAGGAAAAAGGATCATGATTATGGATGAAGGGTAAATGTTGATGAAAATGGGTTTTCTGTAGGAATTTATTATATTTCACCAATCAGTTATCGAGCCTTCAGTCTGATCCCAACACAAGTCAGAGAAATTCTCTGAGCCTCTTTAACTAAAGGTTTTGAATGCTGAAGCATTGTGGGGGAAGGGAAATTAGTAATTTTTTCCCGATGATGCTTTATTACATGCTTGCACAACTTCTTTCTATCTTTCCATCATTATTAATAACATTTTTACTTCATTTTCATGGGTGCATTTAAGCTTGCAACCCTAAATCCATTTTTCTTTCAAAGCATAAAAACTATCGAAGTCTAACCTTATTTCATCCGAGGGCTCAGATTAAACTGTTGAGCTCCTCATTTATTCTTTATCTTATCTACTGATTTATCAAGTTTATACGGTTTGACATATCTTTATTCTCTATCTAAAACATGAAATTCAAAGCATGAAAAGTTAATATTAAACTGTTTAACTGATCATGGATTACGGAATTTATTGACAATCTTCACATAATCATTATTCTTGCAGTAAAATTAAATAGTAGAGGCATTTTGACTTTCTCACTTTCATGTATTATTTTATCTCTTTTTTCTTTTGGGGTCTATATTTTTCTAAGTCCTTTAATATTTCTTTTAGGACTTTTACCCTATTTTCATTTTTATATTTTTTCATTTTCAAAATATGGGAAAACAACTTGCAGAAAGCAAGGTATGTACATATTTACAAGACTATCAAAGTAAATTCAAAAATTATGAACCCTATTATAGGACCCTAACAATGGGCATGTCGACTATCATGACTGGGCATGCTTTCACTGCATGTTCAACTCATTTCTGAGTCTTTGTGGTCAATTGGACTAGCCATGACTTGTCATAGGTATTTCTCGCAAATACAAAACTTTCTGAAATGTTGGGGGGTAGTGTAACTAAAATTAGAACTTGGGTCTATTAGAATTGAAACCGACTGGTTATGAATCCTTCCATCTTGATCATAGATGCTTGGTGATCGACCTACATATTGTGCAATGTTGCATAAATCCATGGCACACTCTAATCCACATCCTACATTCTTTTATTCCTACACATTGTATATCCATGGACCATTCCACTATCGCCGACAAAAATTTCTTTGTCGATGGTTCTCTCCACACAACCAACAATGTATAGGTCCACCTTTGAACCTCTTAGTTTCATCTTTGGCAATCTTAATGTTTCCCCTCATTTTCCAATAAACTCTAAACTTAGGCCTATGCTTTGATTTCTCATAATAATAATTCAATTTCTGAATGACATCCTCCAATGTTTTAGGCTCCTTGAGTTATATTTTGTCTCTAAATTCCCGAGGAAATACATTGAGATATCTCTAAATATTTGCCTTCTCATCCTTAATGTAAGTTATGTATCTCAACAAATCCAAAAATCTAGTCGTATATTCATCAACTAACAACTTCCTGAGTTGTTTCTCATATAATTCCTTGGCCTTGCTATCATAGTATCATTTAGATAGATAATTCTCCTTGAAGTACCTTTCAAATCTACTCCAGGATAACTCTTTCTATCTAATATCCTTCACATTCCTCAAATATTCCCACAAAATATCATCCTTTCCTTTCAAGCTGAAGATGGCTAGTCTTGCCTTCATGTTCTCAGAGTAATCATGTACCTTGAAATACTTCTTCATCCCAAACAACCACACCTTTGCTTCCTTGACCTTCTTCACCTCTCCATCGAATCCAGGAGGTTTTTCAATCTTAAATTCGTTTAGCATTAAGTCACTCCCTTTCTTTTTTTATTAGTGATATCTTTTAGTTGGAGCACTAGAAAACTGCTCTTGACTAACTGACCTCCTTTTTGGAGCACTTAGTGGAGTTCCATATCTCACTATATCCTCACTTGATTGCCTATGTCTTTTCTTAAATATGTTTCCTTCTGCGCAAATATTCCTTAATTCATGTTTTTCAAGTCTCGGTGGACTTTTTCCACCTTTCTGATTTCCTAGGTGGTTGACACCTAGATCATGTTGCCCCTGCCTTTGAAAATATGATAGGATCTACAATACCATGGCATTTACTTCTGCTTTCTTCTCCCGGGACACTATAAGCATTTCATTGTTAGCCTTGTAACTTCTTAGCCCAACTCTTATGATTATAATGCCACCCACCTAGTCAAGGGAATCTTCCTCCATCCTCTTTCCAATTGAATCTTATTCTTGACACTGGTGGCATTTATTAGGGCCATGCCACACCATTTTTTTTCTCATTCCTGATGTCTCCTTATGTTCTATCATACACACATAATTGTTATCTAATCCATAATACAAATAGAACATGCTTAATACCACCTTGGAAAATATGATAAAAGAATATTGTTGTGGGGCTATCTAAAACACCATATTTCAAGTTAGTATGCAATTCATAATCATAATAATACAACCACCATGCATTTCACACAACAACAATCACTAGAAGTTACCACACTATGTAACAAAGTTCCAAATATATATATATATGATCCCATCTAGGTCCAATGTTGAACCATGCTCTGATACCACTTTCTAACACTCCTTTCCACCCCCTTACACTAATCGAAAATGAATTGGAGGTGTTACTTTTAACTAACCCAACATCCATGGTCATAATAATGAAGATGGAGTTGCAAAATTCCTTCTTCGAGAAAGTTAGTGGAATTGAATTTTGCCTACACCATCACATTCAAATCGTTGAGAGCGTTTCGATGATATAAAATTTTCCTCAATCCGACCTCTAGATTGAAAGGTATGCCCATTTGAGAATTTCACCCCACAACCCTGCCACATCAACAAGGGTCAACCACTTGGAAAACATGTGGAATTTCCACCTCACACAAAGTCTAGTGTGGCACCTAATGTGCCATAGTGTAGTAGCACAACCATGCGATTTTTCTAGTATTCCAGGGTTATTCTATCCCTAATCTCAACGGTGTGACAAACTCACTCCCATCAACCAACATAATGATCCCCATTTAGCAATCTCATCAGACTGCACCTTTCCCTCTTTAGCGTACATAGTTCCAACCTCCGCGACATGCCATGAACAATTACATAAGTAACATAGAGAATATTCGTTACACACCTTATGTTTACTCTACCGCACCTGTCATATTCACAACTTGTTATGAAATTGAACCATTGAATCTCCACAATCCCATAGTTTGCAGTGGCATGGCCCCTATCCACATGGGCCACTATGTCATTGCTGCATGGAAATCCAATGCCAAATGGCACCACAATCCATATCCATGGGTCTTCTAGGTGATGCATTAGCTAACCTCCACATCACCCATTCCCACATCCACTTGCTGATGCCACGTTGACACTACGGTGATGTCATTTGATGATGTGCCATTCCTCAAATATGCCACTTCAATTTAGGTCCTGGGTCCCACCAGGGTCCTAGAACTCTATGTTAAGTAGTGATTTATCATTTGTGAATGAAGAGGGATCTCTGATACACCCTCCATTTATAGTGCCAACATTCCCAACATGGGTGAACCACTCATTACACCTTCATGACTCGATGAAAATATTAGCAATAGGCGACGATGAGTTTCCCATCCCGCAACCTTTTTCAACCATGCCTCCTTCCATAAGAAATCTCTCAGTTCACCCTATGCAGTGTGAAATAAATATATTGGTGCTAGATAACATAAATTTTCCCTTCTCATGATCTATTAACTCATCGCCTTCATAGATCACTATTATTCCTTTAAGACTTATCAAGAATCTTCCAACTAGGATACAAGCCTACTCGGAGCGAGCCCAAACTTGAAGTCTCAAGAGCTTCACTGACATTACACAACTCCTTCTGACACTTGTAATGCAAAACTTTAGTATTGGACTACAAAAAACATGCATAACCAATTCCCACATGGTCCTGAACAAGTCGTAAATAACATTGAAAAAAAATATCATAAGCTCTAAGGCATGTAGTTTTCCTCTCCATCATAGCATACTACCCGCAAATTTAAGCACACAAAACAGTTCAATGAGATTAATTTACCATTATTCACATGGTACATATAATGGAAATCATAGACAACCACAGTCAACTAGTTATACCAACAAATAACATGAGCATAAATAAATAACTTTCCATTCATGAACATATCAATATTACAGGGATCTACAAGTCCTTTACAACCATGGATATGATTCACAAACTGTCACATTGCAACACAAAGGAATACAAGTTCCTCATTTATAGTGCTAATATACCCATTACCTCATAATAACAATAATCATAATTGATAATCCATAAAAATACATAAGTTAGAGGTAAGAAAATTATCTTAGTAATTGGATAACTAGTAATTGAAAGGGAGACTTCAATTCTCTTCCCAACCATAGGCCAACTACACTGTTATCCTTACTTGCAATTAAACATACCTGATCCGGATTCAGAGGCTAGGAAGTAAAGTGCTCAAGGTAAATTCAGACTAGTCATTTACAAAGCATGGGAATCTAGAGCACATAGTGCCTCCACCTGCAATTCAACAAGAATCCAGAGCACACAGTGCCTCCACCCAAATAGTCACTTCTGACAATCCAAAGTCCATATTGCCTCCACCTACAATCTAGAAAGAATCCAGAGCACATAGTGTCTCCACCCAAAAATCAATTATAGGAATCCAAATCCTAGTGTATCCACCCAGTGACACTATAGGAATCGAGAGCCCATAGTTTCTCCACCTATAATATGATAGGAATCCAGAGCACACCATGCCTCCACTTGATAGCTTTCATGGGAATCCAAATTCCACCCTCAATGCCTCCACTTTTGAAAACCAAGAGAAGTCCTGGAGTAACCAGTATCTCCACATGCTATGAAAGAATCCAGAGTCCACTTCCACCCTACCTTTCCAACAACAAAATTTCACCTTTCTACAATTTTCCATAGCTAACTCCCAATCTTGACCATATGTTGAGTCTCGTCTAGTGATTTCATGCATTGTTGTTGCGTAGTTCTTCTCGCTGCAATGCAATCACCATGCCTTAGTCTTCTTGTAAGTTTATTCATTGGTTTGCACTCTCTTCTTGTCTATATGATAATTCTCTCCTCGTGAGAGTGTCTCTTATCTCCATCCTTCCTTAATTTCCTTTGTGTGTTGACCAACACCAACTATCCTACAGGACTAGCTTTTCCTCTTTCCTCCAATGTCCATACACCAACGTTAATTCTTTTACAATGCAATATGGATATGGGTGAGGATTAATTGTGACATTTAAAGAATAGCGACTTACCCAAGCCATTCCAAAGAAATTCCTCTTCCCAGCTCTAAATCCGTGTCCTCTCTCTCAGTCCAACCATCAATTATATTTCACATCAATTTGCATTATCAATTCATATCATAATATTTACATGAAGGGTGAAAAAAATGGTTTTTTCATTGTCCTACTACTTGGTTGGAAGCCTCTCAATGAACCAGGGAAGCCAAAAAGGTAGTGAATGCCAAAAAAAAAGAAGACAACATCTATTCCCCATCCTCCTCCCAACATTTCTCCTACAACCAACCCTCTCAATAATTCCATCCCTCAAGGTCCACAAGTTAACTTGTACTGAAATGACAGAGTGTCGGCTTATAGTTATTTGTTGCAATTGTAAAGAAAAACATTTTCCTAGACATTAATGTAAGTGGTAGTTATTCCTCAAGAGCCTTTGTCTTCATTGGTTGACAACATTCCTCTCTCTATTATGTAGGATATGGAACCCTTGATCAAATTGCACGCCTTGGTTGATATTTTAGTGCCCTAAACCCTCAAATTGATTAGTTGCATCAAACATCACAATTTAATTATCTTAATTAATATTTGTGGCACCCATAATTTCATTCACCAATGTGTAACCCAAGAAAAACGCCTCTATATCCATGTTAACAATATCCAAAATATTATTGTGAATGGTGGTTCCATGAAATGTGAAGGTAGTTGTGAAAATGTGTTGCTTCCAATGGGTGATTAATCCTTGAAAACCCACATGTTTGTTATTAAAATAGGGTGTTGTGACATTTTTTTGGGTCTTGAATGGCCATGAGCATGAGGTCCCATCACCATGGTATGTCAAAATATATTGTGTCTAACCATGTCCCCATTTTTACTAGCAATTTCTACCCAGAATTGTTTCAACTTCTAGACACTTAGTTGCCTCAAATCACTACTTATCACCCCAAAACTGATGGTTTAGAGTAAATCTATTCAGAATTTTTTGGAATCACACTTGAAGTGTTTTACTTCAAAACTACAATTCAAATGGATTCAGTGATTACCCCTTGTAGAACGATGATAAACTACCATTTATCATATTCCACTTGAATAGCTCCCTTTGAGGTTGTCTATGGTCAAAAACCACCATATATGTTATCCTACTTACCTGGAGTCTCTAAGGTGCAAGAGGTAAATATTACCGTCACAACTTGAGCTAACATGCTTTGCACTCTTCAAGATAATATGATAATGATCCAACATAGGATGAAGCAATAGGTTTATCAACAACATTTCAAATATCGTTTTGAAGAATGGGATTAAGTGTTCCTTTCTCTACAACCTTATAAGTAGACCTCCCTTAAAGAAAACTGCCACAAGAAGCATGTTCCAATATTTGAAGGCCCCTATGAGGTATTCAACGTATTGGGCCAGTGGTTTACAGATTGATACCTCCAAACCACTCTAACATTCATCTAATCCTTCACGTATCTTCCTTAAAGAAAGTAGTCAAATCTAATTGTTGTATTGAAACTAGCCTTCCAAAGATGGATACAAAGTTTCTGTTTGGTTGCAACTCAAGGTCACCATCGACAAAAGAGAGAGTTTTCTCAGCTATCACACTATCTAGGAGGTCCTAATACAAAAAAATATTACACCATCTGAAGATTCCATGTGTCCCTCATCTCCAATCTTGAGGACAATGTTTCTTTTTTAAGGGAAAGGGTATGTGTTAGGTCCCTATAATACTAGTTTGACACCCATATTGTTATTGTTGCGCCCCATAGATCCCACTATTTTTATTTTTGTGCCATTACATTATTATTGTTATGTAGGTCCTAATTATATTTTGACCCTTTAGATTCCTATATATACCCAAGAGGTTTTGTCATTTGAATCATCCAAGAATTGTTCATTTATAGTGATGTAAAGGGGGGGATTCCCCCTAGACATGGCTTATTATCTAGTCATTTATCTATCGTTCTTATTTTTATGTGCTATTTTTTATATGGATACATAACATTTAGTATCAGAGCTCTTGATCTTAGGGTTTCCTGGAACAGGCCACCTGGAATTTTCGCTATAGATTTTTTTCTACAAAGCTTCAAACCGTAAAATTGATACCACATGAAGGAGAAATATTGATAGATATTTGTTTACAATTTCAAACCTTGGTTCGTTATATTTTCATAGTTACGGTTCGAGGAAGTTAGAGTTTTTCATTCTAAAAAATTATGTCTCAAATAGGTGTCCTAGGGAAAATCGTCATAACTTTCTTTTCAAACATCAGATTTGAATTTCGTAAAAACCGATATATAATGAATAGACTACAATTTTTTGTGTATGAATTTTGGGGATTAAGGATAAAACAATGACAAATGGAATATCATGAAATTTTTCTCCACTGAACCATCCCATAATCAGGTCATCACGGAAGATTTGGCATAAATTCATCTTGAAAAATCCAATATTGGTTTGTGAGTTGTGGAGTTCGAAAGAGAAAAAAGGGCTACCATAGGACATAATTTTAGACCTTGGGAGGCCGAAATCATAGAGATAAAACAATTTCAAGGTAAAATCTATCAACAAGATCATAATCAATCTCTTAAAATGTGTGTATTTTCAAATTTTCATAAATTTTATTTGAAAAATCAGTTTGAAGTGATTCAAAAGGAATAATGAAGCATAGATATCATTAATTGATTCCAAAATGTTTCCCAACAAAAAAAATTTGCATCCATTAAACCCTCAAAAATTTTACTATGCCACATGAAGAAGAATAAACACAACATGATATATCAAAATTATGGGATCAAGTGCAACAATTTTGAATCTCACAAAGAGAGACCAAAAATGAATTGGGAGTGATGAAAGTTAATATGGATGGAATTTGCAGAAACAATTCAAAAACTACATGGAAACCCAAATATTATTGTTAGTGAAAAAAATCACATTTAAATTAGCTCATAGCTCATCCTATTGTCCTCAATCTTATGGGAAAACTAAGAGAGTGAAAAAATGTTTGGAAGGATATCTTCATTGCTTTGAATCTGGTAAACAAACATAATGGTTCAAGCAGTTACCTATGGTAGAATGGTGGTATAACACTTCCTTCCATATTGCAACAAAAATGATCCCATTTATAGTGCTTTATAGATATCATCCACCATTCATCACATTGTCTATAAGAGAAAATTCTAAGGTTTAAGTAGTGGAAAATCACATTGGGCATCAACAACAAGTTCTCCAACTCATAAAGGATAATATGACTCTAACAAAAAATCAAATGAAGTGATAGGTAGATCAACATCGCAGTGAAAGAGTTTTGACATGGGTGATTGGGTATTTTTATGGCTCAACCATATAAAAAAATGTCCCTCGAGCAAGCTAAGAATAATACTAAATTATCACCCAAGTACTATGGCCCTTACAAGGTGTTGCAAAATATTGATACTATGCAATGCAAACTAGAGTTACCTACATCTTCACGAGTACACCTAGTTTTCCATGTTTCATGCTTAAAGAAGGTTATTGGTGACAAGATCCCAGTTCAAACTATATTTCCAGAACTTAACGAAGAAGGAAAAATCATATTGTAGCTAAAGTAATCATAAAAACAAGAATTTCACAGCTACAAAATCGATCAATTTCAAAATATCTCATTAAGTGGAATACCTTACCTGCTGAAGATTCCACATGGAAGGATGGGTAATTTATATAGAAGAATCCATAAATACTCAAACGTCGAGGACAATATTTTTTTGAATGAGAGGGCCATGTTAAGTCCTATAATACTAGTTTAGCCCCCATATTTCTATTGGTGTGCCCCATTGAAGCCCATTATTGATATTGTTGTTCCCTCACATTATTATTGTTATGTAGGTATTAGGCCCTAATTATTTTTTTACCCTTTAGACTCTTATATATACCAAGGAGGTTATGTCATTTGAATCATCCATGAATTGTTCATTTATGTGATGTAAAGAGAGATTACCCCCTCAAAGTGGTTTATTATCTAGTCGTTGATCTATCTTTTCTTAGGTTTATGTGCTATTTTTTATCTGGATACATAACAATATGTTATGGTCCTACCCTAATCCCCAAAGTCGATAGATCAGTTGGTATGTATGAAGACCATCTCTAGTAAACAAGGCCCATTTAGTAATGTGAAATCAATAATTGTAAGAATGCTTATTAGAAGGTTCTTCCTACTAGAAAATTCCTTCTCTAGAATATTCCTAGGAGGTAGATAGAACTATATAATGAAGTGAAACTAATGTGATGAGATGTCTTGTGAAATTAATTGTAATTGAAGTTCTACTCAATTGGAGGTTAACCCCTAGAAAAGCAAGTGAATAATGCTTCCATCAATAAAGGTATAATATTTTGTGGTACTCTCCTATTTATTTGGCTATTGTGGTTATAATCTATCATTTTTACAATAAACTTAGATAAAATTTGTTCTTTTTTCTCTGCATCTTTCCATTTACTAAAAGAACACCATAGTTGTGTATACCTACTATATGTTACAATCACATCATTATTTGAATACGTCGTTTATGAATATTTCTTTATTATGCTCTCTTAGGTAACTAAGCTTGCAATGTCCTTGTTGGTACCTCAAATTTTCAAAGCAATTTTTCCAAGAGTAGCAAAATTATTATGGGTTCAACAAAAATAGAATTTTTCAACTTCTCTGATTTGTCTTCTTGGTTTTCCTTGATTTTTTGTCCATGTATTGTCCTAGGCTTGTATTTTTATTTTTATCATATCCAATTTCACTTCTAATTTTCTATTATTTCATCATGTTCTTCCTTCTACTTTCTTTTATGTCTACTATTGATAAGTGTTTCCCCTTCTATCTAAATCGATGCATATATCACTTCCCTTTGACATTTCAAGTTAATTTCCCTTACACGCGTTACAATTGTATCAAGTAACTTTCAGATGAACCCATCTATTTTGTGTGCCTATAATACATCATACAAAAATCATCTAATCAAATATTTTAATTATAGCATCATAGAGGACATTTCTTTCCTCTTTCACATCTCCTTAAGTTTTATAAATGTTAATGATTTATCTTCTAGGTGCATATATACATTAAGAAATTTTGAAACCACCTCTAGCCATGTGTTTTTGTTTTACACATTTCTAATACCGTGTTAATACTAATCCTCTAAGTGTACCTTTGAACATGGCTCATTTCTTCATTGGATTAACTTCATCAATGACACCCAATAGTGATTCAAGGATAAATATATGATTTGTCTACATTTGTGGACCCATTGAATAATAAAAAATTTTCAATGATGATACATATCTTGGCTATGGTCCCTTTGGATTCATCAAGGGGTCTCTCAAGATTTTCAACTCATTGGTTCCCAATGTGAGGACTATAATATCTCCTCGCAAGATGCTTTGTGTTCTAATTATTGTGTTGTTTCATTGATTCTCTAAAATTATTGTTTCTTTCACCTATATTTCTTGATTGTATGATCCAATGTGCTATGGGTTTGGTTGTGGGTTAAGATTTCATGGTGGTAATTTTTTTGTGCTTTGCTTTAACCACAATGGAAATCTTATCCTCCTTATCTGAGTCACCTTCCAATACAATTATCAAAGTTAACATGTCAAGACAATCCATCATGATTTGTTTTACTAGTATGATTCTTTTAGCTATGGTGCAAAGTCTTAAGCTGCAATGGCCCCCAAATGTTGGATAGTAAATTAGTCACAATATCCCATTTATTATAAAAATAAGCATAGCATATGCATAACACCATTCATTTATCCATATAACACCATAACTATATAAAAATATACATACATACATACATACATACATACATATATATATATATATATATATATGACAGAAAAGTTTAAAGTTGAAGGAACAAAAACCCACTTAAAATGATAATAAAAACTTATCTCAATTCAATGTGGTGTCCCTAATCCAAACCCTTTTTCTTTTTTAACGGTTCCAAAACGAATCCTCCATATTTTTTCTGAAAAAATCATACTACATCACATATTTGATCATATACTCCTTATATATGTGTGTGTGTGTGTGTGTTCTCTTATGTTACTTGGGTTGATTTAGAAACCTAGTAAGTCAATTTTGTGCTTGTTTGATCCCCAAAAAGAGCCACTTACAATGATAATACACACACCAACATATATATACATTATCTCGACTCACTTGGGTTAATGCATTAACTTGACAAGCCCCTTTTTTGCTTACTTCGTCTCGAAAAAGGATCACTTACATAGAACAAGGATATTCATCTGTAAACCATTAATGGGAAACAAGCCTAGAAGAGCCATCCTGTAAAGACATGAAAAGTGACCCAGAAACTCGAATGGAAGTAACTATCAAAGAAAGCTTGGATAAATCACTGAAATTGAGCCTTGATGAGCCATTGGAGAAAACGAGACGCAAAATGACCAAGGATTTTGATGGAAGAAATTGGTTGGAGAAAATTTATATAAATCATCCAAAATAAGTAATCACAAATCTGTTAATTACAAATTCCCATAAGCCCCTAAGCCCCTAGTGATAAAAATGGTCTTCAATTTATTATTCGTAACTACATAGTTAGAGTTATTCAACTTACTGGGAATCTATAATGAACTTGTCATGATGTGGGAAAGCCAACCAAAAAAGAGAAAAATAACAAAAAGACAGGATAGCCAAGCCAACCAGAAAAGAGAAAAATGATAGGCATACGAGATATATAATGTTCCTCTGCCAAAAAGGGTCCTTGCTCATCCACGAGGACACAACCACTACAAATGGACAAATGAGTTTTTAGGAATAAAACATTTTCATCAAAATTCAAAATTTTTAATTAAAAAATACATTATATAATAGACCTTCAAGGAAATGACACAGTAAATCCATTAAGTTCTATAAACCCTTTTCTCAGATATCCATAGGATGCATCATTAAAGATTGGAATTCTCTTTGTTTCTCTCTCTTACTCCAACACCACCTTATCCCCCACTTCATTCAATTAGATCTCTTTCAAGTATTAGTGAAATCAAAATTCATCATAACCCATTTCAGATATTATGGGCATAAAAATATGAAACAATATTTTTTCTTCCTTTACTAAGTTGCTTCACATGAAAAACTTAGGAAAACCCTCAAAAATTTATTGATGGGGTCCTCAATCTAATACATGGTCACATATGAGACAATATTTTTAAAAATCGGTCAGTTTGAACCAGAAACTGGTCAAACTGGCCAGTTCATTTTCCAAACCAACTAAACTGGTAAAAAAACCCGACCAATAGCCTCATTCACCCTTTTTTTAGACAAACCAGGAATAAGCCAACAAATCTATGACAAAACGAACCAGTTTTCCCATAAATCGGCCAATTCATTACTAGGCTGGTTATGGACCCACTAGAGGCTTTCTTGGAGGCTTGTGAGGTGGTTTGGAGGGAAAATAAGGGTTTTTTCCCTCAAAAAACAACCCCTCGAAGACAATAAAAGGAGGTATCCCCTTGTATTTGCCTCACACACCTCATTTAGAGTTTTTGTGAGCTTCATTGCATGAGTATAAAATGAGGAAATTAGTGACTAGGTGACTAAAAAAGTTAGTCACCACAGCTATTTCAAGTGAATTACTACTAAATTTGAACAATTTTAAGTGACCTAACTAAAAACAACTAACTTAAATGACTAAATAATAAGTGACCCAACTAAAAACGACTAATTTAGTCTAGGATAAAATAAACGACTAGATAATAAGTGACCAAACTAAAAATGGCTAACTTAAATGACTAATTTAGTCCGTGACTAAAATTTATGACTAGCTAATAAGTGACAAAATTAAAAATGATTAGTGTAAATGAACATTATAGTCTAAGAATAAAAATATGACCAACTAGCAAGTAAAAGAAGTATATGATTTAGTCATTTACGCTAGTCATTTTTAATTGTCACTATGGAAATGGCACATTGCAATTTTGATATCAAATTGTTACATTTCACTAAAATTTGACACTGCAGATGGATTTAGAGATAAAGGGGATCAATGAATCCATCTCCAGTGCTAAAATTTAGAGACAAAGGGGTTGTTTCCCCACATTCATGGATGACATCCACAATGAAATTGTTAGTGTGGACTAACACACTTTACTCAAGATATTTGATCTAGGCATTTGATAGTGTAAAAATAGCCAAATACCCATCAACACTAATAACAAATTTTTTAGCTAACCTTTATTTTCCATGCAAAAATACTCAAGAGATACATTTCCACATTTGTGAATACATGTTAAAAAGAATTATAACCCGTGTAATCACAAATTAATTATAAATATATTGCTCTATGTTCTTATGCTTTGTTATAAAAGTGAATGTTTAAAAATATCTTCAATGAAATGAATGTTTAAAAATGTAATCATAATATTTTTCATTTAAAAGAAAGGTGAAAGATGAATTAATCTATTTTTCCATTTTATTATTTTAATATATATATATATATATATATATATATATATATATATATATATATATATATATATATATATATATATATATATATATATATATATATATATATATATATATATATAAAAATTATTTGAATAAATCACTTATTCAATGGAGATTAACCCGATTACACATCAATTTCGAATTGCATGCATAACACATCATCTCATCTACAATTAATTGTCACATGCGGAAATAATAGAAGCAATCTCACATCAAATCAATCACACATTAACTCAGTATGTATGGGGAAAGCCTATAGCTGAAAACCCCGCAGCTATTGTGTATATTATAATGGAGAAATCAAGTAACCAATAAAGTACAATACTCCTCACAAGTACTCAGTACTCTCTCATGAAGTTACTCACAATCTGACTCAGTTTTGAACAAGTCTGAGGTTCAAAACTCCCCGCCAATTGCCTTGCCTCTATTGCGCAATCATGGCCTGTATATAAAGAGGTTCAAGGTTCGAATCCCTTTGCCTTGATTGCGTAATTGTCATGGACAATTCCTCCAAGTGTAATGCAAATCTCATGCAAAACAAATCTACCAACTGATAGCTTTACTCACCCTTTCATCTACCTCTTCCACTGGTCTCCACTGAACTGATCATGCACTGTAGTGAACTGAAGTGTTCTTGATTTGACTAATGAGTTAATATTTAGTAAATTAAATATTATTTAATTTACTCCACTCATATCTAGTTGATTAGTTAGTTAACTAATCCCAACTAGTTCAACTAAAACAAGCAGAACACAACTCCACTACTTGTCCCGTTAACTCCTCCAAAACTCCTGCCACTGAAGTCTAACTGAAGCCAACCATGCAAGATGCCATCAAACCCTAGGAACCACGTGATTCCTTGTGTCGGTTGCATGAGTCACCTCCATGACTCAAACTGAAGTGCGCCAAGAGAGTAAACTGCTGTTTATAGTCAAAATATTATTAAGGGTAAATAATATTTGACTTCCATATTTTAGGAGATCAGTCTAAAAATAGCCTGGGTCCTAAAAATTAGGGTCTCATCTATTTTTACCGACATGTCGCATACTCCAAGAATCTCCAAGTAGAATTCCCAAATTATGCTCTAAGCGTAATAAGAAATGAACAGTCTAAAAATGGACTTTCAAAACGGAATTTGCTGCTTGAGCTACATGAGTGAGCGACTTCATTATAAACTCCAATAATATATTTATACCATTCTCAACAATATATATATATATATATATATATATATATATATATATATATATATATATATATATATATATATATATATATATATATATATATATATATATATATATATATATATATTCATATTCCATGAAAATAAAATAATTCTCTTCGAATTGACAACTTCATAAATATTTTAAAAATGAAAGACTATTCGATAACTAAACCCAAATCAAAATTGAAATCAAAGTGGTGGAGGGAAAAAAATATCTAAACCCAAATCAAAACGGAAATCAAAGTGGTGGAGGGAAAAAATGGAGGGAAAAATAAAAGAAAATCTTTAAAAAATGAAATATCAATGGTATATTGCCATACAACATTTCCACATTCCTTTTGTTGTCCTACCACACAATTTGATTATTGTAAACCAACACCAAGTCAAAGATCAACCAAACAGAGAGAGAGGGGCACATTTTACATGTGAATGTAAATTTATGGCATCAAAATTCCATGCGTGTTTTGTGGGCTTTGGAGCCATTCTCTCTCTGCCTTTGGTTTTTAAACTAAAATGAGATTGAATTTGTTGATTTTTTGGGGATTTTTATCGAGTGAGTAATGAGATTGAATTTATTGAAGTTTTGTGGTTTATGTCCAGTTAGTTAGTTTTGTAGCAGAACGATGAATTGGCGGATTTTACAATGCAGAAGGGTTTGAAGGGTTTCGCTCGGCTTCTGGAAAAGGGCGTAAAAAAAGATTGTTTGATGAAATGCGAAAAGAATATGTTGTGCACAATTGGTTTATGACAGTGAGTGTCATCCATGCTTTCACCCATTTAAGAGCTTTGCAAAAATGCATGTGGATCAATGATTAAATAACTAGAAGTGGGTTTGAATTAAATTTTTTTGTTGGAACTTCACACATCGATATGTATGAAAAGTGTAGGAGTATTAACTGAACTCATCGATGTTTTTGTTGGTCTCAGTAGGGTTTTGGAGTATTAACTTCCCATCCATCTTTTTCTGCCACTATGTTTGTTTGGCATCTAATATTCCCATAGACAACATTGGAAAGTTGTCATTCGAGGGCTGATTGGGTTTGTTGTGAGGTCATTTGTGGTGGTGTTCATGGTGCGCCCTAAATGCCTCGTATGCTTTGTGTTTGGGGTCATTCACCACTAGGATGAAATTGCTATGATCTGGTTGAAGGAGGTAGAGAATCAGTTGGAGTCTCCTATTCATACAAAGTTTTCAAGGAAACACTTACATATTTTGAAAACTTCAGATTAGAATTGTATGCATTATGTATGACCTAGACAAACATGTAGATTGATATTTACTTTGCTTTATACAAGTATTATAATAGCATAGTTATTAATGTAATCAATTTGCCAACATTCTAATATGGAATACACCACTGGAGGATTGGGCTATTATGTTGCATGTTATAGTCTAACACACATGAAAGTTGCACTCAAATCCAAAGCAACTAGTTTTAAGTTAAGGAGATCTGGATCTCTTCAGGCTCATTAACTGATTTCTTCTCTCTAGATAGAGAAATGCTGCAACTGAGCAATTTTATAGGGTGAGGGTATTTTCTTTATTGATTCTGCCAGATGTTTCAACTCTGTATTTTTTGTCAGAATGAAGTAACTTAACTCCATAAACTTGCTTAAAACAGGTTATGACCTTTTTTTAATGATTTGGCCAATTTCAGTTCCATTCTGGTTTAACTTCTATGAATTAAATTTAACAGAATTGCAAATCATACGCTCTCTTTATGTTTTCTTTATTGAATTGTGTAGCTATTGTTACATGTATTCCAAAGCCAAAGGTAGATAAGCATAAGAACCTACTGAGTGGTGGTGCAGTTGGAAACCAGGATGGATCAGAAATTGAGGTAAACATGTTTTTATTCTTACTAGACATTTGGTTCCTGGAATATTGATTATCAATATCTGTTACAAAATTCTGATAATTTGCGGAATAATATGTTGAGTGTTCAGTTATAATTATTTATTTTCTTCATGATTCAAGAGATACACTTTGGTAGTTTGTGTAGGAGGTCAAAATTAAAGGTTAATAACCTACACCTCAGTGCCTTCACTAGCCATAGCATTCCCTTGGCAATACAAATTGCATGCCAGAAATCAAAAGCCATGATTTGGTTAGATCGCATAGAGAAGCAATATGAATTGCAAAAGAGCCTTGAATATAGAAAAGGATGTAAACCAATCCATTCAAAAGCAACCTACTCTATATTGTAGACAAACCAACAAAAAATTCCAAGATGCATATGATTCTGACAGATGATTGTTTGTCAAGATTCTGACCATATTTCAATGTTGCTATACGAGATCTAAATGGCTGCTTCCCGCATTTCAAACGACAATATTCTCTTTAAATTCTGGAACTTTTAGAAGTGTGTATTACCCACTGCAATTCATCATTACAATTCCAATAGATTACTCCTTTTGGAAATTGTGGTAGTGATTTATTAGTTAAACAGGGTACGGGCTCCACATTCTACATGTAGCTAATGTCAAAATCATAAATTCCTTAAAAATTCAACCAAGAATGTGCATAAGGCAACACAAAATGATTCTTGCACCCTTTAGAGACTATAAGCAAAACTGTTCTTTGCAAGTATCTCACAACAAATAAAAGGACCTGCATGTTTCCTACAAATTCTTGCAAGAAAGCCTGTTACCATTGTTTCTAAGCTCTAAAATGAGATTGTCCAATGGTCGAATCCCTCCTCCAAGTTGTCACAAATTTGAGCTTAAAAAACTCAGGTCAAGTCCCAACCTCCTACCTAGTCAACAAGCATAGTCCCACGTTACAAGTTTTTTGGTGCTTCAAATTCTATGAGCATAAGATGATTATTTTATAATTTTATTTCTCCTCCATCTGTGAAACAGGTCCAAGCGCAAGTATGTCCTTCAATATTGTTTGCAGCTACAAGGCGATTTGAGGTTCTAAGATTATCTTCACACCTGTCTGAGTATTGGAATTAAGATAAACTCCACGAGTCTAAGCCCTTAACTAGGCTACAACAGGTGCGAATATTGTTTTAGCTGATCTGAGCCTCAATCCAAGGCTACAATATAGTCTAAATTTCTCAATGAATACACCAGGTCCGAGCTGTAGAATGATTTCACTGGTTTTCTTCTTGAAAAATACTATCAAGGATCCTGCTACACATCACTTTTGTCGCAGTCCTGAGATCTGTAACATAATGAAGATTCTTGTTATCTAAACCCCTAGTACATAGAAAACATAGTTGCAACAAAGCCAACATATTTCATATCTGCTACCCCACAAAGATAATGGTAAGCAAAAACCTCCTAGTATTTACACTTCCTTCAAAGAGAATAACATAAACTATATAGAAATTAAAAATATAAACCAATAAAAATAAAAAACCAATAAATCTAATACAAATATTGTGATATGCTCAAGACCAGATTCACAAGGTGTCTTCAATGGTGCTCCAAAAAAAACTTCTAAAGATGGTCCAAAATCTCTTTAAAGACACCTCCAGGTCTAGTCCAATGTTTGCTTAAAAAAAGGCTTCAATACTTTTCCAAAGATAGGCTAGGTCTGATCCTCTAATTGATGGCACTCCTTAAGGTAATTTTATTATCACTGCACCACTTCTATAATTCCACAAGCCCAAGCATTGTGACTGTCTACACACCGATGTATTATAAGTCTTTGTTTAGAGATTTGGAGGTCTGAGCTTCAAGATGTTGAGGATATAAGTATAAGTCTCCCACGGTATGAGCTCTAAAATGAGATTGTCCAATGGTCATATCCCTCCTCCAAGTTGTCACAAATTCGAGCTTCAAAAAATTAGGTCAAGTCCCAAACTCCTTCCTAGTCAACAAGCGTAGTCCCATGTTACAAGTTTTTTGGTGCTTCAAATTCTGTGAGCACGGGATGACTGTTTTATAATTTTTTTTCTCCTCCAGGTGAGAAACAGGTCCAAGCACAAGTTTTTCCTCCAATACTGTTTACAGCTACAAGGTGATCTGAGGTTTTAAGATTTTCTTCACACCTTTCTGAGTAATGGAATCAAGATAAACTCCATGAGTCTGAGCCCTTAACTAGGCTGCAACAGGTGCGAATATTTTTTTAGCTGATCCGAGCCTCAATCCAAGGCTACAATACAGTCTAAGTTGCTCAATGAATGCACTAGGTCTGAGTTGTAGAATGATTTCACTGGTTTCTTCCTTGGTCCCATTCAACCTCTGGTTTTCTTCTTGAAAACTACTACCAAGGATCCTGCTACACATATTACTTGCATGGCAGTCCTAAGACCTGCAACATAATGAATATTCTTTTTATCTAAACCCCTAGTACATAGAAAACACAGTTGCAGCGAAGCCAACATATTTCATATCTACTACCCCACAAAGATAATGGTAAGCAAAAACCTCTTAGTATTTACACTTCCTTTAGAGAGAATAACCTCAAGTATATAGAAATTAGAAATATAAACCAATAAAAATACAAAACCAATAAATCTAATACAAATATTGTGATATGCTTAGGACCAACTTCACAAGGTGTCTTCAACGGTGCTCCAAAAAAAACTTCTAAAGATGGTCCAAAATCTCTTTAAAGACACCTCTAGGTCTGGTCCAATGTTTGCTTAAAAAAGGGCTTCAAGGCAGTTCCAAAGATAGGCTAGGTCTGATCCTGTTATTGATGACACTCCTTAAGGTAATTTTATTATCACTACACCACTTCTATAATTCCACAAGTCCAAGCATTGTGACTGTCTACACTCTGATGTATTATAGGTTTGTGTTTAGAGATTTGGAGGTCTGAGCTTCAAGGTGTTAGGGATATAAGTATAAGTCTCCCACAGTCAGAGCTCTAAAATGAGATTGTCCAATGGTCTGATCCCTCCTCCAAGTTGTCACAAATTCAAGCTTCAGAAACTCAGGTCAAGTCCCAACCTCCTACCTAGTCAACAAGCATAGTCCCACGTTACAAGTTTGTTGGTGCTTCAAATTTTGTGAGCACAGGATGACTGTTTTATAATTTTTTTTCTCCTCCAAGTGTGAAACAGGTCCAACAACAATTCTTTCCTTCAATAATTTTTGTAGCTACAAGGTGATTTGAGGTCCTAAGATTATCTTCACACATGTCTGAGTACTAGAGTTAAGATGAAATCCATGAGTATTAGCCCTTAAATAGGCTACAACATGTGCGAAGATTTTTTTAGCTAATCTGAGCCTCAATCCAAGGCTACAATATAGTTTGAGCTACTCAATGAATGCACCATGTCCAAGTTGTAGAATGATTTCACTGGTTTCTTCCTTGGTCCCATTCGACCTATGGTTTTCTTCTTAAAAACTATTATCAAGGATCCTTCTACACATATTAATTTCATGGCAGTCCTGAGACCTGCAATATAATGAATATTCTTTTTATTTAAACCCCTAGTAATAGAAAACACAATTGCAATGAAGCTAACATCTTTCATATCTACTACCCCACAAAGTTAATGGTAAGAAAAAACCTCTTAGTATTTACACTTCCTTCAGATAGAATAATATGAAGTATATAGAAATTAAAAATATAAACCAATCAAAATTCAAAACCAATAAATTTAATACAAATATTGTGATATGCTCAAAAGAAGCTTCACAAGGTGTCTTCAACGGTGCTCCAAAAAAAACTTCTAAAGTTGGTCCAAAATCTCTTTAAAGACACCTCCAGGTCTAGTCCAATTTTTTCTTGAAAAAGGGCTTCAAGATTGTTCCAAAGAGAGGCTAGGTATGTTCCTGTAATTGATGGCACTCCTTAAGGTAATGTTATTATCACTTCACCACTTCTATAATTCCACAAGTCCAAGCATTGTGACTGTCTACACAACGATGTATTATAGGTCTGTGTTTAGATATTTGAATGTATGAGCTTTAAGGTGTTAAGGATATAAGTATAAGTCTCCCATAGTCCAAGCTTTAAAATGAGATTGTCCAATGGTCTGATCCCTCCTCCAAGTTGTCACAAATTCGAGTTTCAAAAACTCAGGTCAAGTCCCAACCACCTACCTAGTCAACAAGCGTAGTCCCACGTTACAAGTTTGTTGGTGCTTCAAATTCTATGAGCTCAGGATGATTGTTTTATAATTTTGTTTCTCCTCCAGGTGTGAAACAGGACCAAGCACAAGTCTAACCTTCAATACTATTTGCAGCTACAAGGTGATCTAAGGTTCTAAGATTATCTTCACACCTATCCAAGTACTAGAATTAAGATAAAATCCACGAGTCTGAGGCCTTAACTAGGATGCAACAGATGTGAAGATAGTTTTAGCTGATCTGAGCCTCAATCCAAGGCTACAATACAGTCTTAGCTGCTCAATGAATGAATCAAGTCCAAGCTGTATAATGATTTCACTGGTTTCTTCCTTTGTCCCATTTGACCTCTGGTTTTCTTCTTGAAAACCACTATCAAGGATCCTGCTACACATATTACTTTCGTGGTAGTCTTGAGACCTAAAACATAATGAATATTATTGCTATCTAAACCCCTAGTACATAGAAAACGCAGTTGCAGCGAAGCCAACATCTTTCATATCAACTACCCCACAAAGATAATAGTAAGAAAAAACCTTTTAGTATTTACACTTCCTTCAAAGAGAATAACATCAAGTATATATAAATTAAAAATATAAACCAATAAAAATACAAAACCAATAAATCTAATACAAATATTGTGATATGATCATGACGAGCTTCACAAGGTGTCTTCAATGGTGCTCCAAAAAAAACTTTTAAGATGGTCCAAAATATCTTTAAAGACACCTCTAGGTTTGGTCCAATGTTTGCTTAGAAAAAGGGCTTCAAGACTGTTCCATAAACAGGCTAGGTCTTATCCTATAATTGATGACACTGCTTAAGGTAATGCTATTATCACAACACCACTTCTATAATTCCACAAGTCCAAGCATTATGGTTGTCTACACACCGATGTATTATAGTTCTGTGTTTAGAGATTTGAAGGTCTGAGCATCAAGGTGTTGAGGATATAAGTATAAGTCTCCCACAGTCTGAGCTCTAAAATGAGATTGTCCAATGGTCTGATCCCTCCTCCAATTTGTCACAAATTCGAGCTTCAAAAACTCAGGTCAAGTCCCAACCTCCTACCTAGTCAACAAGTGTAGTCCCACGTTACAAGTTTGTTGGTGCTTCAAATTCGATGAACACAGGATTACCGTTTTATAAAAAAAATTCTCCTCTAGGTGTGAAACAGATCCAAGAACAAGTTTGTCCTTCAATACTTTTTGTAGCTACAAGGTGATCTAAGGTTCTCATATTATCTTCACACCTGTCTGAGTACTGGAATTAAGATAAACTCCATGAGTCTGAGCCCTTAAATAGGCTGCAACATGTGTGAATATTTTTTTAGGTGATCTAGGCCTCAATCCAAGGCTACAATACAGTTTAAGCTGCTCAATGAATGCACTAGGTCCAAGATGTAGAATGATTTCACTAGTTTCTTGCTTGGTTCCATTCAACCTCTAGTTTTCTTCTTGAAAACTACTATCATGTATCCTACTACACATATTACTTTCATGGCAGTCTTGAAACCTGCAAAATAACGAATATTCTTGTTATCTAAACACCTATTATATAGAAAACATAGTTGCAGCGAAGCTAACATCTTTCATATCTACTACCCCACAAAGATAATGGTAAGCAAAAACCTCTTAGCATTTACACTTCCTTCAGAGAGAATAACATCAAATATATATAAATTAAAATTATAAACCAATAAAAATACAAAACCAATAAATCTAATACAAATATTGTGATATTCTCAAGACGAGATTCACAAGGTGTCTTCAATGGTGCTCCAAAAAAAAAATCTAAAGCTAGTCCAAAATCTCTTTAAAGACACCTCCACATCTGGTCCAATGTTTTCTTAAAAAAGGGCTTCAAGGTTGTTCCAAAGATAGGCTAGATCTGATCCTTTAATTGATGACACTCCTTAAGGTAATGTTATTATCACTGCACCACTTCTATAATTTTACAAGTCCAAGCATTGTGACTGTCTACACACCGATGTATTATAGGTATGTGTGTTTGAGCTTCAAGGTGTCGAGGATATAAGTATAAGTCTCCCACACTCCGAGCTCTAAAATGAGATTGTCCAATGGTCTGATCCCTCCTCCAAGTTGTCACAAATTCGAGCTTCAAAAACTTAGGTCAAGTCCCAACCTCCTACCTAATCAACAAGCGTAGTCCCACGTTACAATTTTGTTGGTGCTTCAAAGTTTGTGAGCACAGGATGACTGTTTCATAATTTTTTTTATCCTCCAGGTGTGAAACAGGTCCAAGCACAAGTTTTTCCTTCAATACTTTTTGCAACTACAAGGTGATCTGAGGTTCTAAGATTATCTTCACACCTTTCCATGTACTAGAATTAAGATAAACTCCACGAGTTTGAGCCCTTAACTAGGCTACAACATGTGCGAAGATTTTTTTAGGTGATCTGAGCCTCAATCCAAGGCCACAATACAGTCTGAGTTTCTCAATCAATGCACCAGGTACGAGTTGTAGAATGATTTCACTAGTTTCTTCCTTGGTCCCATTCAACCTCTGGTTTTCTTCTTGAAAACTACTATCAAGGATCCTGCTACACATATTACTTTCGTGGCATTCCTGAGACCTGCAACATAATGAATATTCTTGTTATATAAACCCCTAGTACATAGAAAACACAGTTGCAGTGAAGCCAAAATCTTTCATATATACTACCCCACAAAGATAATGGTAAGCAAAAACCTCTTAGTATTTACACTTCCTTCAGAGAGAATAACATCAAGTATATAGAAATTAAAAATATAAACCAATAAACCTAATACAAAGATTGTGATATGCTCAAGACTAGCTTCACAAGGTGTCTTCAATGGTGCTCCAAAAAAACCTTCTAAAGATTGTCCAAAATCTCTTTAAAGACACCTCCAGGTCTGGTCCAATGTTTGCTTAAAAAAGGGCTTCAAGACTATTCCAAAGATATGCTAGGTTTGATCCTATAATTGATGACACCCCTTAAGGTAATTTTATTATCACTGCACCACTTCTATAATTCCACTAGTCCAAGCATTGTGAGTCATGACTGTCTACACACAGATGTATTATAGGTCTGTGTTTATAGATTTGGAGTTCTGAGCTTCAAGGTGTTGAAGATATAAGTATAAGTCTCCCACAATCCAAGCTCTAAAATGAGATTTTCCAATGGTCTAATCCCTCCTCCAAGTTGTCACAAATTCGAGCTTCAAAAATTCAGGTCAAGTCCCAACCTCCTACCTAGTCAGCAAGCATAGTCCCATGTTACAATTATGTTGGTGCTTCAAAGTGTGTGAGCACAAGATGACTGTTTTATAAATTTTTTTTCTCCTCCAGGTGTGAAATAGGTACAAGCACAAGTATGTCCTTCAATATTTTTTTCAACTCCAAGGTGATTTGAGGTTCTAACATTATCTTCACACCTCTCTGAGTAATGGAGCTAAGATAAACTCCATGAGTCTGAGCCCTTAACTAGGTTGCAACATGTGCGAATATTTTTTTAGCTAATCTAAGCCTCAATCCAAGCCTACAATACATTCTTAGTTGCTCAATGAATGCATTAGGTCCAAGCTGTAGAATGATTTCACTGGTTTCTTCCTTGGTCCCATTCGACCTCTGGTTTTCTTCTTGAAAAATACTATCAAGGATCCTGCTAGACATATTACTTTTGTGGAAGTCCTGAGACCAACAAAATAATGAATATTCTTGTTACCTAAACCCCTAGTACATAGAAAATACAGTTGCAGCGAAGCCAACATCTTTCATATCTACTACCCCACAAAGATAATGGTAAGAAAAAACCTCTTAGTATTTACACTTCCTTCAGAGAGAATAACATCAAGTATATAGAAATTAAAAATAGAAACCAATAAAAATGAAAAACTAATAAATCTAATACAAAGATTGTGATATGCTCAAGACCAGCTTCACAAGGTCTGGTCCAATGTTTGCTTGGGTGTGGGAGCCCAAGATTGTTGCAAAGATAAAGCTAGGTATCCGATCCTTTAAAATGATGAAATCCTAGTAATGTTATAATCAATCGTAACCACTTCTATAATTCCACAAGTCCAAGCATTGTGACCGTCTACACACCGATGTATTATAGGTCTGTGTTTAGAGATTTGGAGGCCTGGGCTTCAAGGTGTTAAGGATATAAGTATAAGTATCTCACAGTCAGAGCTCTAAAATGAGATTGTCCAATGGTCTGATCCCTCCTCCAAGTTGTCACAAATTCGAGCTTCAAAAACTTAGGTCAAGTCCCAAACTCCTACCTACTTAACAAGCATAGTCCTACGTTACAATTTTTTTGGTGCTTCAAATTCTGTGAGCACAAGTTGACTGTATTATAATTTTGTTTCTCCTCCAGGTGTGAAACAGGTCCAAGGACAAGTCTGTCCTTCAACACTGTTTGCAGCTACAAGGTCATTTGAGGTTCTAAGATTATCTTCACACCTATCCCGGCACAGGAATTAAGATAAAATCCATGAGTCTGAGCCATTAACTAGGCTGCAACAGGTGAAAATATTGTTTTAGCTGATCCGAGCCTCAATCCAAGGCTACAATACAGTCTGAGCTGCTCAATGAATGCACCAGGTCTGAGTTGTAGAATGATTTCAATGGTTTCTTCCTTGGTCCCATTTGACCTCTGGTTTTCTTCTTGAAAACTATTATCAAGGATCCTGCTACACATATTACTTTCGTGGCAGTCTTGAGACCTGCAACATAATGAATATTCTTGTTATCTAAACCCCTAATACATAGAAAACACAGTTGCAGCAAAGCCAACATCTTTCATATCTACTAACCCACAAAGATAATGGTAGGCAAAATCCTCTTAGTATTTACACTTCCTTCAGAGAGAATAACATCAAGTATATAGAAATTAAAAATATAAACCAATAAAAGTACAAAATCAATAAATCTAATACAAATATTGTGATATGCTCAAGACCAGCGTCACAAGGTATCTTCAATGGTGCTCCCAAAAAAAATTCTAAAGATGGTATGAAATCTCTTTAAAGACACCTCCAGGTCTGGTCCAATGTTTGCTTAAAAAAGGGCTTCAAGGCTATTCCAAAGATAGGCTAGGTCTGATCCTGTAATTGATGACAATCCTTAAGGTAATATTGTTATCATTGCACCACTTCTATAATTCCACAAGTCCAAGCATTGTGACTCTCTACACACCAATGTATTATAGGTCTGTGTTTAGAGATTTGGAGGTCTGAGCTTCAAGGTGTTGAGGACATAAGTATAAGTCTCCCACAATCTAAGCTCTAAAATGACATTGCCCAATGGTTCGACCCTTACTCCAAGTTGTCACAAATTTGAGCTTCAAAAATTCAAGTCAAGTCCCAACCTCCTACCTACTAAACAAGCGTAGTCCTACGTTACAATTTTGTTGGTGCTTCAAAGTCTGTGAGCACAAGATGACTATTTTATAATTTTTTTTGTCCTCCGGGTGTGAATCAGGTCCAAGCACAAGTCTTTCCCTCAATATTGTTTGCAGCTACAAGGTGATATGAGGTTCTAAGATTATCTTCACACCTGTCCGAGTACTGGAATTAAGATAAACTCCATGAGTTTGAGCCCTTAAATAAGCAGCAATAGGTGCAAAGATTTTTTTAGCTGATCCAAGCCTCCATCCAAGGCTACAATACAATCTGCGTTGCTCAATGAATGCACCAGGTCTGTGCTGTAGAATGATTTCATTAGTTTCTTCCTTGGTCCCATTTGACCTCTGGTTTTCTTTTTGAAAACTACTATCAAGGATCCTGCTACACATATACTATCGTGGTAGTCCTGAGAAAATACAGTTGCAGCGAAGCCAACATCTTTCATATGTACTACCCCACAAAGATAATGGTAAGAAAAACCTCTTAGTATTTACACTTCCTTCAGAGAGAATAACATAAGTATATAGAAATTAAAAATACAAACCAATAAAAATACAAAACCAAATCTAATAGAAATATTGTGATATGCTCAAGACCAGGTGCTCCAAAAAAAACTTCTAAAGATGGTTCAAAATATCTTTAAAGACACCTCCAATGTTTGCTTAATAAAAGGCTTCAAGATTGTTCCAAATATAGGCTAGGTCTGATCCTCTAATTAATGACACTCCTTAAGGTATTGTTATTATCACTGCACCACTTCTATAATTCCACAAGTCCAAGCATTGTGACTGTCTACACACTAAGGTATTATAGGTCTGTGCTTAGAGATTTGGAGGTATGAGCTTCAAGGTGTTGAGGATATAAGTATAAGTCACCCACAGTTAGAGCTTTAAAATGAGATTGTCCAATGGTCCAATCCCTCCTCCAAGTTGCCACAAATTCGAGCTTCAAAAACTCAAGTCAAGTCCCAACCTCCTACCTAGTCAACAAGCGTAGTCCCATGTTACAAGTTTGTTGGTGCTTCAAAGTTTGTGAGCACAAGATGACTGTTTTATAATTTTGTTTATCCTCTAGGTGTGAAACAGGTCCAAGCACAAGTCTGTCCTTCAATATTGTTTGTAGCTACAAGGTGATCTGAGGTTCTAAGATTATCTTCACACCTGTCCGAGTACTGGAATTAAGATAAAATCCACGAGTTTGAGCCCTTAACTAGGCTACAACAAGTGCAAATATTTTTTTGGCTGATTCGAGCCTCAATCCAAGGCTACAATACAGTCTAAGATGTTCAATGAATGCACCATGTCCGAGCTGTAGAATAATTGCACTGTAACTCAGAAACTACTAACTTGATCTATGTCAATTCAGTGTGAGTAATGAGGAATTTAATTACTACTCATAGTAATTTCTGATTAATTTGCTAAAAAAATATGTAACAACATACAAAGAGTCCTAAATTATAACAAAGCTGAGCTACCTCAATACCCACCTCCGGCAGGAACCTCGCGTAATTCTTCAACAAGAGTGGGTTGCGAGGATCTACAAATTCTAGTCTAAATAAGAAGCCCTAGGAGAAAAAAATTACCCCTGGACTTTACAGGTGCTATTCTTCAGTTTACTCCCGAAAAATAAAATGTAAATTGTAATAAAAATAGTAGGAGCTACAGTGGGCGGAAGTTCTCATGAAACAGTCACAACCACATATGAGGTATATGCCAACGAATTCACTCCAGGAAATTTACCACCCGAACCCTATAGGTTAATAAAAGCACCTCCCAAAATGACACGATAAATTCCATTGATGCATTTTGATGTTAATATCATTTTGGGATCTTTTATGACCGAAAACTAAATTTAAATTTGAATTCTTACTAGGATGGGTCGACTAGGCATGGAATCCTCACCTCCACCGAAGCAGGTTTGTGATTCGAGCAAAACCTAATAACCACAAAATCGTACATTACAGTGACAAATATAATGGAATAGAACACAATACAATGAAGCAAGATGGATGGAAACACCCACTTACTGAGTGCCAAACAATGGAGAACTTGCACAAAAACGCTTCTTGTTGGGCAACCAAAGCTAGCATCGTTGTGCTTGCTCCATCAAATTTACTCACTCCAAAATTCCTAGTAATATAAGTCCTTTGACTCCTTGATCTAAACATAGGGACAATATGTATATTTTTTAAATAAATACATCATATGAATTCAAACATCAGATTTCTAGCATGGAGATTGCTTTATCAAAATTGATGTTTATACTTCCATGAAGATGTTTCCCTGATTTTTTCCTTAGGTGTCACGAGAAGTGGACAGGGATAGTGATAGCATCCGTATGACTTATTGGACTTATTCTTCCCTCCAACACCAGGTCCGAGCTGTAGGTTCTAAGTTACAGTGTTTATGTCTAATGTTCTGAACTGAATTGCTGAGAATAATGGAGGTATAGATCCGAAGTCTGTAGAAAATAAACCAATTCCGAGACCCAATGATCAAATTTCGTTCTTATTTAGCTCTTACGGTTCTGCAATTTCGAGCTTCCACGGAAGAATGTTTTTATACCGGTCCACAGATCGAGAAATATATCCCAGCAAGTCCGAGCCTCTTCAATGGTGTAATTCTGATTTACTGAAGTCCTAGACTGTTCTCTGTCACAAAGTCCACACCAAGTCCGAGTTGTTTTGTTCCCGAGATGTGGACTTCGTTCTTCTATTTTTCTAGCTCCGTATTAATATACGATAGTGTATAAATAAGTCGAATCTTCTGAATTAGTGGAGCCGACAAGTGCATACGAAGTTTTGATATTTTAGTGATTTTTTAATAGAGGGTAGTGGAATAGTAAGTTAGGGAAGGAATCATGAATACATTTTTTGGTTTTTGGTTTCACATACAAATTTTGATATTTTTAATAATTTGTTTTTAAGGAATTATTAAATTAGGGAAAGTACAATATTTTTTTTTATTATATTTTTTTTAGGGTTTTTGAGCTTAGGATTAGGGTTTGTTGAAATAGCTAGGGTTTAAGACAAACATGTTTTTAATAATGCTAGGTTTGCATTATTAAATTATCCAGGGTTAGGAATGGGATTAAGATTAGGATTTCATTAGGCTGGGGCATCTTGAAACTAGGGCTTTAGGGAATATGCATCATCTTCATGTTTAGGGCATTCTCGTAGGGTTTGCATGAGGTCAGGGTTATTCATGTATCACAAGAATATTTTCCAACTCAACAATGCCATATTGATATCAATGACATCTTTGACCAACAAAACCAAGGTACAAACCTAGATTAACAATCACAGTATCCTTGTGGCTTTCCTCATGGCCAAGTGGTGTCAAAGATTCTTTCTCTAGAACTACCACGCCTATAAGCCCACCCTTCATCGCATTCCTCCAAGTATGCACTCGACCACCATCTGTAATTCCAACACACATGCCAGCCCCAATGGAAACCTGCCTCAACTTATCAATATGTGGAATGCAAAGACCGTGTCCAAACAATGGGGTGGTTGGCACATTATATACTCGAGCCGCAGGATTTTGTACATCATGAGTCCATTGATGAATATATCCATCACTAGTTAAAGCAATGAAGTCTTCTGGTGGGAGTGAAAATATTAAAATATTATAAGAATCGCTGCACTCAATATAAATGAGTATCCATCCTTTCTATAGAAATGGAATGTACAAATCCACACTTGCATTTCTAAAATGTATTTTTTTTTTCACTCATGTACATGGAGATGAATACACAGTAGAATGCGAAAGAGTGGATTCATTAATTCATTATATGATGCAATATCTCATTGAGTCATTACATAGTAGGAGAATAGGAGTACATTGCATATCTCCCAAATACGAAACTAACAACAACCACATTTAATAATTAAATGCCTCATAAATGCGTCTTCTATTTGGTAGCTTTGGCAACTCAATTTCACAAATTTTCAAGGTGGTGACTAATTAAAATTTGTATGACAATTATCAATGTTCTTTGTTATCCTCTACTACATGTTGGCTTCTCTTTTGGCCGCTTAATCACTTTGATTCAAGGATTCTACCATGAACATAAGTTATACATTTTGACATCTTTGTTGGTAGCTACCCACTCACTCATGGCATCTTTAACTTGATTCTTTGGTTATTCAATAGATAATATCTACCTATGTGATGGCAGGCTTCACAAAAGGAAAACCTAAAAAGTTCCTACACTTAATGTCACTTCACGAGTCAAAAAATTGATTTGATATCATCAACTCTATGATACTTTGGCCTGCCTTCTGCAATAATTTTGTGGGTTTTTCCTTATGCTATTAATTCACACAGTTCTCACTATTTGATTGCACATATATACATAGTCCCTTTAATTCATTCGAGGATGGCTTGCCTTTGTTATCTTTTGTCCAATTTGAGCTGTTATATCTGCCCCTCAGTGCCTTCACTAGGCATAGCATTCCCTTGGCATTAAAAATTGCATGCCACAAATCCAAAGCCATATTTTGTTAGATCACATAGAGAAGCAATATGAATTGAAACAAAGCCTTGAATCTCTAAAAGGATGTCAACCAATCCATTCAAAATCAACCTACTCTATATTTTAGACAAACCAACAAACAATTCCAAGAGGCATAGGAATTTGACATACGGTTCTTTGTCAAGATTCTGAGCATATTTAAATGCTGCTATACCAGATCTAAATGGCTCCATCCCACATTTGAAGCTACACTATTCTCTTTAAATTATGGAGCAGAGAAGCGTGTCTTACCCACTACAATTTATCATTAGTGAGTTATTAGTTAAACAGGGTACAGGCTCCACATTCTACATGTAACTAATGTCAAAATTAGAAATGCCTTCAAAATTCAACCAAGAATGTGCCAAAGGTAGTATAAAACGATCTTCACACCCTTTAGAGACTGTAAGCAAAATTTAACATTCTACATGTAGCTAATGTTAAAATCAGAAATGCCTTCAAAATTCAACCAAGAATGTGCAAAAGGCAGTATAAAACAATCCTTGCACCCTTTAGAGACTGTAAGTAGAATTTTTCTTTGCAAGTATCTCACAACAGATAAAAGGATCTGCATGTTGCCTACAAATGCTTGCACGGAAGCTTGTTACCATTTCTTCATAATAAGAGGAGATCAATTCAAAATTCATCGATACAATATACAAATAAATATCATTTACAAAGTTGTACACTAGCCATAAGTTGATAAGGGTGGTTTACAAAAAGGAGAATCCACGTATAGAAGTCTTAATATAATTGTAACCAAATGGAATTATAGTTGAATATTCAAGAATGCCCTTCTTTTCCTGATTCGTTGTTACATTTCACTAGTTGCTCCCTTGGTCCCATTCGACCTATGGTTTTCTTCTTAACAACTATTATCAAGGATACTACTACACATATTACTTTTGTGGTAGTCCTGAGACTCGCAACAGAATGAATATTCTTGTTATCTAAACCCATAGTAAATCGAAAACATAGTTTCAACGAAGCAAACATATTTCATGCCTACTACCCCACAAAGATAATGGTAATAAAAAACCTCTTACTATTTACACTTCCTTCAAAGAGTATAACAACAAGTATACAAACAATAAAAATATAAGCCAATAAAAATACAACAACAATAAATATAATACAGAGATCGTGCTTTGTAGAAACCAAGGTACAAACCTAGATTAAAAATCATAATGTCCTTTTTGCTTTCCTCATCGACCAAGTGGTGTCAAAGCTTCCTTCTCTGGAACTACCATTCCTATAAGCCCACCATTCATCGCAGTCCTCCAAGTATGCACTCGACCACCATTTGTAATTCTCGCACACATACTAGCCCCAATGGATACCTGCCTCAACGTATCACCATGTGGAATGCAAGGACCATGTCCATACAATGGGGTAGCTGGCACATTATATAATCTAGCCGCAAGATTTGGTACAACATGTGTCCACAGTTGAACATCTCCATCACTAGTTAAAGAAATGAAGTCTTCTAGTGTGAGTGAAAATATTAAAATATTATAAGAATCATTGCACTCAACTTAAATGAGTATCCATCCTTTCTCTAGAATCAGACTCCACAAATCAACACTTGTATTTCTAAAATGTATTTTTTTTGCACACATGTATGTGGACATGAATTCATAGTAGAATGAGAAAGATTGGATTCATTAATTCATTAGATGATGAGATGTCTCATTGAGTCATTACATAGTAGGAGAAGAGATGTAAATTGCATATCAACCAATACTTAACTAAAAACAACCACATTTAATACTATATTAAATGCCTCATAAGTACATCTTCTATTTGGCAGCTTTGACAGCACAATTTCACAAATTTTCTAGGTGGTGACTAGTTAAAATTTGTATGAGAGCTATCAATGCTCTTCGTTATCCTCTGCTACATGTTGGCTTCTTTTTTGGTGGCTTAATCAGTTTGATTCAACGGCTCTACCATGAACATAGGCTTCTATTTTAAAAAAAATGTGTTTTTAATAGACTTAAAGTGTTGTAAGGCAATGCATTTTATGGTGTTTTGATGGATCTATCTAGCCAAAAACTCTGAGATCTAACAAGGTAATTTTTAGCCATCGTTTCAGTGTCTCCCAGTTATGATTGAGCTTTCAAAGTAAAAAATCCCCTAACACTGGTAAAGAAAGGACATTGATCCATCCTTCTATTGTTAAGAGTGGGAATGGTGTTATTTCAATTTTCAATAGTGCCAATCAAGGTCAAAAAGAAGAATATGTTGTAGGAGGTATCCTATACCTTAGTGATTCTATTATACTCATATCTTCAAAATTTGAAGCATTTATTGGTACATGCTCTAAAATTTAATAAAGGCACTAAAATTTTTGTTAACAGTAGTAGTAGAGGAGAGGTTATTGAATTCTCACTCTTTGGGGATTCCTTGGTTTTCAGTTGGTTCAATGGTAGCTTTAGGATGGAAGAATTGTTTTCACAACCCATTTTGGAGTAGTTGAAGACAGTCAAGGCACAATTCTTGAAGATATCATTCTATCATATTCACAAAGAATTTAAGGCAGAGGCTAATGGACTCCTTAAAAAGGGTTTGTTGATGATGCAAAACTATGGTTTAGCATGGGAAAGTAGTTTTGGTGTAAGCCTTCAAGATAGGTCATTGCGAAACCCACCAATATAACTACTATCTGAAAATACTAAACACTATTGATGGAAAAATAATTGCCTCTTTTATTATTCAAAGCATCAATTGTATCTATATATTGTTCATAACATCAAAATTTTAATAATGGGAGTGAAAAAACATCTTGCTCAAAGCAATAATAAGATCATACTAGCAAGACAATAACCTTCAAATTATTTATGACACCATTGTGCAAAGATGTAGATAATGGGCATTTAACACATGCCTCAATCTTGACAGAATACAAAATTTTGAATGATTAGTTTCTTGTAAATATACTCCACAACATGCTATAATGTGATATGTTTATGCACATATTTTCTCAAGCTCCACACAAGATAAGGTTTTAGAACTAAGGAAAAATATTTATGATGTTACTTGTTTATAGATTTGAGAAAGACTCAAGGGTTGCAATCAAAATCTGGAAATTATGTTTCTTGGTGGAATGTGAAACATGCTTGGATTTGTATAGTGCTTCAATGCTTGTTTAGGAACTAGGTAAGTGTGAATGAATAAAAGTTTCTTTTTTTTTCATTTTTCTACATTGGATTCCCATTCTCTCTAAGTTATCAAAGGCAAGTTAAAACTTGATCAGACTAAGGGACAACATATTTCGTTGCCAAACTTTGGCCTTACAGGGAAGTGCACTACACTTGTTTGATACTTCCAGAAATTTTTTGGGAATGTCAAGAGAAATGTCAATGTTGTTGGATAAACTAGCATTGGTTAGTTTTAGAAAAGTTCTCTTTGTCAAATATGCTACTTTCATGAAGAAATATTTCCAAATAAGAGGATAAAGACTTGGCATGCCTATGACATAATGGTGTTATTTATTGTCTATATTCGTGATTTATTAAGATTCCACCACTAATAAATTCATTATGTAGATGTTCGTTTAGTAGTATATTACAACAGTGACTTGTTAAAGGAATATGATTCCAATTTGTTTGAACGTCATAAGCTGGAAGGAAATTTATCATTGAATTAGAAAAATGGAATATTTTCTGAAAATGTGTTTTATGATCAAATATAGGCTCGTTTCTTGATCATTAAAAAAAAAAAGAAATGATAATAAGAAATGATTTTGGACACTATGAATTAAAAAACTCTCCAGCTTAAAAACATGTTAGCATATTCAGTTTTTTCTGCATCAGAGAAAAATGAATGAGTAACATTAAGTTTTCTTTGAACATTTATAGAATTATTTCATAGATTCTAAATGGAAATTGCATGTGCTAATATAGCTTAATTAATTATTGGCTTATGGGAATTGTATTCCTTTTTTTCCTGGAATAATACATTGATAATTGAATATTACTATTTTGAAGCTATATTCCCGATTAGTATTGCAATTTACAAAGTCTTGTCTTATTCTTGTTTGGTTTCTTTTAGTAATCTTGTGTCAACAATACTTTGCTCCGCCCATTAGATTTCTACTGACCATTTTTATTGTTGAAGTGTCGCTACTTCTTAGAGATAACTAAAGGAAACGATATAACTACAAATTGGATCACGAGACATTCTTAGTAGAAATTTCTAGCTATGTTGTGTTTATTTGTGACATTTTATTTGCTTTGTTTATACAGGTCATCAAGCCACATAGCTGCCACTATTTCCCAACTGAAGAAAACTTGTTCAAGTTTCTTGCTTTTATGGGGAAAAATTGCATTAACAATATTGTTGATGTTGAGGTATATATCCTATAAATATTTAATAGTCTAATTTATTTTATATTATAGTGTTCATCGACTTTCATGTCTTATACATTGCATTGTATCCTCTCTCTTTTTTTTGTCAGAAAAGGAACTCAGTATTGATGGTAAGAAGCAAGGATTGAAGGAGGAGGAAAACAAATAACACTAGAGTGACAAAATGAAAATTAAAGAGAGAGAAGATAATTGGTCTAGTGGTACCCGTAGAGTCAATATCTTGCATAAGGCACACATAGAGATTGATGATCAAGTCTTCAGAGTTGGTGAATTCACTTGCAATACCTTGGCAAAACAATGAGAGTTGTTGAATTCACTTGCAATGCCTTGGAAAGACAATGATAATGTTTGAAGTAATGAAACATTATTTCATGTGTAAATTGTACTCCAACTAATATTAAGGTGGAAACTCATATTGTAATACTTGACATTTTATATAATATAATTTATGTGGTTGGAATTATTTATAGTTGCATTGGATATTACATAGTATTGTAATTAACACATGTAACTTTATGTTTTCATACTAGATGAACATGTACATTGTATGAATTTTTTATTAAATTTAGTTTCAAAATCATACTAATTAATTTATGTTGATTAATAATGAACACATAAAATCCATCTAAAACTACTAAATTAGTAGCTTATGTTTATTAATGAGGAATACAAATAAAATGAATATATTACTAAATTAGTTGCTTATTGTTAATGAAAGTAAATGAAATGAATATAAACTACTAAAGTAGTCATTTATATAATGAATATGAAACTACAAAAAAAAAAAAAATTACTACTGCAAATGATAAATTTTTTATTACAAATGACGACTAAATTTTGTACATATACGACTATTAGTAGCTAATTTATAGTAACTTATAACACGACCAAAATTTACTCATATTTCTTTGTTCATTAATTGGTTTCAAACAATGACTAAAATTTGCATATATATGACTATTAATAGCTAATTTATAGTATCTTATAACACGACCAACATTTTAGTCATATTTATTTGGTCATTAATTAGTTTTATCTGGTGATCATTTAGTAATACATTTTTTTGTATATTTGGTCATTAACTGCGGCAATAAATGACCAAATCAATGACTAAATTAATGACCAAATATACTACTAGACAATAAAATCAAGGACCAAATCAATAATCAAATTAATGACTAAATCGATGACCAAATCAATGACTAAATCAATGACCAAATAAATGACTACAATGTCATAATCAATGACCAAATATACTACTAGAAAACTAATTTGAGACAACCAATTAATAACTAAGCTAAAAACGACTAAAAATTGGTCAAGTTATAAGATACTGTAAATTAGCTACTGTTGGTCACCAACCGAAAAATAGTCGTTTATATGCAAATTTTTGTCATTTTTTGGTAACTAATTAGCTATTTTTTACTAGTGAAATTTGGGTGTATCAACTTTCTACAAAGGCTCTATCTCCATGATCACTCGCTCAACTTTATCTGCTATTGTAGGTGATGAAACATCTCTAGGTTTGGAAACTCTTTTAGGAGTGACAACATCTATTTCAAAACCACTAATGAACATTAAAGATGACCAGTCTCTACCTAATCTCTTTAACTCCTCTAACACCAACAACTTGATCAACCATGATGAAAGAGAGAGGTTTCATTTCCTTTTGTTTTAACCTGAACCTTATCTGACATTTTAGCTAATATTTTGTATAAGTAAAAAGGCAAGTCAAGAGACCTCTTACCCACAAAATGCAGAAAAAGCCTAAGGTGATAGGAATAGACCATGTGAACCTCCCTTCACATGTGAAGTACTTCTCAATGATCAACAATATCTTTGAGTAGTTTTCATTCATGTAGCTCCTTGGAATAGCATTTGTGAGATCAATTTCACTATGCTCTGTCTTGATAAATACTTTGCAGTCCTGCATGGTGAACTTGATGCCTTTAAACCATTGCTCCCCTCCCCTAGGGATTCCTGTAGTTGCTGCAATGGTCTCTGGTGTTATTGTGATGTTTAACATTCCCACCTTTGAAGCTGTCACATTGAAACTGATAGAAAACTCCTTAGAAACCTGCAAATGGCAACACTACAGCCTTTGGCAAAACTGCAGACAACATGTTCTTATGAATATCTCCAAGGCATTTTGGTCTTCATTTAACAAATTCATGTCCATGGGCTCATATCTAAGGTAGTGACCACCATTTTTGGTCTTCTTCCTTGCAGCCATGGTGATTTTATACCTTCTCAGCCTCGCTTGATTATTGACACCTGCAACTTTTGAAAATGCTAGCAACCAGCTTGGCTTGGTGAAACAGCTCTCCAAAACTCAATAGCATGCAAAGATGAAGCGAAGAATGAAAAAAGACTCAATTGGGTAATTTTTCAAAGTTCCGATTGCAACTCATGCCTTAATCATGACTCATGCATGCTAAAAACAGTAATGATGACCTCAGGCATGACCTTGTACATTAATTTAACCCTAACCGACTCGAATGACATCCACCCTAACTCTTCTAATCATGGACTGACACCTTCCACTAGATTTGACAAGACAAATAGAAAAAATTGTTTTTTGTAGTGTGGCTAGTTCATTTTCTGACAGTTTCGCTACAAAACTATTAGGCAGTTTCATAGCAAAAACTGACATTTTATAGTGTAAAACGCTACGAAAAGAAGAAAAATTGGCTAAAATGTCCTTTTTGAAATCAAAATATTGGGAAATGAAATATGTCAGCAAATGATGGCTGATGGGACATGATGTAACCTATATGGAGGTGGGTTTTGAACCTTATGATAGGTTAAATATAGAAAATTTTAAATTTTCCTATACCAACTTGGGACAAATGAACTCTATGACCATGTCAAATAATGTTTCACTTTTTCTGAGTGATAACAGGTTCATTGTAAATATCATTGTCTTTGCTTTTTTGATTGGGTGACCTATTGATAGAAGTTGAAGCCCACAGAGAAGGCCCTAATATTTTGATGGATATGCTACCATAATTACTACAACAACAAAAAAAAATGAGATGCAAACATTGTTGAAATAGAACATTCAAGGCTACTGATCAAAGGTTCTTGGCACCTCACATGGAGAGTGCCATCCCCAACTTGAGCCACTGTTAGGATCCTATAATTCATAGGATCTCAAGGTGATTGGATATTTTATCTCAGTTATTTGATATTGTAAATAATTTTTCAATTTGCAAATTATTTCCAAATAAATATATAAAGGAAAATGAAAAGAAGGTATTAAAAAAAAACAGTGAAAAAAAATAAAAATAAGATGAGAAGCTCACAAAAGAAAAACAAAAATAAATAATATTTAAAGTGATGCAAATTTAAATTCCAGTACTTATAGATAGTTTCGTTATGTTAAAAAACACAAATATTGTCTGCAGCTTGTTCAAAATGCCACAATCATTGGTCCTTTGTTTAATCATACAGTTTAATCATGGTTAAACTAGTTTAATTTTTTGTTAATTAGCCTAGAAGAATTATATTGGCCAAAATGTTCAATCTTGGCTAATATTAGTTAGGTAGAAAATTTATATTGGTTCAATTGTTTTGGACACCTAATACTCAATGGGTGGGTGTGGAAAGCAAATGGACAAAAGGAATCCAAGAGAACACTCAGAATGTAAAACCAAGTGTCACCTAATATATATATATATATATATATATATATATATATATATATATATATATATATATATATATATATATATATATATATATAATGCAACTCATGCTTATCTTTCCCTATGTTCTCTATTCTTGCATAGTATCTTGTGTTTAGTGTATGTTCACCATGGCTGAGTTCAACATGGTATCAAAGTGGGCGTATTCTGGCCCTATTCCAAATTGAGCAACTGGTATTATATTGAGCCACTTCCTTTGCCATATTCTCTTTGTGTCTACATTTTTTTGAATGCAATACTGAACCCACTAACAGTTAATGGTGTCGGTATTGTGAAGATATGCGACAGTTGTGTTATGGTATGAGATTTCTACGAGATTTGGCCCTCTCATCCCTTCCCCTCACACCTCCCAATTGGTTGAAGTGAGTATTACACTCCCTTGGTTACAGTGCATATTACATTGCTTTATAATCCCTTTGTTACAGTGCATATTCCATTATCACACGGTGTATTCCAATACTACTACTAATATACACTACTCCTCCAGTACACTGGCCTCTATGGCTCCCCTCTTGTTGTAGGCCTGTAGTCGAAGCACTCTCTTCCCACTACGTAGCATCTACGCTAACTGCTCAGTAAGTGGTATCTACACTTCAAAAATGCCACCGACCTCCTCCACACAGGAACCTCAACTTCTCCTCAAGTATGTTGGCCTTTGTGACTCCTCTCCACTGCGCAGCAGTCCCTGACTGCGCCTCAGTCTCTGGACAGACCTCCCTCGGAACCCGACTGCAACTATCCCTCATATTTATGCACTTTCATATGCATACCACTATGAGTGCGACCGTTGGTGTGATTTTCCCTCATTTTTCATTAACACAATAGGCATTGATATTTGAATCTCAACTTTCAAGAAGTCAAGGTTCCAATTCTGGTTGAGTGCAACAATTTTTTGTTACCGCCCTCCCCCAGTACTCCCACAGCATTGACCTCGGCCCTTTTGCCCTCGATCGTGCCCCTCACACCCCTCCAACTGTGCATTAGTAGTCATACGACCTCCCACCATTCTCTTACCTCTGCTCACTGCCTTCCCTCTCTCCTCCCTCACATCTTGTCCCTTACCGCTTACCCACGTTGCCTCTACCTTCTCCGTTTTCACCCTCCCACACTACGCTACCCCTCCATGCAATACCTCAAATCCTCGCAACCCCTCACTACTGTCTACTCCGCTCTCCTCACCTCCTCACCTCACTCACGCACCCCTCCACCTCCTATCCCTTTCAATTCCCATCCAACGCTCACCTCCCCTCCCCGCGCTCCCCGTCATCCCTCTCCCCACTCACCTCTCTCGCAACCCCCTCACTCTGCTCTCCCCACTCCCCTCCACGCACTTCACCTCCCTATGCCCTCCCATCGGTGCTCACCTCCCATGCAGTCCCACCTCTACACATATTTATGTGGCCCCAATCATAAGCGCGCAGTGGGAGTGAGCCGAGAATGCCACCAAAATATTTGACAGAGAGGCCGAAGCGTTTGAATAGTTGGATGAGGGATGTCCCTGCATTACCAAGTTGCATGATTGTGATGTTATTATTGCACTTTTTGTGGTGGTGTTTCTGGGTAGTTTCATTCTTGGATAGAATTCAATTGCTGCAAGTACTCATCAACATTCCAAGGAAGCTGATGTGCCATGGTGGTTATGTTTAACATAATTTGATGTTTTTGTAACAAGATAGATTGTATCAATATACTTGATGTAATATTCTGCACAAAGTTCATAGCTAGAGCATCTAATGTCACAAGAGTAGTGCCAGCAAAACAAAAATAAGAAGAATTCATAGGGCAGCCCTGAGCTGAGGACATTGGAGGATAATAGAGAAAAGTGATAGAGATCAAACAAGTTCCTATAAAATATGAACCGAATCGAATCTCTACCTGCTTGAACAGAAGTTCAAGTCTTATTTCTAAACCATTTTTCATTAGGGATATCTTTGTTTGCACTACTAATCTGAAAGAAATGATTGAAGGTATTATTCCTTCTTAGAGGTTTATTGTAAAGGTATTATTTTACATACATTGTGCTATATGTATTTGACAATATATTTTGACAGTTTGTATTAAAAAAAATATATATATATATGGCTAGGACTGATGATGCAATAGAACTGTTGAATACTTTAATACATTCCATTGTTGATGGGATGGAAAATATCATGAAAGATACTCTTTTTGACATCCAGATCTATCTACATAATGCACAAGAAAAGATAGATTTTTGCATCTTGAGTCTCAGCTTCAGCAAGATGAGTTACAGTAGCATAAGAATTATGACACCCATCAACAATGAGAAAATGTTCAAGTCAGTAAAATTGAGGTTGACTCCCATCATGTTCCTTGTACAAGAGGAGATTTTCATACAGAAGAAAACATCCAACTTGCACTTCCCAAGCCCATCATCAAACCTTAGGAAGAGCTTGTCCATAACAAGCACAAAACAGGTCTTCGATATGACAAGGTGTTGTCCTTTCATATTCCAGACTACTCCAAGCCCATCAAATTTCAAAGTGTCTGATTTCTTCATGATAGCTCACCTACAACTATTCTAGATTCTGCTCCTACTCCACAGCAGCAACAAAATACTGTAAAATTCCAACACTGTGATCGAGTTGGCCATATGAAATATCATTGTTTTGATATTCACCCATGCAAGCACTCTGGTCGACACACTCATTCTTCACATATATGCTTCAGAAACAAACCTCCTGCAAGAACAAAGATTCATCTTGGTTGGATCGCCTCTTGGCAATGGGCATCAACAACCAAGAATATGTTTAAGTCATATGTCAAGGTATTCTACTAGAGGAAGCGATCCTCATATTTTGAAGAGGGAAACCTTCAACCTAGAAGAAGGGAGGTATACAACCTATGATGGTCTAAGGAGGAACACCAACACTTGAATGCTTAATGCATTTCCCAGAACTCTACCAAAACTAGCAAGAAGATGAAGTCTTCTGCTAGAGGAAGTGCCTTGAATTATTTGAAAAGGAATAATTTCAACCTCACATAGATGGTTTAAGGCTAACCACCAACCAAAGGCATGCTCATGGGCATATGTGTCACTAGATACAACTTTGAATCTAGAATGACAAGTTGTGGCTCAGGCTCACTTGAACTGCTATGTCTCTAGCTACAACTCTGAATCTGGAATGCGATTGTGGCACAGGCTCACTTGATTTGTTTTGTCTCTGGCTACAACTCTGAATCTGGAATGAGAGATTGTGGCTCAGGCTCGCTTAATTTGGCTTCAAAGCTTGTAGATGATCACCACTTTCCCCCATGTCAGGTATAAGGTGAGATGATGGTGAATTCTCAACTGCAATATTGTTCAATATTCAAGAACAAGTTCCTTATCATACCTTTGTCCTTGAGCATTCTGCTGTCCACTTTGTTGGCTGTTGTCTTGGCCGTGGCTGTGATTTTGACTGTTGCACCTTCCATGTGAATGTAAAGGGCTGTTCCTTCCACCTTTGTTTTGGCTTCTACCTCTTCCTCTTTTGTTTCCTCTGCCTTTCCCTCTTCCTCTTCTGAAATACATCTGGGTCTTAAAAGCATGCTCAAGAGATGAGTTTTCACTCCTACCCAACCTCTGTTCATGGGTCATTAGTGATGCATGAAGTTCATCCACTAAAAACTTTGTGAGATCCTTAGTCTCCTCTATGGTGGTGACAATCACATCAAATATTGAGGGTAAACTTCTCAAGAGTTTTTCCACAATCCTCTTGTCTTCAAGAGTCTCTCCATGAGATCTTATTTGTGTGACCATTCCAATCACATGAGTGAAGAATGAGTCAATAGTATCTAACTCTTTCATACAGAGAGTCTCAAAGTCTCTCCTCAACAACTGTAGTTTTGATGTCTTCACTTTTTCATACCTTGATAAGTTGTTTTGACAGTTTCCCATGCTTCTCTGGATCTCTTAGCTGCTGCAATCCTCGGAAACACACTCTCATGCACTGCTTAATACAAAAAGAAAAGAGCTTTGGAGTCTTTCTTCTTATTGCTCTTCAGCATCTCTCTTTCTGCATGAGTTAACATATTAAACTCAAGTTCATTTGCTGGCTCTTCAAATCCATCCTCAAAAAATTCCCAGAAGTCTTGGGAGACAAACAATGCTCTCATAGTTATTGACCAGTAGTCATAATTTTTCCCATTAAACATTGGGAGATCGATATTTCCCATACCCATACCAGTGCTGGCTCCAGCCATTCTGCACTCTTAACTATGATTCGTAAAACACTTGACTGTATGCTTAAATTTACTAACTGTACTACAACAGTAACACAAAACTGCATAAAGAAATACCTTTGGATTCTTCTTGTCTGAGTCTACACACTGCTGGAGAAGCTGCTGCAACAAAGAACTCCTTTCCTTCAGCTTCTTTGATCTTCAAAGAGCCTGGACTAGCTCTGATACCATGTTGAAATATTGCAAATTCCAGAACAAACAGTGGAGAATAAAATTCCCTTCCTTAACACACATAAACTATTTAAAATTGCATTCACAGTGACAGAGTTTCCACAAAAAAAAATTCTATTCCATAAAAAAACTTGTTACAAATTCTTCCTCAAGAGAGGGCTTACAAAATAGTTTGACTGCTGCAAACATAGTGCAGAACTATCACTCCGTCTTTATAAAATAAACACTGTTGTGTATACAAGTATTTCACACTACTGTGCAAAAATACAAAACACTCTGTCTCTCTCTGAAAATACGCTGCTGTGTATTTCCAATTTCACACTCTCTGTCTTTTTTTTAACAACAACACTCTGCTTTGCATAAAAAATTAACATATAATGTTCTGCGTGTCTGTATATAAAAAAAAATTACAATTCTGTTCTATTATATAAACAAAATATCTCAGATTTAATTTAATGTCATTCGTTGACAAAAAAATCACCGCTTGATAATTCATTAATGGCATCATAACTTCTGTCAGCACCACTTGGAAATCACATTAATGTCAAATTTGCATGGTGGCACCTCTAACCATCAATCTTCAATTGACCAGTGATCATACTACTGTATATACTCTTTTTTTCTTCCCGCACTGCTGTGCATACATATAAAAAACATTCACTGTGTATTTTTTTATTTATTTTTTAATAACTTTCAGGCTTTTTAATATATATGTGTGACACATATATTAAAAATAAAACAAATTTTATAACATATACGATGGGAAAATATTATTAAAACCTGCAACTTTTTTTAATCGTCAAATGTGGAACCCGCTGCAGATGACGTCAGCAGCTCCAAGAGGGTTCACAACTCCAGCCACTCGGCTTCATCGACCCCCATGGAATTGGCCTTCCACTTCATCTCTACGCTGTCACTTGAATCGCCTCTTAAACTGTGTTGCGGCCTTAACACTATGTTGACGAATTATCTGGGCAGTTGGAAATTAAATTCCAACACAATCCCCCAAAAAGGGTATTTTCCTGTGTGAATCTGTGGCAACAAAGATGCTTGCAGTATCTCTGTCAAGGATTATAAACATAAATTGTCTGTCCAAATGTCCAACAACATGACTGGCAGGATATGGCGCACGATCCCTTAGGGTTTTATAAGCTTCGATCACAAGTAAACCCTCATTTATAGACTTTGACAGACCATATTTTTGCCTCAGAATCGACAAATTCTCTAGCGCGCCTTCAAATAGGAAAAAGATATCGTCCTTAGCCCTAAAAGATCAGGGTCGGAGCAAGTCCCGCTTTTGATGTGTATATGCCATGTCGCCCATGTCTTCCATCTTTAAAGAAATTGCCTGCGGAAAGGCATTGAAGAAGGAGCTCAACAGATCTGAAAAATCCTTCTTGGGATAATTAGGGCTTCTGTACCCAGGAATTATAAGCTCCTCAGGGCCACTGGCCACAAAGCTTTTGAAGATGGCCAACATGATATGAGTACTTTGACCTGTTTCTTATCAGATTTCTTTGGCCTAAAGTTCTCACGGCTTTAGAAGCTCTAGAAAATACTGACGAACCAGCCACCAGAGTGCTGAATGTGATTGATTCATCCATTGGCCCGGAAAAAATGCAATTGAGATTCATAATATAGTGATTGAGAAAGCCTTAAAGAATGAAATCGAGTAAGCCAACAAGAATGCAATAGATTGATGACCTAGTGATCGAGGGAAACATATGGAACCAACCTTGTATTGGATTTATAGAGTAACAACGGTCGGTGAATGAAACGTAACACAAGATTATACTATGTGTAACATAGGCTTTTGGATCGTTGCCTACGGGGAACATCGCCAACCACACCCATATGGACACTCGTTATTGACTGATAGGCACGATCCTATCCAATTCCAATAGGTGGCTTGCCGTCATTTCTTCTCGGGATGGAGGGAGTAGGTCTCGCTCCATGTCAAAAAAAATATTATTAAAATAAAACAAGTGGCACACGACGAATCTTCAAACAGTGTCGTGGGGCAAAACCCCACAATAGATCAGCGTAATGAATTTGTTTAGATAATGTGTAAATTTGAAATTATAATTACTTAAAAAATATGTATAGTTTAAATATTATTTGTTGATGTGTTTTTGGGAAATTATTTTTATTATGATTTTGGTTAGGTAATGTTTAATTTTGAAATTATAATTATATTGAAGGAACAATTATAATTTAAATATTAGTTATTTATGTATATTTTAAGAAAATTATTTATCTTTTGACATTGAGGGCTAGGTGAAGATTAATTTCTTCAACTACTTAAAAAAATCACAATTAATATTTTATATAGGTATAGTCTAATTTACAGATGAAATAGTTTTTTCACTAGCAATACAATTTCAAGTAAGAATGTAATTTTTTGTTATTTAAAATATATTTTTGAATGCATAAATAGGTTTAGCACTCTGAAACCTCTTAGGACACTTGAATTTTACTATTAAACACCTTAAACTCAAGTTCTTAAAAATATCTAGAAGATTTTCATTAAAATTAGCTAAAAAAATGTAGTGAAAAAAATAATTTCATCTATAAATTAGACTACACCTACTACACCTTTTATATATTCTATTATTTTATTATAATAATCAATTATATTTTTATAATATCATCAATTTTTTTGTTTTAATAATCATAATGGATCAGTTAGACTACACCTACTACACCTTTTTTATATTCTATTATTTTATTATAATAATCAATTATATTTTTATAATATCATCAAATTTTTTGTTTTAATAATCATAATGGATCGGTAACTAGTTGGAATTATATGAGCTAAGCTCACAATCGAACCTTCAAGTTATCACCGAAATTACCGTTATGTGCTCGATATTGCATCATCACTTCTGTTCTAGTTCTGTAATTTTTTAGATTGTGAGAATAAACATAGAGGATAGCATAAAAACTTCTTTGGAAGCTGGGATCTTGCACTGCCAGCTTCAGAAAGGGATATCTCTGTACATTTTAGCTTTGTTTTATGTAATTTTTAGGCTATTTATGACTATGAAAATTGTTTGTTTGTTTGTGATTTGATTGGATTGTTTGGTTGATTGGATTCTTATAATTCCATTGTGCTATGGAGTCTAAAAGATAACTGGATCTGCATCAAACTTTAAAGGAGTTTCACATGGCAAGCTAGGTTGCACTCGTTGGATCTTACAAAATTTAAATGATATGAAACATAAGAGATGAAAGGTTTAGTAGAAACTAAGAAGCAATTAAGAATTCCTTAGTTTGACTTTAGAGGAAAACATAGAAATTACCTACAGCCAAAATAGAGTGCATATTTCAACAAATCCTATTCACCATAGTTTCTATAATGTAATTAAGCTTTTAAGAAATGATAGTGAAAGAAAAAAATGAATGAGCACATGAACAATTCATACACCACATGAATCATGTGAAGAACGTCCTTGTATTATTGATTAGTCTAGCAACCGGAAAATTAAAATAACTTGGAGAAAATTATATTCAACAAAACCCATAATACTTCAAAATGTGAAGTATTTATAGAATAGTTAAAAAATCATTACAAAATCGTTATCTCAACAGACAATGTATATTTAGCATTATTCTAAACAAAATTATAGATATCTGTAGATTAATAGGCTAGGTGGACAACTGAGTGGAGAGGTGGCTCTGCTTTGGAGGAGTCTGTTGATGAATTGGCATGTTATTTTGTTGCGCTGGATGATGTGTTGGCATATCCTTTCAATGCATCTAAATTACTAATCAGCCTAGTAATTCACACAACTTGTCCCATCTGTCTTCATCTAGAATGGTTAATTTAGTTACCTTTCGGTAAATTTCATCAACCTCAATATACTTTCCGAATGTTGGCCTTACCACGAAAATATGATTTACCTCATGTTGGATAAAGAAATAATTTTCCATTGCTTTTAAGAAAGGTCTGCATATCATGATGCCTTTGATGTTTGCAAAATTTGAACTATCTCTGGCTACCTCCTTCAGTTTTTTAATATAATCTTCATGAGTAATTAATTTATCATTAATGAAAAACAAACTGGGTAACCCTTTCTGATTTAAAGCTTCTATCTTGGTGAAAAATCTGTTTATTGATATTTCTAGACTCTCACATTTTTCCTCCAATTGAGCAATAAGATTCTTTTTAGTCAGAATATTCTTTACCTCCAAAATTGTTTTTGTCCTATCATAAATTACTAGATCATACAACTCATAGCTATTCTTTGAATTCAGGAACTTGATGATGTTTGTAGCTTTGGCATGCATGCCACCCAACTGTTCTATGATCTCTGTAATGGCCTCTATTGCTTTCTTTATCAAGTCCTTCTGCTAAAAAATATTCTGGATACATGGCAAACATTCAGCCATAGAATTCAAAATATTTGTCCAAATGAATTCCTTGGATTGGGCCAAGTTCTGTCCAATAACAGATTCTCTTTTTTAATTTTTTTAGCCTTAATATTAGCCTCTAAGATTTATGAGCTTCAACAAGATGTGAACTTCACTCTTGGTGTTTTGATCTTGTAGTGCTTTGACTTGTCCCTGCAATTTTTTTAATCTCCTCTGTCTGATTTGAAAAATTCTCAACCGCCTTTGTCAATTGGTGAACAACCTTTGTAGATTATGTATAAGTTGAAGCTGATGTTGCAACTGTTGTGGTGGGAATTATTGTAAGAGGTACAACATCTAGAGGAACCATGGGCAGTTTTGCACTCTGCTCCTTTTCCTTGATCATTTTATCCAGCTATGTTTCCATTTGTCTAATATGAGCATTTTGTTCCATGATTAGCTTCATCATGTCTCATTTCTGAGTCTCTGATTCTTCAATGTATTTTGTGAGAGGATCTTCAGTTGTTTTCAATTTCCGCTGCTTGCTCAATGTTGCAATGTCAACATTTTTTCTTTATCAAATCCACATCATCTTTCATGTTTTCTAGATCATAACCCATCTTCACTACTAAATCCTCCAAGGATTTGATCTTGGTATCCTTTTCTAGAGAAGAAATATTCTCCATCTTCAACTAAGACTGAATATTGGAGAGTGAAACCTGCAATTTAGAAATAATCATAGTAGTATTGGTTAGAGTGGAAGAAATCATTTCACCAATTTGTGTATGCATCTCCATTTGGTCGATGAGATGTATATATTTAGCATCAAACTCAAAAGTTGTCTTCTTATAATTTGATGTTAATTTAGGATATGGTATTTGAGCCTCAAGGAAGGCCATCTGCATCCTCCCTTTCTCTGAATAAAAAACTGAAAGTAGTCTACTCTATGAGTTGGGAGTATGCTTCCAAAACTAAGTATAAGTGCTATTCTTAAGAATCTCATTCTTAAGTTTGATTTCTCTAAATATGTCAAAAATTCTCTTTTATTTATTTGTTTTAACAACCTTTATAGTTTGGATTGTGTCTTTTTTCTCTTGAGATACTGATGATACTGTTGGAGATGCAACAAAATTTCCACCTACCTGAGAGGAAGATGGTGCCTCCTTGACTATCATAGCCACTTCTTGTTCTAATTTTTTCTTTGAATCTTCTTTAGGATTCAATTTAGTTCTCTTCTTGTACATAATTTAAAATCCTTCCCTACACTATATGTCACTAAAGGTGACTCTTCTTCTCTCTATCTCTTGGATATTTTCTCCTGAGGAACGAGATTTTTTGAAGTGGAGGTAGAAACAAGCTTCTCCTTAGCTTCGTGCAAATTATTTTTTGCCCAAGTTAGTTGGTTCACATATCTCTCAATTTCAGACCTTTGGGTATGAGTATATGCAGTGGTTTTGTTTTCCACTCTCAATTTAGAAATAATACCTAGAGGATCATAGGACCATGTGAAACTTAAGCTGAACTTCATTTCCTTGAGAAGCTTATATGCATCTTCTCTTGCCGATATGTTGTTAGATACAAAGGAACCAATATTTGTCTTGATCCTAAAATGTGATTTCTTCTTTGCTAAAACAAAGTGTATGTCATATGAATTAAGCATTTGTTTGATGTATTCTAGTGCAAAAATCCTCATGGGGAGGTATTTTGGCAATTCGTATGGTGCCAAATCACACCCATACACTCTCATTTCGGTGTAATTTTGGTACAAGTACCAGTCTCTAGTCTTCGTTTGCTCTGTTAGGTGTAAAATTATTTTTATCTCCTCTCTGATCCTTGGCTCCGCTGAACTATTTAATATACTCATTGCTAGGTTGATAAACTGCTCAATGTACTTTTTGTAGGTGAATTATTCCTGCTCCTTCATCACTAGGGAAGTCCAGAATATGAATGACTGTTGATTTCCCTCTTTATCTAATTTCTGCATGACAAATGTAAACCTGGCTGCTTGATAATATAGAAACATGTAAAACAAAATTGAAGTATATTTGAACACTCCCTCAATTGGTAGCTTCGGGAATTGTTCATGAATACTATCAGCCAGAAATTGACTGAAATTGAAGATAATAGAATGCTTACTATATGTGGAAAATATGGACAAGAAACCTAATGTGGGTTCATCTACCCACTGATTAGAATGATAACCCAGAATATAGTATAGCACAGATATAATTTTCTTGGCTTGATCAGGGAAGATTGAGGAAGGATATGGTGGATTTCTTCTTGGTAATTGAGTGTTTTCTCGTACGAAAAGCTCAAAAATCCTAGCTCTTTTTTCAAAATAAAGCTTTTGGTATAATTTTGTCAAGGCTTCTATTGAGAATGGGGTATTTTTTTCCACAGAGGGGGCCTCAATCATTTGATATATGGCTTTGGCAGTAATGCTGAACATAATTTCACCAGTAGGAGCTATAATTCCTCTCTGGTTGGGGACATAGTAGGCTTGGCATCTTCTTGTGAATTCAGGAGAATGGAAGGTTTTGGGGGGAAATTTAGTGGGGAAGATTGGACTCCCAAAGCCCAATTTCATATGTTTTGTCTACAAACTTGTCTTCGAGCCAACAGTAGAGTTCAAAGATTTCTAACTCACATTGTGTCTCGAATATTTTATAGTCTCGATCAGCTAAGGGGATATGGTCTAAATCAACTGGAGGATGAATCAGGGGGTTGAGAGATTCCTCCTAGTTTTTCTTCTTGGGAGGCATCTTTATTAATGGAAAATTGTACACAGTTGGGGGGCAAATGAAAATTACCAGGGATGTAGATTTGTCGAAGGTAAGAAGTGAATTTGGGACTTTTGGTTGGTTGATCTGGTGTTTGATCACTTGGAAGGTTGGTAGTGGCACTTCAAAAATAACACGAATTTCAGAGAAATATGCAGCATAAAGGTAAAATGGGGATGGGTTCAAGGTTTAAAAATATTTCGTGGGATTTTCATTGTAGGCAGGTGCGGGTCTGTTGGATTCAAACAGTTACCCGGGAGAATCAAATGTATTAACGGTAATTTCTCGGGAAGGGGATTGGTTGGGTAACGGTTAGGACCACGTGGCGGGGAAATAGTGAAGGAAGGAGGGGGGGTAGGGACATCAGGAAAGGGATGAGGGGGGGCATTTTTGGAGGTGGTTGAGGGTGGTAAGGGGTATGAGGTAAGGGGTTGTGAAAAATGGTGAAGGTGCCACGTAGTGTGGGACCCGACGGGGGAAAACCATCTTTTCGAACCCCCCAAATGGTAAAGGAGGAATAGCAGGGGGGTGAAAATGGTTATGAGCCATTGATGCAAGACTTTGGATGATTATGCGGATGAGAGGTGTGTGCACTTTAATCACAAGCGAAAAATGATTTGTCGTGTAGCCACTTTTGACTTCAGAGATGAACTTTGGATAAACATTAATGTATTGAAAATTAACCTTTTGCACCTTTTTACATAATATTTTCCAAAGTTAGGCTAAAATGAAAATATGGGTAATTTGAAATAAAATCATTCCCCTTTATCTTTTAGTCTCATTTTCACCTAGTGCTAAAACTAACATTTTAGTCATTTCTTCATAAGGGTGCATTTAGACTAGCAAACCCTTGTTTCTCCATTGATTCAACTTAAACAATTTGTTGAAATCAACCATGGTGGACACACACTAAACACAAGAGACTATGCAGGAATAGAGAACACAGGGAAAGATAAGCATGAGTTGCATTATAATTCATAAATATGCATATATATAATGCATTAGGTGACCCTTGATTTCACATTCCAAGTGGTATCTTGGACTCCTTTTGTCCATTTTCCTTCCACACCTACCCATTTAGGATTAGGTGTCCAACATTCTCCCCCTTAATCCGAAGGGGTATGTGTTAGTCCAAGAACAGAGACATAATACAAAATGGAAAAGTATGCATGGAAACACTTAGGCTGAATGAGCTTTTTGAAATGTTGGCATACAGAGGTGGTTCAAGGATGACCACCAACACTAGAACACTTAGTGTAGTTCCTGGAACTCTTCCAAATATGGCAAGAAGTTGAGGTATTATGCTAGAGGAAGCGATCCTCATATTTTGAATATGGAGACCTTCAACCTAGAAGAAGGGAGGTCTACAACCTATGATGGTCTAAGGAGGAACACCAACATTGGAATTCTTAATGCATTTCCCGAAACTCTACCAAAACTGGCAAGAAGATGAAGTCTTCTGCTAGAGGAAGTGTCTTGAATTATTTGAAGAGGAAGAATTTCAACCTCACATAGATGGTTTAAGGCTAACCACCAACCAAAGGCATGCTCATGGGCATATGTGTCACTAGATACAACTCTGAAACTAGAATGACAAGTTGTGGCTCAAGCTCGCTTGAACTGCTATGTCTCTGGTTACAACTCTGAATCTAGAATGAGATTGTGGCATAGGCTCACTTGATGTGTTTTGTCTTTGGCTACAACTCTGAATCTGGAATGAGAGATTGTGGCTCAGGCTCGCTTAATGTGGCTTCAAAGCTTGTAGATGATCACCACTTTCCCCATGTGAGGTACAAGGTGAGATGATGGTGAATTCTCAACTACAATATTGTTCAATATTCAAGAACAAGTTCTGACATATGACTTAAACATATTCTTGGTTGTTGATGCCCATTGCCAAGAGGCGATCCAACCAAGATGAATATTTTTTCTTGTAGGAGGCTTGTTTCTGAAGCATCTATGTGAAGAATGAGTGTGTCGACCATAGTGCTTGCATGGGTGAATATCAAAACAATGATCTTTGATATGGCCAACTTGATCACAGTGTTGGAATTTTATAGTATTTTGTTGCTACTATGGACTAGGAGCAGAATCTAGAATAGTTGTAGGTGAGCTATCATGAAGAAATCAGACACTCTGAAATTTGATGGGCTTGGAGTAGTCCGAAATATGAAAGGACAACACCTTGTCATATCGAAGACCTGTTTTGTTCTTGTTATGGACAAGCTCTTCCTAAGGTTTGATGATGGGCTTGGGAAGTGCAGGTTGGATGTTTTCTTCTGTATGAAAATCTGCTCTTGTACAAGGAACATGATGGGAGTCAACCTCAATTTTACTGACTTGACCATTTTCTCATTGTTGATGGGTATCATGATTCTTATGCTACTGTAACTCATCTTGTTGAAGCTGAGACTCAAGCTGAAAAAATCTATCTTTTCTTGTGCATTATGTAGATAGATCTGGATGTCAAAAAGAGTGTCTTTCATGATATTTTCCATCCCATCAACAATGGAATGTATTAAAGTATTCAACAATTATATTGCATCATCAATCCTAGCCATATATTTTTTTTTAATACAAACTGTAAAAATATATTGTCAAATACATATAGCACAATGTATGTAAAATAAGACCTTTACAATAAACCTCTAAGAAGGAATAATACCTTCAATCATTTCTTTCAGACTAGTAGTGCAAACAAAGATATCCCTAACGAACAATGGTTTAGAAATAAGACTTGAACTTTTGTTCAAGCAGGTAGAGATTCGATTTGGTTCATATTTTATAGGAACTTGTGTGATCTCTATCACTTTTCTCTATTATCCTCCAATGTCCTCAGCTCAGGGCTGCCCTCTGAATTCTTCTTATTTTTGTTTTGCTGGCACTGCTCTTGTGACATTAGACGCTCCATCCATGAACTTTGTGCAGAATGTTACATCAAGTATATTAATACAAGCTATCTTGTTACAAAAACATCAAATTATGTTAAACATAACCACCATGGCACATCAATGTCCTTGGAATTTTGATGAGTACTTGCAGCAATTGAATTCTGTCCAAGAATGAAACTACCTAGAAACACCACCACAAAAAGCACAATAATAACATCACAATCATGCAACTTGGTAACGTAGGGACATCACTCATCCAACTTTTCAAACGCTTCGGCCTCTCTGTCAAATATTTTGGTGGCATTCTCGGCTCATTCCCACTGCTCGCTTATGATTGGGGCCACATAAATATGCATGGAGGTGGGACTGTATGGGAGGTGAGCACCAATGGGAGGGCATAGGGAGGTGAATGAGAAAGATTGGATTCATTAATTCATCTAATGAATTAATGAATCCAATCTTTCTCATTCTACTGTGAGTTCATGTCCACATACATGTGTGCAAAAAAAATACATTTTAGAGATACAAGTGTTGATTTGTGGAGTCTGATTCTAGAGAAAGGATGGATACTCATTTAAGTTGAGTGCAGTGATTCTTATAATATTTTAATATTTTCACTCACACTAGAAGACTTCATTTCTTTAACTACTGGAGATGTTCAACTGTGGACTCATGTTGTACCAAATCTTGTGGCTGGATTATATAATGTGCCAGCTACCCCATTGTATGGACATGGTCCTTGCATTCCACATGGTGATACGTTGAGGCAGGTATCCATTGGGGCTAGTATGTATGCGAGAATTACAAATGGTGATCGAGTGCATACTTGGAGGACTGCGATGAATGGTGGGCTTATAGGAATGGTAGTTCCAGAGAAGGAAGATTTGACACCACTTGGTGATGAGGAAAGCCAAAAGGACATTATGATTTTTAATCTAGGTTTGTACCTTGGTTTCTACAAAGCACGATCTCTGTATTAGATTTATTGGTTTTGTATTTTTATTGGCTTATATTTTTATTGTTTGTATACTTGTTGTTATACTCTCTGAAGGAACTGTAAATAGTAAGAGGTTTTTTATTACCATTATCTTTGTGGGGTAGTAGTCATGAAATATGTTTGCTTCGTTGAAACTATTTTTTCTATTTACTATGGGTTTAGATAACAAGAATATTCATTCTGTTGCGGGTCTCAGGACTGCCACGAAAGTAATATGTGTAGTAGTATCCTTGATAATAGTTGTTAAGAAGAAAACCATAGGTCGAATGGGACCAAGGAAGCAACTAGTGAAATGTAACAACGAATCAGAAATAGAAGGGTATTCTTGAATATTCAACTAAAATTCCATTTGGTTACAATTCTATTAAGAATTCTATATGTGGATTCTCCTTTTTGAAAACCACCCTTATCAACTTATGGCTAGTGTAGAACTTTGTAAATGATATTCATCTGTATATTGTATCGATGAATTTTGAATTGATCTCCTCTTATTATGAAGAAATGGTAACAAGCTTCCTTGCAAGCATTTGTAGGCAACATGCAGATCCTTTTATCTGTTGTGAGATACTTGCAAAGAACAATTCTACTTACAATCTCTAAAGGGTACAAGGATCGTTTTATACTGCCTTTTGCACATTCTTGGTTGAATTTTGAAGACATTTCTGATTTTAACATTAGCTACATGTAGAATGCTAAATTTTTCTTACAGTCTCTAAAGGGTGTGAGGATCGTTTTATACTACCTTTTGCACATTATTGGTTGAATTTTGAAGGCATTTCTAATTTTAACATTAGTTACATGTAGAATGTGGAGCGTGTACCCTGTTTAACTAATAACTCACTAATGATAAATTGAAGTGGGTAAGACATGCTTCTATGCTCCATAATTTAAAGAGAATAGTGTAGCTTCAAATGTGGGATGGATCCATTTAGATCTGGTATAGCAGCGTTTAAATATGCTCAGAATCTTGACAAAGAACCATATGTCAAATTCCTATGCCTCTTGGAATTGTTTGTTGGTTTGTCTAAAATATAGAGTAGGTTGCTTTTGAATGGATTGGTTGACATCCTTTTAGAGATTCAAGGCTTTGTTTCAATTCATATTTCTTCTTTATGCGATCTAACGAAATATGGCTTCAGATTTGTGGCATGCAATTTTTAATTCCAAGGGAATGCTATGCCTAGTGAAGGCACTGAGGGGCAGATATAACAGCTCAAATTGGACAAAAGATAACCAAGGCAAACCATCCTAGAATGAATTAAAGGGACTATGTATATCTATGCAATCAAATAGTGAGAATTGTGTGAATTAATAGCATAAGGAAAAACCCACAAAAATATTGGAGAAGGCAGGCCAAAGTATCATAGAGTTGATGATATCAAATCAATTTTTTGACTCATGAAGTGACACTAAGTGTAGGAACTTTTTAGGTTTTCCTTTTGTGAAGCCTGCCATCACATGGGTAGATATTATCTGTTGAATAACCAAAGAATCAAGTTAAAGATGCCATGAGTGAGTAGGTAGCTATCAACAAAGATGTCAAAATGTATAACTTATGTTCATGGTAGAATCCTTGAATCAAAGTGATTAAGCGGCCAAAAGAGAAGCCAACATGTAGTAGAGGATAACGAAGAACATTGATAATTGTCATACAAATTTTAATTAGTCACCACCTTGAAAATTTGTGAAATTAAGCTACCAAAGCTGCGAAATAGAAGACGCAGTTATGAGGCATTTAATATAGTATTAAATGTGGTTGTTGTTAGTTTCGTATTTGGGAGATCTGCAATGTACTCCTCTTCTCCTACTATGTAATGACTCAATGAGACATTGCATCATATGATGAATTAATGAATCCACTCTTTCACATTCTACTATGTATTCAAGTCCATGTACATGAGTGAAAAAAAAATACATTTTAGAAATGCAAGTGTGGATTTGTGCATTCCATTTCTATAGAAATGATGGATACTCATTTATATTGAGTGCAGTGATTCTTATAATATTTTAATATTTTCACTCCCACCAAAAAACTTCATTGCTTTAACTAGTGATGGAGATATTCATCAATGGACTCATGATGTACAAAATCTTGTGGCTCGAGTATATAATGTGCCAACCACCCCATTGTTTCGACACGGTCTTTGCATTCCACATAGTGATAAGTTGAGGCAGGTTTCCATTGGGGCTGGCATGTGTGTTGGAATTACAGATGGTGGTCGAGTGCATACTTGGAGGAATGCGACGAAGGGTGGGCTTATACGCGTGGTAGTTCCAGAGAAAGAATCTTTGACACCACTTGACCATGAGGAAAGCCACAAGGATACTGTGATTGTTAATCTAGGTTTGTACCTTGGTTTTGTTGGTCAAGGTTGTCATTGATATCAATATGGCATTGTTGAGTTGGAAAATATTCTTGTGATACATGAATAACCCTGACCTCATGCAAACCCTATGAGAATGCCCTAAACATGAAAATGATGCATATTCCCTAAAGCCCTAGTTTCAAGATGCCCCACCCTAATGAAATCCTAATTGCGCCGAGAGGCGCATCTACAGCCCCATATGACCCCGATGTCGGGTATGTCACATCCTTAATGGCGGCTTACCTTATTATCGGCTTAAATTTCAAATTAAAATAAAAAATAAATAAAAAAAACAATCGGGTCGGCTTAACAAATAAATTATAAGAATCGTATAAATAAACAAATTTTGTTTTAAAACAACTCAGCTCTAATTCTGCGGAGAGCGAGTAGAAGGGAGGCCAACTGCGGCATAAGCATTTCTGCGGGTCTGCAGCATTTCGAACTGTAAGCACCGGCGTATAAATAAACAAAATTTGTTTTAAAACAACTCAGCTCTAATTCTGCGGAGAGCGAGGGAGATCGGGTAGAAGGGAGGCCAACTGCGGCATAAGCATTTCTGCGGCGTAAGAATTTCTGCAGCATTTCGAACTGTTGCTGGCGCTGGAGTTCACTCAGGTAATATTTTCGTTAGGTAATTACGATACTTATATGATAAGGAATATATGTTAAGATCTGAGCTACTCTGAATATATATGTTAACACATGAACAAACAGAGCTGGGCTAGGCCATATGACGTTGTTTGTCTTCCTGCAAATCTGTATTTTCATAATTTATTATCCATGAAAATTTTTCAATTGAGTCCTGCCGCAATTTTTGGTTTAGGACGCCATATTTGATGAGGGAGAAACGGTTAGAGATTGCAAAACTGGAATTCAACATTTTTCACGCTAATTAAAATTATTTTATAAACTTTTAATTAGAGTGAAAAATGTCGAATTCCAGTTTCGCAAGCTCTAACAGTTTCTCCCGCATCAAATATGGCGTCCTAAACCAAAATCTGCGGCAGGAATACTAAATTATGAAAAAACAGATTTCATATATATTCAGAGTCATCCATCTTCAGCTCAGACCTAATATTAACATTTTGAATTTATCTCCGAGTAGTATTTGTGCTTTCAACTACACATAAACAAAAAAAAAGCCATTGTAGACTTTATGACATGCAAATAAAATTGATGAGCCTACTCAAATATATTTTCCTCTCCAAAATACGTTACCAGAAAGGGAACGGGAGTATTCATTTCTGGAAAATAACGCAAAGAAAACAGAACGGTAACGCCGTTTTGTACGGTCGTTTTCATTTTTCAATACACAAAACCGGTTTCTCCAGAAACTGGTGGATTTTTTAAACGGATTTCTGAGATGGTTCGTTTGCAATGTTGGTGTAATTCGCATTGGAATCATAAAATAAAGCCAAGGTTTGTTTTGTTCATAGTTTTCAAGATGCTATATATGTTAAGATCTGAGCTACTCTGAATATATATGTTAACACATGAACAAACAGAGCTGGGCTAGGCCATATGACGTTGTTTGTCTTCTTGCAAATCTGTATTTTCATAATTTATTATCCATGAAAATTTTTCGTTAGGTAATTACGATACTTATATGATAAGGAATATGCCATGTGAATATGCCTCACGAGTCCACGTGAATATGCTTGGAGTATACCCAAATGCGTCAAGGTTCTTACCTCTGGACAATATTAAAAGGAAAAAAATGTGAATGAGAATATTTTATTTAATAAAGTACTATCTTTAAAAATGATGGTTTTTCCTCTCCTTATCTTAATATATATATTTATAAATATTTTAATATTATTAATATTAATATTTATAAATATTAATATTAATATTAATAATATTAAAATATTTATAAATATTAATATTTATTACTCATATTTAATTTATAGTAATTTTATAAATATTAATATAAATATTTATTACTCATATCATTATAAATATATTTGGTCATCATAAAAATGAAATAATTATTAGTATTAAATATTTTGTAGTTAGATATTTGATATTTTGTAGCTAGGTGTTAAATATATATATATATATATATATATATATATATATATATATATATATATGGTTAATTGATGTCTTTGGTTTTTTGTACAGGGATATAATATCATGGGTACTCGTAATGAGGAAACTAATAATAATAATATTGAAGAAATGAAAGTGTCACGAGAGAAAGAGTTAAAAGACAAGGATCAAATATTATGAAACAAGTAATTGAAATCGAAAGAGAGCAGAAGAGGGTAGAAAAAAATGAGCAGTGAAGATTGCGAAGACAAAATATGACTGATGAACAAAGGGAAGAACAACGAAAGAAGGAACGTGAAAGAAAAAGGCGGCAACGAGAAAGACAAAATGAGGATGAAAGGGAAGCAGAACGAATAAATAATTCTCAAAGAAAAAGAATGAAATTTGAAGATATGGATGAGGACGAAAGGGAAGAACATAGAAGAAAAAAAAGACAAGAATATGTAACATCACATAGAAAAAGACAAATCGAAGGTCGTAGTGATCTAGGGCCAACAATTGAGGCTCATTCTCCTATAAGTATAAATCTACAAAATCATCAACCAATGGAGCAATGTGACGATGAATGTGAAATGATTTCCAATGTACCAGTGGAAGATGAAGTTATTGCACACAAAAGATTTCATGAAAGAATTGATAAATTAGGTCATCCTCAAATGTGCCATGTGTGTGAGGAGTCATATCCTGGCATTCAAGTGGTGACTACAAAGACTGGTCCAATGTGTACAAGATGTAAACAAGAGGGTAATAAACATAGATTTTCATCACAAAATCATATGAATCCGGGGTTGCAGCCTTTGATCCTTGGAAGTCTTACACAAGTTGAGGAAATGTTGATAGCAAGAGTGAGTCCAATTTTGCAGGTAATGCATTCAATAGGTGGCCAATACAAATATAGAGGACACACAATCAGTTTTCCTCAAGATGTTAAAGATGTTGCCAATAAATTGCCTCGACATATTAAAGACTTGGATTTAATGATGGCGGTGCGAAAAAAAGGTCAGCAAGGATCAAGCTATGATTTCACTGTTAGAAGGAAAAAGGTACTAGATGCATTACTTTATAAGATTGAAAATGATCCATATTATAAAGGTGTAGAAATTGATATGCATGCTGTGGACGAGTTACCGGAAAAAGCAACAAATGTGTCACATATGATTAATTCTGTTATACTACCAGATGTGGACAATGACATAGACATTACGTTGTTAGAAGGTGCTCCAGGTTGTGAAGATGCTTTAGACAATTATGATACAACTTCTTTTGCTGTAAGGCCTCCAAATGCACCTAGGGAAATTGAACTTATTCGTGCATGGGAAGATAATCCTAATAGAGAAGAAAACCAACTAGATGGTGAAACTACAAATGTCATTAATTGGCCTAGAATTGGTTCATCTCCAATAAATGAGTACAATACTGAAGGGTTATTTGATATGCCATTTCCAACATTATTCCCTAAAGGAGAAGCCGATTGGTTACAAGCACGACTAAGAAACGTGCATCTTCATGAGTATGCAAAACATCTCCTCAGATTTCGTGATAATAGGTTTGGAAGACATCCTCGATTTAGATACTTTTTACTCAATATCATTATGAGACATCGTGCTCAAGCGTCTTCTGCAGTATTTGTTAAAAAAAATATGACAGAACTACCTACAATAGTTGATGAGTTACGAGAGCATTTACAAAATCTTCCTAATTCTAAAATTGCAGATAGATTGATGAGATTTGGACATGTTCTAAGAGGTACACGTGCATATTGGAGCAAATGTCGTGGCGAATTATGTGACTTAGTACAACAAATTGGATCTCCTACAATATTCTTCACACTAAGTGTAGTAGATATGCAATGGCCTGATTTGCATATATTGATGCCAGGTACCTCTCCTACAGATCCAAAGGAAGCAAGAAAATGGAGACGCCAAAATGTCATTGATAATCCTCACATTGTAGCAAGTTATGCGCATTTAAGACATACATTGTTTCGAGATGAGATTTTTTCAAAATTTCATCATGCTACAGATTTTTGGTGTCGTTATTAATGGCAACATCGCGGATCTCCACATGTGCATGGGTTTCTTTGGCTAAAATATGCTCCCAATATGGACAAATTGAATTGGAATGACCCGAATCAAGTTAGATTTGCAAAAGAATACTTTGATAGATCTGTCCATGCATTCAATCCACGCAATGAATATCAAATAAAGATCCCTCTTCAACGAAACAATGATGATCATCCTTGCTTAAATAACACTGAACAAATATTTCAATCTGATCCTATGATGGACTATGAACAGCTTCTCAATTGTGTTGAGCGCCACATCACCTGCAATGAGAAGTCATGCCTTAGAAAGAAGGGTGGAAAATTGGTGTGTAGATATAAGGCACCATGGGAGCTATGCAAAATGTCAAGACTTTATGTTGATGAGGGTGGAGAAAAAATATATGAACCTAGACGAAATGATGATCGATTAAATACACATAATCGTGAAACGTTGATGATGTGGGGTGCAAATATGGATTGGAAACCTGTTCTTTCTAGGCATGTTGTGATTAACTACATAGCAAAATATGCATCAAAAGTAGAAAAAGGGTTAGAAAGCTTCCATGATATGTTGATGCGTATTTCTTCTATTCAAAATCCAAATGAACCAGCAGCACGTGCATATAGAACATTGTTGTGTGAGACTATCGTTGACAGGGATATAGGAGCACAAGAAACGTGTCATATGCTTTTGGAGCTTCCTCTTAATGAATGTAGTCGTACATTCATTGTTTTGAATGTTGGGATAAATGTTTTCAAACAAGTAAAAGTTGATGAAAATAATGACCATAATGATAATTCTCTTATTGATGCATATAGGAAGAGACCCGTGAGTATGGAGCACCTTTCGTTGATAGAAGCTTCTAGATCTTGGTCATATGACAAACGTCGTCGTGATGAGAAATGGTTACCACGAGATAATGCAGCCATTGTACGAGTATTTCCTAAGTTTCATTCAGTTCCCCCTCGTGAAAATAATAGTTTTCTTGAGTTTTGTTGGTCTGAATTAGTATTGTACAAGCCGTTCCGTGATTTTCAGACATATATTGGTTCTAGAGATGATGATATCATACAAAATTGGGAAAATTTTTCCTATAATCCTTGGCATATTGATCGTAATCCAATACCTTCAAAGGAACCAGCTCAATGTCCAGATGAGGATGAAGATGTTTTACATGTACAAAATGATTCTAAGCAACATGAGTGGGAGATTATTTCAAGTTTGTATAAGAATAAGTTTATACATGCGAGCGAATTTGACATGATTGGATTTAGGGATCGTGATGTTATGACAAATTGGAGCTCTAGCTTTGTTGATGAAGAGACATCAAGACGTGCAGTGAACTTCATATCTGATAAGAAAAAAGTGAATGCAATTGTTACTATTGAATCATCAAAAAAATATTCATTTGAAAGTTTAGGAGAAAAGCAAAAAATAGCATTTAATGTAGTTTTTGATCATTACAAAGGAGATGACAAGGAAGAACAATTGCTTATGATTATCGAAGGGACAGCAGGTACTGGAAAGTCTTACTTGATTGGTGAAATAAAACAAAGACTTGAAACTGACTCTCTTCCTCATAAGAGCCCATTGTTTCTTTTGGCCCCTACCGGTGTTGCAGCATTCAACATATCTGCATCAACAATACACTCTGCTCTTTATATACCGGTAAGGAACTTCATTGATTTACAAGGGTCACGTTTGCTTACCTTACAGGAGGAGATGAAACATGTTAAGTACATTCTTATTGATGAGATGAGTTTTATAGGGAGAAATTTGTTGACACATATTGATTGTCGACTTCGCCAAGCTTTTCCTCACAATAAAGAAGTCTCGTTTGGAGGTATATCAATTATATTGGTTGGTGATTTGGGACAACTACCTCCTGTTATGGATAGACCTGCATATGCATGTGAAGGTCATGCAAAAGAATTATGGAATTTATTCACAACTGTTGTAACTCTTGATACAATATACAGGCAAGATGGACAGAGCAATGATCAAAGATTCTTTCGTCATTTATTAATGAACGTTAGAGATGCGATTCCAACAATAGAAGATTGGAAAGTACTAATGACACGTACAGATTCCAATTTGGATGCTTCAACAAAAGAGTCATTTAATAAGGCTACACATTTGTTCGCAACAAATGATGATGTTCACAATCACAATAAGCGTTGCTTGGTATCCCTAAATCACCCTGTTGCACGTAGTCTTGCTACAAGATCAAATAACAACAACAACATGGAAGCAGATGAGGAAAATTTGGATAATGAGGTCCTTCTTGCTGTTGGAGCTAGGGTTATGCTAACTTCAAATTTATGGACTAATGCAGGACTTGTCAATGGTGCTCTTGGAGTAGTTGAAGATATTGTGTATAATCTTGGAACATCACCTCCTAATCCTCCTACATATGTTTTAGTAAAATTTGATAACTATGTCGGAGTTGCGTGGGATGAATTATTCCCTCATACTGTTCCTATTATACCTATTGAAAGAGGCAATAATAGACAAATTCCATTGCGACTTGCTTGGGGATTAACAATTCATAAGTCCCAGGGATTGACACTAGAAAAGGCAACTATTGATATTGGAAGGACAGAGCGACAAGGTCTCACTTTTACTGCAATATCTCGAGTTAAATCTTTGGATGGTCTTCGATTTCAACCACCATTTCCATATGATTGATATGAAAAGATGGCAAAATGTGCCGGTGTTTCTAAGAGAAAAGAAGAAGAAGTCAGGTTAAGGCTAAATACTAAATAAATTATGTATTTTTCATGTATTTTTCAATATATTCTTCATAGCACTTTTCAATGATATGATAAGTGTATTTGTTATTTAATATATTAATTAATTCATTTTTATGATTACCAAACATATTTATATTAATAAAATTTGTTAGAATTTGTATTTCTAATCTTCAAAATTTCAAAGTATGATGTACATCTAAAAAATATACAAAAATTTTAATAATCTGAAAAATGTGACGTTGATGCCTCCGACTGGAACCAGCCTAGATCCATCTTACTTTGGATCTATCATGCGCCGATAGGGATCAAATCTCTCGAGGTGCAAACCTTTCCTCAAGTTTTGCACTCAAAAAATAGGTTTGCACCTCGAGAGATTTGATCCCTCTCGGCGCATGATAGATCCAAAGTAAGATGGATCTAGGCTGGTCTTAATCCCATTCCTAACCATGACTAATTTAATAATGCAACCCTAGCATTATTAAAAACATGTTTGTCCTAAACCCTAGCTATTCAACAAACCGTAATCCTAAGTTCAAAAACCCTAAAAATATATTTATAAAAAAAAAATTATTATACTTTCCCTAATTTAATAATTCCTTAAAAACAAATTATTAAAAATATCAAAATTTGTATATGAAACCAAAAACCAAAAAATGTATTCATGATTCCTTCCCTAAATTACTATTCCACTACCCTCTATTAAAAAATCACTAAAATATAAAAACTTCGTATGCACTTGTCAGCTCCACTAATTCAAAAGATTCGACTTTAGAATCGACTTATTTATACACTATCGTATATTAATACGGAGCTAGAAAAATAGATGAACGAAGTCCACATCTCGGGAACAGAACAACTCGGACTTGGTGTGGAGTTTGTGACAGAGAACAGTCTCGGACTTCAGTAAATCAGAATTACAACATTGAAGAGGCTCGGACTTGCTGGGATATATTTCTCGAAATTGCAGAACCGTAAGAGCTAAATAAGAACGAAATTTGATCATTGGGTATTGGAATTGGTTTATTTTCTACAGACTTCGGATCTATACCTCCATTATTCTCAGCAATTCAGTTCAGAACATTAGACATAAACACTGTAACTCAGAACCTACAGCTCGGACCTGGTGTTGGAGGGAAGAATAAGTCCAATAAGTCATAGGGATGCTATCACTGTCCCTGGCCACTTCTCGTGACAGCTAAGGAAAAAATCAGGGAAACATCTTCATGGAATTATAAACATCAATTTTGATAAAGCAATATCCATGCTAGAAATCTGATGTTTGAATTCATATGATGTATTTATTTAAAAAATATACGTATTGTCCCTATGTTTAGATCAAGGAGTCAAAGGACTTATATTACTAGGAATTCTGGAGTGAGTAAATTTGATGGAGCAAGCACAATGATGCTAGGTTTGGTTGCCCAACAAGAAGTGTTTTTGTGCAAGTTCTCCATTGTTTGGCACTCAGTAAGTGGGCTTTTCCATCCATATTGCTTCATTGTATTGTGTTCTATTCTATTATATTTGTCACTGTAATGTACGATTTTGTGGGTTATTAGGTTTTGTTGGAATCACAAGCCTGGTTCAGTGGAGGCGAGGATTCCATGCCCAGTCGACCCATCCTAGTAAGAATTCAAATTTAAATTTAGTTTTCAGTCATAAAATATCCCAAAATGATATTAACATCAAAATGCATCAATGGAATTTTTTGTGTCATTTTGGGAGGTGCTTTTATTAACCTATAGGGTTCGCGTGGTAAATTTCCTGGAGTGAATTCATTGGCATATACCTCATATGTGGTTGTGATTGTTTCATGAGAACTTCCGCCAGCTGTAGCTCCTACTATTTTTATTACAATTTACATTTTATTGTTCGACAGTAAACTGAAGAATAGCACCTGTAAAGTCCAGGGGTAATTTTTTTCTCCTAGGTCTTCTTATTTAGACTAGAATTTGTAGATCCTCGCAACCCACTCTTGTTGAAGAATTACGCGAGGTTCCTACTGGAGGTGGGTGTTGAGGTAGCTCAGCTTTGTTATAATTTAGGACTCTTTGTATGTTGTTACATATTTTTTTACCAAATTAATCAGAAATTACTATGAGTAGTAATTAAAGTCCTCATTACTCACACTGAATTGACATAGATCAAGTTAGTAGTTTCTGAGTTACAGTGCAATTATTCTATAGCTCGGACATGGTGCATTCATTGAGCATCTTAGACTGTATTGTAGCCTTGGATTGAGTCGAGGCTCGAATCAGCCAAAAAAATATTTGCACTTGTTGCAGCCTAGTTAAGGGCTCAAACTCATGAAGTTTATCTTAATTCCAGTACTCGGACAGGTGTGAAGATAATCTTAGAACCTCAGATCACCTTGTAGCTGCAAACAATATTGAAGGACAGACTTGTGCTTGGACCTGTTTCACACCTGGAGGATAAACAAAATTATAAAACAATCATCTTGTGCTCACAAACTTTGAAGCACCAAAAAACCTTGTAACGTGGGACTACGCTTGTTGACTAGGTAGGAGGTTGGGACTTGACCTGAGTTTTTGAAGCTCGAATTTGTGACAACTTGTAGGAGGGATTGGACCATTGGACAATCTCATTTTAGAGCTCAGATTGTGGGTGACTTATACTTATATCCTCAACACCTTCAAGCTCATACCTCCAAATCTCTAAACACAGACCTATAATACCTCGGTGTGTAGACAGTCACAATGCTTGGACTTGTGGAATTATAGAAGTGGTGCGGTGATAATGACAATACATTAAGGAGTGTCATCAATTAGAGGATCAGACCTAGCCTATCTTTGGAACAATCTTCAAGCCTTTTATTAAGAAAACATTGGAGGTGTCTTTAAAGATATTTTGGACCATCTTTAGAAGTTTTTTTGGAGCACTTGGTCTTGAGCATATCACAATATTTCTATTAGATTTATTGGTTTTGTATTTTTATTAGTTTATATTTTTAATTTCTATATACTTATGTTATTTTCTCTGAAGGAAGTGTAAATACTAAGAGGTTTTTCTTACAATTATCTTTGTGGGGCAGTACATATGAAAGATGTTGGCTTCGCTACAACTGTGTTTTCTTAGGACTTCCACGACAGTATGTGTAGCAGGATCCTTGATAGTAGTTTTCAAAAAGAAAACCAGAGCTCGAATGGGACCAAGGAAGAAACCAGTGAAATCATTCTACAGCACGGACCTGGTGCATTCATTGAGCAGCGCAGATTGTATTGTAGCCTTGGATGGAGGCTTGGATCAGCTAAAAAATTATTTGCACCTGTTTCCACCTAGTTAAGGGCTCAAACTCATGGATTTTATCTTAATTCTAGTACTTGGACAGGTGTGAAGATAATCTTAGAACCTTAGATCACCTTGTAGTTGCAAACAATATTGATGGAAAGACTTGTGCTTGGACCTAATTCACACCTGGAGGAGAAAAAAATTATAAAATAGTCATCTTGTGCTCACAGACTTTGAAGCACCAACAAAATTGTAACGTAGGACTACGCTTGTTTAGTAGGTAGGAGGTTGGGACTTGACCTGAGTTTTTGAAGCTCAAATTTGAGACAACTTGGAGGAGGGGTCAGACCATTGGGCAATCTCATTTTAGAGCTCGGATTGTGGGAGACTTATACTTATGTCCTCAACACCTTGAAGCTCAGACCTCCAAATCTCTAAACACAGACCTATAATGAATTGGTGTGTAGACAGTCACAATGCTTAGACTTGTGGAATTATAGAAGTGGTGCAGCGATAACAATATTACCTTAAGAAGTGTCATCAATTACAGGATCAGACCTAGCCTATCTTTGGAATAGCCTTGAAGCCCTTTTTTAAGCAAACATTGGACTAGACCTGGAGGTGTCTTTAAAGAGATTTTGGATCATCTTTAGAATTTTTTTGGGAGCACCATTGAAGACACCTTCTGAAGCTGTTCTTGAGCATATCACAATCATTGTATTAGATTTATTGATTTTGTACTTTTATTGGTTTATATTTTTAATTTCTATATACTTGATGTTATTCTCTCTGAAGGAAGTGTAAATACTAAGAGGATTTTTCCTACCATTATCTTTGTGGGGTAGTAGATATGAAAGATGTTGGCTTTGCTGAAACTATGTTTTCTATGTACTAGGGGTTTAGATAACAAGAATATTCATTATGTTGCAGGTCTCAAGATTGCCACGAAAGTAATATGTGTAGCGGGATCCTTGATAGTAGTTTTCAAGAAGAAAATGAGAGGTCAAAGGGGACCAAGGAAGAAACCATTGAAATCATTCTACAACTTGGACTTGGTGCATTCATTGAGAAGCTCCGACTGTATTGTAGCCTTGGATTGAGGTTTGGATCAACTAAAACAATATTTGCACCTGTTGCAGCCTAGTTAAGGGCTTAGACTCATGGAGTTTATCTTAATTCCAGTGCTGGGACAGGTGTGAAGATAATCTTAGAACCTCAGATGACCTTGTAGCTGCAAACAGTATTGAAGGACAGACTTGTCCTTGGACCTGTTTCACACCTGGAGGAGAAAAAAAATTATAATATAGTCATCTTGTGCTCACAGAATTTGAAGCACCAACAAAATTGTAACGTAGGACTATGCTTGTTGAGTAGGTAGGAGGTTGGGACTTGACCTGAGTTTTTGAAGCTCGAATTTGTGACAACTTGGAGGAGGGATCAGACCATTGGACAATCTCATTTTAGAGCTCTGATTGTGAGAGAAATATACTTATATCCTCAACACCTTGAAGCCCAAGCCTCCAAATCTCTAAACACATACCTATAATACATCGGTGTGTAGACGGTCGCAATGCTTGGACTTGTGGATTATAGAAGTGGTGCAGTGATAATAACATTACCTTAAGAAGTTTCATCATTTACAGGATCAGACCTAGCCTATCTTTGGAACAATCTTGAAGCCCTTTTTTAAGCAAACATTGGACTAGACCTTGTGAAGCTAGTATTGAGCATATCAAAATCTTTGTATTACATTTATTGGTTTTGTATTTTTATTGGTTTATATTTTTAATTTCTATATACTTGATGCTATTCGCTCTGAAGGAAGTGTAAATAATAAGAGGTTTTTTCTTGCCATTATCTTTGTGGGGTAGTAGATATGAAAGATGTTGGCTTTACTGCAACTGTCTTTTCTATGTACTAGGGGTTTATATAACAAGACTATTCATTATTTTGTAGGTCTCAAGACTGCCACGAAAGTAATATATGTAGCAGGATCCTTGATAGTAGTTTTCAAGAATAAAACCAAAGGTCAAATGGGACCAAGGAAGAAATCAGTGAAATCATTCTATAGCTCATACCTGTTGCATTAATTGAGCAACTCAGATTGTATAATAGCCTTGGATTGAGACTCGGATCAGCTAAAACAATCTTCGCACTTGTTGCAGCCTAGTTGAGGGCTCAAACTCGTGGAGTTTATCTTAATTCCAGTACACAGGTTTGAAGATAATCTTAGAACCTCAGATCACCTTGTAGCTGCAAACAGTATTGAAGGACAAACTTGTGCTTGGACCTGTTTCACACCTGGGGGAGAAACAAAATTATAAAACAGTCATCTCGTGCTCACACACTTTGAAGCACCAACATAATTGTAACATGGGACTATGCTTGCTGACTAGGTAGGAGGTTGGGACTTGACCTGAATTTTTGAAGCTCGAATTTGTGACAACTTGGAGGAGGGATTAGACCATTGGAAAATCTCATTTTAGAGCTCGGATTGTGGGAGACTTATACTTATATCTTCAACACCTTGAAGCTCAGACCTCCAAATCTATAAACATAGACCTATAATACATCTGTGTGTAGACAGTCACGACTCAAAATGCTTGGACTTGTGGAATTATAGAAGTGGTGCAGTGATAATAACATTACCTTAAGGAGTGTCATCAATTATAGGATCAAACCTAGCCTATCTTTGGAATATTCTTGAAGCCCTTTTTTAAGCAAACATTGGACCAGACCTGGAGGTGTCTTTAAAGAGATTTTGGACAATCTTTAGAAGGTTTTTTTGGAGCACCATTGAAGACACCTTGTGAAGCTAGTCTTGAGCATATCACAATCTTTGTATTAGATTTATTGGTTTTGTATTTTTATTGGTTTATATTTTTAATTTCTATATACTTGATGTTATTCTCTCTGAAGGAAGTGTAAATACTAAGAGGTTTTTGCTTACCATTATCTTTGTGGGGTAGTAGATATGAAAGATGTTGGCTTCACTGCAACTGTGTTTTCTATGTACTAGGGGTTTATACAACAAGAATATTCATTATGTTGCAGGTCTCAGGAATGCCACGAAAGTAATATGTGTAGCAGGATCCTTGATATTAGTTTTCAAGAAGAAAACTAGAGGTCGAATGGGACCAAGGAAGAAACCAGTGAAATCTAGCAGAAAATGAGGAGTAGAAGTGCATTATTGAATATTCAACTACAGTTCCATTTGGTTACAACTCTATGTGGATTCTCCTTTTTGTAAACCACTGTTATCAACTTATGGCTAATGTAAAACTTTATAAATGATATTCAACTATATATTATATCGATTAATTTTGAACTTATCCACACCTATTATGAAGAAATGGTAACAGGCTTCCTTGCAAGAATTTTTAGGAAACATGCAGGTCCTTTTATCTATTGCAAGATACTTGCAAAGAACAGTTTTGCTTACAGTCTCTAAAGGGTGAAAGAATCATTTTATACTACCTTTTGCACATTCTTAGTGGAATTTTGAAGGAATTTATGATTTTGACATTAGCTACATGTAGAATGTGGAGCCCGTACCTTGTTTAACTAATAAATCACTACCACGATTTCCAAAAGGAGGATTCTATTGAAATTTTAATGATGAATTGGAGTGGGTAAGACACACTTCTATGCCCCAGAATTTAAAGAGAATATTGTAGCTTCAAATGCAGGATGCAGTCATTTAGATCTTGTATAGTAGCGTTGAAATATGGTCAGAATCTTGACAAACAATCATTTGTTAGAATCCTATGCCTCTTGGAATTGTTTGTTGGTTTGTCTAAAATATAGAGTAGGTTGCTTTTGAATGGATTGGTTGACATCCTTTTTGAGATTCGAGGCTCTTTTGAAATTCATATTGCTTCTCTATGCGATCTAACCAAATCATGGATTTTGATTTATGGCATGCAATTTTTAGTGCCACGGGAATGCTATGGCTAGTGAAGGCACTAAGGGGCAGATTAATAACCTTTAATTCTGACCTCCTACACAAACAAAAAAATAGTATCTCTTGAATCATGAAGAAAAGAAATAATTATAACTGAACACTCGACATATTTTTCTGCCACTTCTCAGAATTTTGTAACAGATATTGACAATCAATATTCCAGGCAAAAAATGTCTGGTAAGAAGAAAAACATCTTTACCTCAATTTATGTTCCATCCTGGTCTCCAACTGCACCACCACTCAGCAGGCTCTTACACTTATCTACCTTTGGCTTTGGAAGACATGTAACAATAGATACATAATTCAACAAAGAAAACATAAAGCATGCTTATTCTTTGAAATTCAATCCATAGCAACATCCTTTAAAAGGGTGCAATTGTAGCCCAAAAATATGAAAATTATCAAGTGTAATCTACATGCACATTCAAACTTACGGTGGCTTTTCCTAGAAGTAGCAGATGGATCATACTCAATATCACTAGGATCTGGAGCATATCCTGAATGAGAAAAGAAGACATAAGCATAACACTCCCATTATTCTTTACAATATGGAAATAAATACAAAAATTACATAATTATACTTCAATATGCTAAAACCTATTTTAGCCTCCACCAAGTATGTCAACCATTCCAAGTGTTTTATATTAACATCTTATATGCCAACTGATATTCAAATAAAACAGTCCAAATCTAATATGGTAGAAACTAATATCACATTACAAGTATTAACAGAAAAATAGTTATATATACCAAAACCAGAATTTACATTTAATTATCTCAAATACTTCTGAAGGATGCTAAACTATTCTATGTTTTCGAACACTATTTGGGCCCCAGACTACAAAAGGTACATTGGTTTCTTGCCATACAAGAGCTGCTTCATTGCTAAAATCATAGAACCTCTCATCCTCAGAGAGATAGAGCCACATATCCCGAATCATTTAAAAGTACGAAAAAATTAGGCTATAGTTCACAAATTCATGACAACCATAATGTGAACCACGCGATAGTACATAAAATAAGCCCTAATTAATGGTAGTTGGGTTTTATAATTGTTTCCAGGAAAATTTAACAAGACATGCTCTAATGACAGTGACACTTTAATATAATAATAATAAAATGAGACTAGAATAGTGTTCCATTCCAGATAAATAATCTAGTTATGCATATCTAAAAGGAATTAATGTCCATTAAGTGTATCCTCATATATTCCCTCAATTGGCTTAATAATAAGCACAGTTAGCATAACAAGGCTTAGTTGTCTGCACATTAAACATTTGAAGAGGTTTAGTTGCATCTGATAAATGTTGCAAAAGGCTTAAGGATATTCATTTCCTTGCACGAGACTTGGGCATATTCCCTTTGGTAGATATATTATGCTAAGTTAACTTAGCAGCTAATCCATCAGCTTTTAATTTTTCACTGCAATCTCTTAGGAAATTATGTTAAATTTGATTCATAGAAGTCAAACCAGAATGGAACTAAAATTGGCCAAATCATTAAAAAATGTCATAACCCGTTTTAAGCAAGTTTCTGGAGTTAAGTTACTTCATTCTGACCAAAATTACGGAGTTGAAACATCTGGCAGAATCAACAAAGCAAAGACCCTCACTCTATAAAATTTCTTGATTGCGGCATTTCTCTATCTAGAGAGATGAAATTAGTTAACGAGCCTGAAGAGATCTAGATCTCCTTAACTTACAACTAGTTGCTTTAGATTTGTGTGCAACTTTCATGTGTGCTAGACTATATCATTCAGCATAATAGCCCAATCCACCAGTGGTATATTCCATATTAGAATGTTATGGAATATAATACTTGTAAAAATCAAAGTAAAAGATCAATCTACATGTTTGTCCAGGTCATAGATAATGCATACAATTCTAATCTGAAGTTTTCAAAAGCTGTAAGTGTTTCCATGAAAACTCTGTATGAATAGGAGACTCCAACGGATTCTCTGCCTCCTTCAACCAAATCATAGAAATCTTATCCTAGTGGTGAATGACCTCAAACACAAAGCAGACTAGGCATTTAGGGCACACCATTAACAACACTGCAACTGATCTCATAGCCAACCCAATCAGCCCCTGAATGGCGATTTTCCAATGTTGTCTATGGGAATCTTAGATGCCAAACAAAAACAACAGAAAAAAATGATGGATGGGAAGTTAATACTCCAAAACCCTACTGAGACCAAAAAAAACATCGATAAGTGAAGTTAATACTCCTACACTTTTCATACATATCTATGAGTGAAGTTCCAACAAAAAAATCTAATTCAAACCCACTTCTAATTATGTAATCATCGATCCACATGCCTTTTTGCAGAGCTCTTAAATGAGTGCAAAGATGGATGAAAATCACCGTCATAAACCAATCGGGCACAACATATTATTTTCACATTTCATCAAATAATATTTTTTGACACCCTCTGCCAAGAGTCGGGCCAAACCCTTCAAACCCTCCTACACCATAAAAACTGGCAATTCATCGTTCTGCTGTACAACTAACTAATTGGACAAAAACCCCCCAAAACCTCAGTAAATTCAATCTCATTACTCACTGGACAAAATCCCCCAAAAGCTCAACAAATTCAATCTCATTTTAGTTTAAAAACCAAAAACAGAGAGAAAATGGCTCCAAAGCCCACAACACATGGAATTTTGATGCCATAAATTTACATTCACAAGTAAAATGTGCCCCTCTCTCTGTTTGGTTTGTTTTTGACTTGGTGTTTGTTTACAATAATCGAATTATGTGGTCGAGACATCAAAAGGAATTTGGAAATCTTGTATAACAATATACCATTGATATTTATTTTTTTTAAGCTTTTTTATTATTATTTTTCCCTCCATTTTTTCCCTCCACCACTTTGATTTCCGTTTTGATTTGGGTTTAGTTATTTTTTCCCTCCACTACTTTTATTTCAATTTTGATTTGGGTTTAGTTATTGAATAGTGTTTCATTTTTTAAATATTTATGAAGTTGTCAATTTGAAGAGAATGATATATATATATATATATAGTAAAATAAGAAAATGGAAAAATAGATTAATTCATGTTTTACCTTTCTTTTAAATGAATAATATTATGATTACATTTTTTAAACATTCATTTAATTTCATTGAAATGATTTTTAAACATTCACTTTAATATCAAAGCATAAGAACATATAGCAATATATTTATAATTAATTTGTGATTACATGTGTTATAATTCTTTTTAACATGTATTCACAAATGTGGAAAAGTATCTCTTGAGTATTTTCGCATGGAAAATAAGGGTTAGCTAAACAATTTGTTATTAGTGTTGATGGGTATTTGGCTAGTTTTGCACTATCAAATTCCTAGATCAAATCTCTTGAGTAAAGTGCGTCAGTCCACACTAACAATTTTATTGTGGATGTCATCCATGAATGTGGGGAAACAACCCATTTGTCTCTAAATTTTAGCACTAGAGATTGATTCATAGACCCCCTTTATCTCTGAATCCATCTGCAGTGTCAAATTTTAGTGAAATGTAACAGTTTAATATCGAAATTGCAATGTTCCATTTCCAAGGTGACAATTAAAAATGACTAGCATAAATGCCTAAATCATATACTTCTTTTACTTTCTATTTGGTCATATTTTTATTCTTACACTATAGTGTTCATTTACACTAATCATTTTTAATTTTGTCACTTATTATCTAGTCATAAATTTTAGTCATGGACTAAATTAGTCATTTAAGTTAGTCATTTTTAGTTGGGTCACTTATTATATAATCATTTATTTCATCCCTAGACTAAATTAGTCATTTAAGTTAGTCATTTCTAGTTGGGTCACTTATTATCTAGTCGTTTATTTTATCCCTAGACTAAATCAGTCGTTTAAGTTAGTCATTTTTAGTTAGGTCACTTAAAATTGTTCAAATTTAGTAGTAATTCACTGGATATAGTTGTGGTGACTAACGTTTTTATTCACCTAGTCATTAATTTCATCATTTTCTACTAGTGGTTACACCTGCAATACAAAAGCCATCAGTAAGAAAACATGGTAGCAAGAGGGTTACAAGGAGCCAAATAGTGGCTAAGGGTAACTTGGAGGAGATCTTGCATGCCATTGATATTGAAGAAACTCCCATAGTCCAAGCTGAAGACATAGATGAGGGAGGAAGGAATCTTAAGAAAGGAAAAATAGCTAAGAAGTTATAATTTGTAGGTGATAATGCTGGATTCATGTTTCAAGGTAGAAAACCAATGACAAGACATGCCAAAAAAGTATTGGAAAAAAGCAAAGAAACTCAGAAGGTTAGTGAAACTATTCAGCCACCACCAAGCATCATAGACCTCTCCTCACTTGCAAAAGAAGATTTGGTCATCAAACAAAAGAAGGGAAAATAGAAAATCACTGAAAATTCAGAAGTTGAAGTCCTTAAGGAGTAGTTGAAAGATGCAATTGAAGAGATATTAGTCTTGAGGAAAGAGGCAAAGAAACATAGAGATGAAAGAGTGCAATTTGAATAGATGAGAAAGATTTGGGAGGATCAAGTCACAAGTGTCTCAAAGACCTTGGAAAAGCACATCAAAAAGGTAAAATTGCACTTAAAATCTAAGAACAAGACACTGAAGGACCAAGTCAAAGACCTTCAAGAACAACTAGACTTGATTCATGAAGAACTGGAAAAGAAGGGTTTGAAGATGAATGTGGTTGAAGAGCCCATTGCTAAACTAATCATAAATGAGGAGGAAACACCACAAGAGCCATAAAATGAGATTGAATATGCTTACGAGGGTTCATTACATGTAGAAAATCAAGTTTTTTGTAGCTGGAAATCACTTTTTGGAGACAGTTTTGAAATGCGAAAATTCTGCACTTTTACACAATTTCGTAGCGTTTCCTAGGCTTAAAGCTAGGAAAACGCTATGAAAAAACCTGTAGTAGCCTTTTTGCCTATAAATTCACTTTTTTCAGTTTTCAAGGAGGGAGATTGAGGGTGGTGATGTGTCATGACTTGATTTACACCATGGAACAACAAAGGAGCAGAGGTTTTGGGTGTAGAAGCTACTTTTTCAACGCTACCAAAGCTCGCTACGAAACTGTCATGTTTTCGTAGCGAGAAATTTTTGAAGGTTTTGGAGCATCTTAATAGTTTAGAAAACTGGACTCCTCCAACATTTCAAGGGAGATTAACATCAAATATTTATGACTCGAAGGAAGCGTTGTGGAGACAAATCATGAGCCAAAGCATTTTTTGAAGATAAGGGTTGTGCATTCCTGAAAAATAGTGTTATGTTCCACATGTCTAGGAGAGTCTTAAATATGTAAAGTGGTAATGAACCTATCATGTATCCTTTGATCATGTGATGCCTATTTTGTAACTGACATGTAACTGTTTCAAAAGATAAAGTAGAATTATGAAATAAATAGGAGTTAGAGTCCTATTAGGAGATGATTTCTTTAAGGTATAGCTGTGAGTTTTCTGTTAGGAGTTTTGTCTTTCAGTTATGTGATGTGTCATAGGAGAATTAGATGGTCTAGCCACCAGAAAGATCATCCTTGTTGTAAAGAAGGTATATTTAAGGACAGAGCATTGAAGTAGTGAAGGGTTGGAGATTTTTTGCACTAAACTACTGCTTTATGTATTTGACTAATATCAGTAATATAGAGTGACTTTCTTCTTGACAGACCTAAGATTCCCATAGGGTTTTTAATGTCTTATTGACCTATATATTTATGTTTTTACCACTTGCAGTAAATTTCGTTTCTATTACTCAGAATTCATAATTTATGCTTTGATTTCCTTTAGTGATGAAATGACTGTGTTGCTCTATGTTTTATGTGTGAGTTTCCTATGTTAAATAACCCTATCTGCCTCAGCTTCCATGTCAAGAAACCTTGTCACTGAAACGACTGATTTTTGAATCCATAAGCCCAATGGTAGCAAGCCTGCATTCTTTTCGACCCGCAAACATAAGAAAACAAGTTATATCTCCCATAGAGTTAGCCATCTCGTACTATCATTATTCAATATCATAAACCCCCTTGACAGAGCCCTCTTAGATTGAAGAGGCTAAGCTTCAGTCAAAAGCAAGTTTGAAACAGTTACACTGAGTTGTTTGACAAGCAGCCAACCAAGTAGAATTTTGTGATAACATTTTGGTGCGTCTACTGGGAGTCTGAAGATATACTTTTCCCAAAATTTTCAAGCTAAACTCTTGAAGGTAGCAGGAACTCAGAATCTGTTCGATGCTACAACTACCTTGGTGACTCCATTCAAAATTATCATGTTCAAAAGTGGCTTTGAAAAGGAGATATACGAGGTGTAATCCTGAACCAAATCCTCCTACAATTGTGGATAATCCAAACACAATTTCCAGAGGAATTCAAGGCAGTTTTGCACAATCAGGTACTCCATTATACACAAAATCCTTGTCCTCTAAAGTTTTAAGAAGTGTATAAGATAAAAGGTTAGACCTACATAGAATAGGTATTGATACCTCAGCCTTAGTGGCCCAAAAAGATAAATAAGAGTTTTGGGAAGCAGTCACATCAGAGTTATTGTTAGAGAGGGAATCTTTCGATAGGTTGAAGGAACTAGACCCATTTTAAATCTTGCTTAGAATAAAATCTGGTGTCCCTCTACTTGACTGGAGTTCAATTGTAACTGGACAAAAAATATCAACCAGCCCCCCTATTAACAGTTCCTCTTCCTCTACTAATATTGTCCCTAAAAATACCACAGTTCCAGTCATCATGGTAGGAAATGTGGCACCTCCACTTGGTGTTGTACCTGCTAGGTATGCCCCTCTTGTTCTCCTAGCTGTCCGTAACGCTCTTCCTAGCAAATATTCTGCTAGAATCAAAACTTGGGGAAGTGATAAAGATATTACAACTAAAGAGCATGTAGACCAATTTAATGACTTTATAGACAGGGAGGAGGTTGACCATGAGGGTTTCAAGATGAGACTATTTGCTTAGAGCTTTACTAGTGAGGTCAGAAAATGGTTCAAAGCCCTTGCTCCAAGAAGCCTCCATAATTGGAATGAGTTTGAAGATAGCTTTATGAGAAAGTGGGGAAATAAAACAAACCCTATACAAGCCCTCACTGAGTACAATATTTTGAAAAGAGCTGTTGATGAAACTCTCCAAAATTTCTCCAAGATATTTAACAAAGTTTATGACTCCATCCCTGCCCATCTCAAGCCTCCACTAGTAGCAGCTCAACTGAGATATGTTGGAGATTTTGATTATGAATTTTCTCTCTTGCTCAGAGAAAGAGAATCCCCTTCACTAGCATAAATGAAAAATGATGCTGTGAAGGTGGAGGTCAATATGATAGTAGCTAAAAAGTCTAATATGGGAAAGAAAAAATTGAAAGAAGAAGATAAGCCTTCCACCTCAGATGACAAATTTGAATCCATGATGAAAACAATGGAAAAACTGATGGATAGGCTTGCCCTTGGAAACACTTCTGCTCCTCTTGCACAAAATGAACCATAGTTTAGAAATCCTTAGTTCATAAGACCTCAAAACCAGCAAAGACCAAGGGAAAGAAGAAATCATCCCGACCCTCAAGTAAGGCCTCCTTTTCAGCAAAATTTAGTTGATGAAGAAGATCAACCTGAAATACCAGAAAACTCCATTCATTTCTTATATGAAAACATGTACGAAATGTATTTAACTAAGGAAGAGAATGATGAGTCATATCATGATGTAAACAAGCGTGATGAACCGTCTGATTGCCTTAAAGGATATCAACATGCAATCTTTGAGATGTAGAAACAATACAACATCAGAAACATAAATGTTCCAATTACTGCAAATAAAGCGCAACCCAAGAAAAATGCCCCTAAAGCTGTTGAGGTTAGAAAATATCCACCACCTCCTCCTCGTGTCAAAGAGATTGAGAAACTTACTTCTGTTTTCAGTTTGGAGAATTAGATTTCCAAAATGAAGATCCCAGTCCCTTTTGGAGAAATTATTAAGGTGAACGAATATAGAATTAAAATTATAAAAATTTCAAATTCCCAACCAGGGGCTACTGGCATCCTTAATGTTCAAGAATATCATCCAACCATATATTTTGGACCAATATTGGAAGATGAGCAGAATGAATAGGTGCCTCCTTTCTATGTCAGCCTTAACATTCATGACATGAAATTACATAATGCCATGTTTGATTCAGGGGCCTCTCATAACCTCATGCCTTAAGTAATTATGGAAGGATGGGATTGGCAATTACTAGGCTATATAAGGATTTGTTTTCTTTTGATTCAAAAAGATTTCAGTGCATTGGTTTGATAAAATATGTTTTTTTTGGTCTTACACGAGTCCCTACCAATATAGTGGTAATGGAAATTGTGGTAGCAGAAATTCCACCTAAGTTTGTAATGATGCTATCAATGTCATGGGTAGCAAATATTAAAGGAACCATGCAGATGGAGCTAACTTATGCTACCATTCCTGTTTTTGGTGAGCAAAGAAGACTATACATAGAGACAAGGATGACTTATATGGTAATCATTAAGGAAAAACCTTAGAATTTCCCAATTTTTGTTTTGAGACTGAATTAGGATTTTCTATACTTTTCAATGAACTAACAAATGAAGCAAAAGATGAGAAGAAAGAAGAAATTCAAGAGGTTGAAAATCAACAAAACAATGAAGAAAAGGCAGAAGGTTGGTGTTTGTTACACTTTGATGGATCAATAGGAAGTGAGGGGGCTGGAGCAGGAATTTTGATCACAAATCTAGAGGATGAAAGTAAGTTCTATTCTTTCAAACTGAACTTTGATTTCACAAATAATATGGTTGAATATGAATCTCTATTTTCGGGTTTAGAAATTTTGAAAAGATTGGGTGCCCAAAAGATTTCTGTTTGTAGAGATTCTAAACTAGTTATTAAACAAGTTGAGGGTGTATATCAAACCAAGGATGTGAGAATGAGAGCATACCAAAATTTGATCATGGATATGTTAGAGAATTTTCAAGAATATTCTTTTATTGTGAAGACTAGGGATGAAAACTAAGTTGTTGCCTCCCTAGCTGTTTCTGCAAGTTTGTTTCTTATTCCCGCACATTCCACTGAAAGATATGAGGTTTAAGTTCATCATAGGCCTGCTATCACTAAAAACATTATTCACTGGAAAGTTTTTTAGGATGACCAGCAAGTCAAAAACTTCATAGAATTGAAAGAGGAGCTTGAAAACACACAAGTAGATCAACAAAACATGCTTGCTGAAACTAAGGGTAATTATGAAGTGTTGCAGCTGAAGAATAATTCTATACCTAAAGGTCAAATCTCACTTGAAAATATTTTTGACCAAAATGTTGTGTTCAAGTCTCCTAGGATAAAAGTTGATGATGAAGAGGTAGAGATTTGTAACCTTGGTACAGTAGTAATGCCAAAAATGATCAAACTTTCTAAGTTTCTTTCTGCATATATGAAACATAAATATATTGAGATGATGAAAAGGGTCATATATGTTTTTGCATGGAGTTAAGTTGATATGAAGAAATATGATCGTACTATTATTCAACATAACATTCCCATTAAAGAAAATGAAAAGCCTTTTAAACAGAAGCTGAGGAGGATTAATCCACTTCTCATGCCCCTGATAGAGAAGGAAATTAAGAATATTTTTTATGCCAAAATTATTGTCCCAATCAGATCTCAAAGTTGCTTGCAAACTTGGTTTGAGTTAGAAAAAAGAGTGGAGAAATCAGAATCTGCATCGACTTCAGAAACTTTAAAAAAGACTCTCTGAAGGACAATTACCCTCTCCAAAGATGGATCAAATTCTGTAGAACATTGTTGGTTCCCAAAGGATGTCTATGCTGGATGGTTTTTCAAGATACAATCAGATACTAGTGCACCCAAAATATCAGGAGAAAATTGCCTTTACCACACCATGGGGAAATTTCATGTATGCCAAGATGCCCTTTGTTCTAATGAATGCAGGTGCGACCTTTCAAAGAGCAATGGACATTTCATTTGCTAAGGATAAGAATAAGTTGGTGGTTGTCTATCTGGATGACATAATAGTATTCTGAAGGAGAGAGGAAGACCACTTGAAGCATCTGGAGAATATTCTGCTGAAGTGTAGAAGGTTTGATTTTTCTCTTAATCCCACTAACAATATTTTTTCTTTAACTTCTGGAAGATTAATGGATAAATATTGATCCAGGTAGGGTAAATTCCATTCAGAAAGTGGATCTACATAGAAGCAGGAAGGAAGTTTAGTCTTTCCTTAGAAGGGTGAATTTTGTGAGAAGGTTTATTCCCAACTTTGCTGAGATTGTCAAAGACATAACCAAGATGTTGAAGAAAGGAGCTGACATCAAATGGATAGTGGAGGCAAAGCACTTATTTGAGGAAATCAAGAAGGAACTCACTCAAGCCCCAATGTTGATTAGCCTGGATTTTTCAAAGTAATTTCTGGTTTTTACATTTGCATTACAAAATACAATTGCTGGAGTTTTGCTGCAGAAAGGACAACAAGGTACTGAGTAGCCCATTTCATTTTTTAGCAGGACTCTTGCTAATTCAGAGTTGAAGTACAATATCCTAGAGAAAGAGGCATATGCTTTGGTTAAAGCCATCAAAGATTTTAGAATTTACATTCGGCATTCTCATGTCCTAGCATTTGTTCCTAATGTTGTTGTGAAAGACATCTTGACTCAAGATGATCCTGATGGGAAGAGAGGGAAGTGGGTAGTTAACTTGCTAGAATATGATATAGAGATTAGACCTACAAAATTGGTGAAAGGGCAGGGGCTAGCAAATCTGATAGCACAGTCCAATTTTGACTGTCTTGATATGAATTTAATTGCAGAAATTTCAGAATTATCAGATGAAGATGAGGAGCTGATTCCCATTGAAGAGAATTAAATCCTATCTGACTGGTACAGAGACATTGTTTTTGTATTACATCATCATAGAGATCCTACTGAATTGACAAAATCTAAAGCAAGTTTTTTGAAGCTAAAATCTCTGAGGTATTGCATCATAGATAAAAATCTATATTGGAAAGATACTGGTGGTATTCTTTTGAATTTTTTGCTGGAAGAGGAAGATGAAAAAGTGATTGAGGAGTTTCACAAAGGAGATTATGGAGGTCACCATTATTGGAAGGCCACAGTAAATAAGATTCTCAGATCAGGGTACTACTCACCTACTATGTTCAAGGATGTCTACAAAAAGATTGTTGCCTACCATGAATGCCATATTTTTTATGGTAAGAAAAAGCTTGTTCCTTTACCCTTCATACCTATCTATGTTGAGGCGCCATTCCAACAGTAGGGGCTAGATTTTATTGTTGAGATTCATCCATCATCTTCATGTCAGCATCGCTAGATCCTAACAGCAACTGATTATTTCACCAAGTGGATTGAGGCATTCCCAACTAGGAAAGAAAATGATTCAATTATCATTTCATTTTTGGAGAATAAGATATTGTCTAGATTTGGTTGTCGTGTGAAGATCATCACTGATAATGCACAAGAATTCAAATCCAAGACGCTGATTAGTTTTTGTCATCAATATCACATTACACTTAGACACTTTACTGCTTACTATCCACAAGGTAATGGTGTTGCTGAATCTTCTAACAGAAGTATTTTCAGAATTATTAAGAAGGTGTTGCAGGAAATCAAAAAATCATGGCATTTGAAGTTGAAGTATGCTCTGTGGGCTAATAGTGTGTGCACAAAAAGTTCAATTGGTACTTCACCTTATGAGATGGTGTATGGGGCTGAATCAATTTTTCGTACATCCTTGGGAGTGTCAGTTATGATGTTGTTGCAAGGATTAGAGGAGGAGCCAAATGCAATTCAGAAGAGAATAAATCAGTTGATATCCTTGCAGGAAAAAAGGGAGGAATTTTATAACCGCAATCAACAATCTCAAAACATAATTAAGAAGACATTTGACAATAAGGTCAAAGAGGAAAAATTTCATATTCAAGATGTGGTATTGAAGTGGGAGGCTAGAATTGAAGAAAAGGGGAAACATGGTAAGTTTGAGAATATTTGGAAAGGTCCATTAATAGTAGTTGCATTCCATGGAAACAACACTTACATACTACAGGAGATGGATGGACAACCTTGTACTGGAGGGCCTGTCAATGGCAGGTTTTTGAAGCACTATTCCTCTTAAGTTCCACTGATATTTAATTCCATTGTATATATTCCATTTTGTTATGTTTTTCTGCTAATAAATACAAGCTGATCATCAGGCTTGAGCCCGAGGTGAAGGCCATTAGAGTTTGAAGGAAGCTTGGCAAATTTCAGAATTTTTAGTTCCAAGAAGATGGATAGCACTAGAACTACAGGTTCTTTGGTGTACCAAAAGGGCACACCATCCCAAGTGGAGCCACTATTATCACTCAGAAAAAGTGAAACATTATTTGACATGGTCATAGAGTTCATTTGTCCCAAGTTGGTATAGGAAAATTTAAATTTTTCTATCTTTAACCTATTTTAAGGTTCAAAACCCACCTCCATATAGGTTACATCATGTCCCATAAGTCATAATTTGTTGACATATTTCATTTCCCAAGATTTTGATTTCAAAAAGGAAACTATAGCCAGTTCTTCTTCATTTCGTAGCGTTTTACACTGTAAAATGGCAGTTTTTGTTACGAAATTGCCTAATAGTTTCGGATTGAAACTGTAAGAAAATGAACTAGCCACGCTACAAAAAATGGTTTTTCTATTTGTCTTGTCAAATTCGGTGCAAGGTGTCAGTCCATGATTATAAGAGTTAGGATGGATGTCATTCGAGTCAGTTAGGGTTAAATCAATGTACAAGGTCATGCCTTAGGTCATCATTACTGTTTTTAGCATGCATGAGTCATGATTAAGGCATGAGTTGTCACTCAAACTTTAAAACATTACCCAATTGAGTATTTTATCATTCTCCGCTTCATATTTTCATGCTATTCAGTTCTGGAGATATGTTTCACCAAGCCAAGCTGGTTGCTGGTATTTTCAAAAGTTGCAGGTGTCACTAATCAAGTGAGGCTGAGAAGGTATAAAATCACCATGGCTACAAGGAAGAAGACCAAAAATGGTGGTCACTACCTTAGATATGAGCCCATGGACATGAATTTATTAAATGAAGACCCAACTGTCTTGGATATATTCATAAGAACAGGTTGTTTGCAGTTCTGCCAAAGGCTATAGGGTTGCCATTTTCAAGTTTCTAAGGAATTTGTTATCAGTTTCAATGGGATAGCTTCAAAGGTGGGAATGTTAAATATCATAATAACACCAGAGATCATTGCAGCAAAAACAGGAATCCCTAGGGGAGGGTAACAATGGTTTAAAGGCATCAAGTTCACCATGCAGGACTGCAAGGAATTTATCAAGACAGAGCATAGTGAAATTGATCTCACAAACTCTTTTCCAAGGAGCTAAATGAAGGAAAACTACTCAAAGTTGTTGCTGATCATTCATAAGTACTTCACATGTGAAGGGAGGTTTCACATGGTCTATTCCTATCACCTTAGGCTTCTGCTGCATTTTGTGGGTAAGAGGTCTCTTGACTTTCCTTTTTACTTATACAGAAGCTTAGCTAAAATTTCAGATGAGTTTGAGGTTAAAATAGAAGGAAGTGAAACCTCTCTATTTCATCATGGTTTGATAAGGCTTTTGGTGTTAGAGGAGTTAAAGAGATTAGGTAGAGACTGGTCATCTTTTCTGTTCATCAGTGGTTTTGAAATAGATGACGTCACTCCTAAAAGAGTTCCCAAACCTAGAGATGTTTCATCACCTACAATAGTAGCGCAAGTTGAGCCAGTGATCATGGAGATAGAGCCTTTGCAGAAGGTTGATACACCCAAAGCTACACCTGTAAAACAAAATCCAATAGTGAGAAAACATGGTAGCAAGAGGGTTACAAGGAGCCAAACAGTGGCTAAGGGTAACTTGGAGGAGATCTTGCATGTCATTGATATTGAAGAAACTCCCATAGTCCAAGCTGAAGAAATAGATGAGGGAGGGAGGAAGCTTAAGAAAGGAAAAAAAACTAAGAAGTTAGAATTTGTAGGTGATGATGCAGGATTCATTTTTAAATAAAACTAATGGCAAGACATGCCAAAAAAGTCTTGGAAAGCAGCAAAGAAACTCAGAAGGTCAGTGAAACTGTTCATCCACCACCAAGCATCATAGACCTCTCCTCACCTGCAAAAGAAGATCTGGTCATCAAACAAAATAAGGGCAAAGAGAAAGTCACTGAAAAGTCAGAAGTTGAATTCTTTAAGGAGATGTTGAAAGATGCAAGTGAAGAGATATCAGTCTTGAGAAAAGAGGCAAAGAAAGATAGAGTTGAAAGAGTGCAGTTTGAACATATGAGAAAGATTTTGGAGGATCAAGTCACAAGTGTCTGAAAGACCTTGGAAAACACAGAAAAACTGATAAAGTGGACTCAGCCACTAAGAAAAGAGGTAAATAACATAAAAAAGGTAAACCTACACTTACAATCTAATAACATGACACTGAAGGACCAAGTCAAATACCTTCAATAACAACTAGACCTGATTCATGAAGAGATGGAAAAGAAGGGTTTGAAGATGACTGTGGTTGAAGAGCCCATTGCTCAACTGATCATAAATGAGGAGGAAACACCACAGGAGCCATAAAATGAGATTGAATATGCTTCTAAGGGTTCATTACATGCATAAAATCAGGTTTTTTGTAGCTCGAAATCTCTTTTTGGAGAGGGTTTTGAAATGTGAAAATTCTTCAATTTTACACAGTTTCGTAGCGTTTCCTAGGCTTAAAGCTAGGAAAATGCTACGAAAAAACCTATAGCATCCTTTTTTCTTATAAAGTCACTTTTTGCAGTTTTCAAGGAGGGAGATTGATGGTGGTGATGTGTCGGGACTTGATTGACACCATGGAACAACAAAGAAGTAGAGCTTTTGGGTGCATAAGCTACTTTTTCAATGCTACCAAAGCTCGCTACGAAACTATCCTATTTTCATAATGAGCTATGTTTGAAGGTTTTGGAGCATCTTAATGATAGTTTTGGACAGCTGGACTCCTCCAACATGTCAAGGGAGCTTAAAATCAAATATTTATGACTCGAAGGAAGTGTTGTGGAGATATATCATCACCCAAAGCACTTTTTGAAGACAAGGGTTGTGCATTCCTGAAAAATAATGTTATGTTCCACATGTCTATGATATTCTTAAATATTTAAAGTGGTAGTGAACCTATCATGTATATTTCGAGCATGTGATGCCTATTTTGTAACTGACATGTAATTGTTTCACAAGATAAGGTAGATTTATGAAATAAATAGGAGTTAGAGTCATATTAGGATATGATTTATTTAAGGTATAACTATCATTTTTATGTTAGGAGTTATGTGTTTCAGTTATGCGATGTGTCCTAGGAGAATTCAATGGTCTAGCCACCATGTAGATAATCCTTGTTGTAAAGAAGGTATATTTAAAGACTAAGCATTGAAGTAGTGAAGGGTTGGAGATTTTTTGCACTAAAATGTTGCTTTATGTATTTCACTTATATCAGTAATACAGAGTGACTTTATTCTTGAAAAACTTGAGATTCTCATGGGGTTTTTAATTTCTTATTGCTCTATACATTTATGTTTTTACCACTTGAAGTAGATTTCATCTCTATTAATCATAATTCATAATTTATGCTCTGACTTCCTCTAGTGATGAAATGACTATGTTGCTCTATGTTTTATGTGTGAGTTTCCTTTGTTAAAGACTCCTATCTTCCTCAGCTTCCATGTCAAGAAACCTTGCCACTAAAACTATTGATTTTTGAATCCATAAGCCGAAAGGTAGCAATCTTGCATTCTTTTCAACCTGCAAACATAAAAAAACAAGTTACATTTCCCATAGAGTTAGCCATCTAGTACTATCATTATTCAATATCATGAACCCCCTTGAGAGAGCCCTCTTAGATTGAAGAGGCTAAGCTTTATTCAAAAGATGGTTTGAAACAGTTTCACTGAGTTGTTTGATAAGCAGCCAATCAATAAAATTTTGTGATAACATTTTGGTGTGTCTATTGGGAGTCTGAAGATATAATTTTCTTGAAATTTTCAAGTTGAACTTTTGAAGGTAGCAAGAGATCAGAATCTGTTTGAGGCTGCAACTACCTTGGTGACTCCATTCAAAATTCTCATGTTCAAAGGTGGCTTCGAAAAGGACATACACGAGGAGTAATCCTAACCCAAATCCGCCTACAATTGTGGATAACCCAAACATAATTTCCAAAGGAATTCAAGGTGGTTCTGCACAATCAGGTACTCCATTACACACAAAATCCTTGTCCTCTGAGGTGTTAAGAAGTGCAAAATATAATAGGTTTGATGATAAATTCACGAAGTATTTTTTAGGTCTGAAAATGAAAAATAATTGACTAAAATTGTCTTAGACCTACATAGAAGAGGTATTGATACCTCAGCCTTAGTGACCCAAAAAGATAAAGAAGATTTCTAGGAAGTAGTCACATCAGAGTTATTGTTAGAGAGGGAATATTTCAATAGGTTGAAGGAAGTAGACCCATTTGAAATCTTTCTTAGAATAAAATCTAGCGTCCCTCTACTTGACTGAAGTTCAATTGTAATTAGACAACAAAGATCTACCAGCCCCCCTCCTAACAGTTCCTCTTCCTCTACTACTGATGTCCCTAAAACAACCATAGTTCCATTCATCATGGCAGGAAATGTGCCACCTCCACCTGGTGCTACACCTACTAGGTATGCCCCTCTTGTTCTCCTAGCTTTCCTTAATGCCCTTCCTAGAAAATATTCTGCTAGAATCAAAACTTGGGGAAGTGATGAAGAGATTACAGTTGAAGAGCATGTAGACCAGTTTAATGACTTTATAGACAGGGAGGAGGTTGAACATGAGGATTTCAAGATGAGACTATTTTCTTAGAGCTTTAATGGTGAGGTCAGAAAATGGTTCAAAGCCCTTGCTCCAGGAAGCGTGCATAATTGGAATGAATTTGAAGATAGCTTTTTGAGAAAGTGGGGAATAGAACCAACCATGTACAAGCCTTCACTGAGTACAATAGTTTGAAAAGAGCTGTTGATGAAACTGTCCAAAATTTATCCAAGATATTTAAAAAAATTTATGACTTCATCCCTACCCATTTCAAGCCTCCACCAGGAGTAGCTCAACTGAGATATGTTGAGGCTTTTGATTATGAATTTTCTATCCTTCTCAGAGAAAGAGAACCCCCTTCACTAGAAAAAATGAAAAATGATGTTGTGAAGGTGGAGGTCAATATGATAGAAGCTAAAAATTCCAATATGGGAAAGACAAAATTGAAAGAAGAAGATAAGTCTTCCACCTCAGATGACAAATTTGAATCCATGATTAAAACAATGGAAAATCTGATGGATAGGCTTGTTTTTGGAAACACTTATGCTCCTCCTACATAACATGAACGACAGTTTAGAAATCCTCAGTTCAGAAGACCTCAAAACAAGCAGAGACCAAGGGAAAACAAAAATCAGCCTGACCCTCAAGTAAGGCCTCCTTTTCAAAAAAAATTAGTTGATGAAGAATATCAGCCTGAAATACCAGAAGACTCCATTCATTTCTTAGATGAAAACATGTCTGGAATTTTTTTGACTAAGGAGAGCACGATGAGTCAGATCATGATGTAAACAAGGGTGATGAACCATCTGATTACCTTAAAGGATATCAACATGCAATCTTTGAGATGCAGAACCAATACAACCTCAGAAACAGAAATTTTCAAATTACTGCAAATAAAGCACAGCCTAAGAAAGATACCCCTAAAGCTGTTGAGATTAGAAAATATCCACCACCTCCTCCTCCTGTCAAAGAGATTGAGAAAATTACTTCTATTTTTAGTTTGGATAATGATATTTCCAAAATGAAGATCCAGGTCCCTTTTGGAGAAATTATTAAGGTCAACGAATATAGAAGTAAAATTGTAAAAATGTTGAATTCCCAAACAGGGGCTGCTGACATCCTTAATGGTCAAGAAGATCATGCAACCATAATTTGGGACCAATATTGGAAGATGAAAATAATGAAGAGGTGCCTCCTTTCTATGTCAGCCTTAGCATTAATGACATGACATTACATAATTCCATGTTGGATTCAGGGGCCTCTCATAACCTCATGCCTAAAGTAATTAGCGAGAGGATGGGATTGGAAATTACTAGGCCATATAAGAATTTGTTTTATTTTGATTCGAAAAGGGTTCGGTGCATTTGTTTGATAAAATATGTTATTTTTGGTCTTACACAAGTCCCTGCCAAGACATTGGTAATGTATATTGTGGTAGCAGACATTCCACCTAAGTTTGGCATGCTGCTATGAAGGTCATGGGGATAAAAGATTAAAGTCACCATGCAAATGGAACTAACTTAAGCTACCATTCCTATTTTTGGTGAGAAAAGAAGACTATAAAGAGAGACAAGGATGGCTTATATGGTAAGTATTAAGGACAAACCTCAGAATTTCCCAATTTATGCTATTGAGTCTGAATTAGGATCTGCTACACTTTTCAATGAGTTAATTGATGAAGCAGAAGATGAGAAGAAAGCAGAAATTCAGAAGGTTGAAATCAATAAGTAGAGAATCAGTAAAATAGTGAAGAAAAGGCAAAACAGTGGCTAAGGGTAACTTATTGGACATCTTGCATGCCATTTTTATTGAAGAAACTCCCATAGTACAAGCTGAAGACATAGATGAGGGAGGAAGGAAGCTTAAGAAAGACAAAATAGCTAAGAAGTTAGAATTTGTAGGTGATGATGCAGGATTCATGTTTCAAGCTAGAAAACCAATGACAAGATATGTCAAAAAAGTCTTGGAAAGCAATAAATAAACTCAGAAGGTCAGTGAAACTGTTCAGCCACCACCAAGCATCATAGACCTCGCTTCACCTGCAAAAGAAGATCTGGTCATCAAACAAAAGAAGGGCAAAGAGAAAATCACTGAAAAGTCAGAAGTTGAAGTCCTTAAGGAGCAGTTGAAAGATGCAAGTGAAGATATATCAGCCTTGAGGAAAGAGGCAAAGAAACATAGAGCTGAAAGAGTACAGTTTGAATAGATGACAAATATTTGGGAGGATCAAGTCACAAGTGTCTCAAAGACCTTGGACAACATAGAAAAGATTATAAAGTGGACTCAACCACGAAGAAAAGAGGTAAAGCACATCAAAAAGGTAAACCTGCACTTACAATCTAAGAACAAGACACTGAAGGACCAAGTCAAAAACCTTCAAGAAAAACTAGACCTGATTCATGAAGAGTTGGAATAGAATGGTTTGAAGATGACTATGGTTGAAGAGACCATTTCTCAACTGATCATAAATCAGAAGGAAACACCACAAGAGACATAAAATGAGATTGAATATGCTTCAGAGGGTTCATTACATGCAGAAAATCATGTTTTTTGCAACTGGAAATCAATTTTTCAAGACAATTTTGAAATGTGAAAATTCTATACTTTTACACAGTTTCATAGTGTTTCCTAGGCTTAAAGCCATGAAAACGCTACGAAAAAACCTGTAGCAGCCTCTTTTCCTATAAACTCAATTTTTGCAGTTTTCAAGGAGGGAGATTAATGGTGGTGATGTGTCATGACTTTATTGAAACCATGGAAGATCAAAGGAGTAGAGTTTTTGGGTGCAGAAGCTGCTTTTCAACTCTACCAAAGCTCACTACAAAACTGTCTTGTTTTCATAGCGAGCTATTATTGAAGTTTTTGGACCATATTAATGGCATTTTTGGAAAGCTGGACTCCTCCAACATGTCAAGGGAGTTTAACATCAAATATTTATGACTCAAAGGAAGTGTTGTGGAGACAAATCATCAACCAAAGCACTTTTTGAAGATAAGGGTTGTGCATTCCTGAAAAATAGGGTTATGTTCCACATGTCTAGGAGAGTCTTAAATATGTAAAGTGGCAATGAACCTATCATGTATCCTTCAAGCATGTGATGCCTATTTTGTAACTGACATGTAACTGTTTCACAAGATAAGGTAGAGTTATGAAATAAATAGGAGTTAGAGTCCTATTAGGAGATGATTTCTTTAAGGTATAGTTGTCAGTTTTTTGTTAGGATTTATGTCTTTCATTTATGTGATTTTTCATAGGAGAATTCGATGGTCTAGCCACTAGGCAGATCATCCTTGTTGTAAAGAAGGTCCATTTAAAGACAAAGCATCGAAGTAATGAAGGGTTGGATATTTTTTGCACTAAACTGCTGCATGTATTTGAATTATATCAGTAATATAGAGTGACTTTCTTCTTGATAGACCTAATATTCTCATGGGATTTTTAATGTCCTATGATATATATCTTTATGTTCTTACCATTTGAAGTAGATTTCATCTCTATTACTCAGAATTCATAATTTATGCTCTGACTTCCTTTAGTGATGAAATAATTGTGTTGCTCTATGTTTTATGTGTGAGTTGCCTCTATTAAAGACCCCTATCTACCTTAGCTTCCATTTCAAGAAACATTGCCACTGAAACTAATGACTGTTGACTCCATAAGCCCAATGGTAGCAAACCTGCATTATTTTCAACCTACAAACATAAAAAAACACGTTACATTTCCCATAGAGTTAGCCATCTAGTACTGTCATTATTCAATATCATAAACCCCCTTGAGAGATCCCTCTCAGATTGAAGAGGCTAAGCTTCAGTCAAAAGCTGGTTTGAAACAATTACACTGAGTTGTTTGATAAGCAGCCAATCAAGTACAATTTTCTGATAATAGAACCTGTCTAAGAAACACCTCTATTATTGTGAGAAATAATGCTTCAACATCCTACCATTCACAAGTTCACCATGTATTTCTATTCCATCCAAATATTTGAGAAAAAATTCATTGTGATGTCTAAAAGCATAAATGATATATGGTCCTTTCCATACATTATCAAATTTTCCATGCTTGCCTTTGTCCTCTCTTCTGGAACCCCACTTTAAAACAGTGTCACCCAAATTGAAATCATTTTCTTTGGCTCTTTTGTCAAAAAATATTTTTGACATTCTCCTGGATAACCTGTGTTTTGTTATAGACTTCTTCCCTGGATTGTTGTAGCTAAATGGTCTGATTTATCCTTCTCTGAGTATCATTTGGTTCAACTTGAAATTCTTGAATTATCTTCATAACTGGAACTCCTAGAGAAGATGGAAAAAAAACATCCATTCTATAAACCAATTGGTATTGTGACATTCCAATTGATTTCTTTGTATTAATCCTATCATCCCAAAGTGAATTTAAAACTTGTTGTGCGATGAATTTTTGTTGTCTTCTAGTAGCTTTTTGATAATGTTTACTAAAATTTTATTTGAAGATTCAACTAACCCATTACCCTGAGTGTAATAAGTAGTTGAATGTCCTAGAGTGATATGATATATGCTACAAATATCTACCATTTTTTTATTTATTTAAAGGTTGTTGCATTATCTGTAATGAGCTTATTTGGACATCCAAATCTTGACAATTTATTAGTTTCTAGGAATTTGATAATTACAACAACAATTGCTAGTCTAGAAGGTGTGGCCTAATCCATTTGGTGAAATAGTTAGTGGCTGTGAGGATCCATTTGTGTTGGGAAGAGGATGGTGGGTGGATTTCTCCAATGAAATCCAAACCCCACTGTTGGAAAGGGCTTTCAACAGATATGGTTTTTAAAGGAGGGGGTAATAGTTTTCTTTTTCCTTCAAAAATTTAGCACTTGTGGCAGGAGGTAACTTTCTTATGGACATCAGGGAAAAGGGTAGGCCAATAAAAACCAACTCTAAGGATATTGTTAGCAGTGATTTTCCAATACAAATGTCCACCGCAGTCTCCTTCATCAATTTCATGCATAGTTCTTTCTGCATCACCCTTCAACAAAAAATTTAGTAAAATTCCACCAGCATCTTTCTAATATAAAACATTATCTATGATGCAAAATTTCACTGCCTTTAACTTTAGAAATCTAGCCTTTGTCTTAGTCAAACCAGGAGGAGCATTTAAATTGAATAAAATAAAAATGAGGTATAAATACTAGGGTGAGGTTATAAAAGCCTCATCTATTTGTGGAGTTGTCTTCTCCTCTTTGATCATCTAACACAACTACAAAGTTGATATCCAATGCATGAAAATTAGAATCATCCATCAATTTGGCTAGTCCTTATCCCTTGATTAGCTTGGTTGGTTTGATTTCTATGTCATATTCAAGAATAACAACAATCCATTTACCTCTTTTACCATCTCGTCCATTTTGAGTCAAAATATACTTAACCATAGAATTTGGTACATAAGAAATTATGTGAGAATGGAGAATATATACTATGAAATAATTGATTGCTTTTATTAGGGAAAAGGCTTATTTTTCCATTATGTTATATTTCAATTCAACATCCCTTAAAGCCTTGCTAAAAAACGAAATGGGTTTCTCATATCCCTCATTGTTTTTATGTAAAATAATTTTTGCAATAATGTGTTCAGATGCAAATGAAAATATTATAAAATATTTTGTAAAATCTAGACTGATCAAGACTGGTGTTTTTGGCAGTACTCATTTTACTTGATCAAATGATTGCTTAGCTTCAATGTTCCATCTTATTTCTAAATCTCTTTTTAACATGTTTTTTATGTTTCTAAGAAATTCTACAAGGTTGGGAATGAATCTTACTAGGAAGTTTATCTTGCCAATAAATGATTGAAGTTCTTTAATGTTTCTAGATTTCAAGATAGCTTCAATTATACTGGGATCAATTCTAATAACTTCTTTGGAAATGATATGACCTAGAAGTTTTCCTTCTTAAAGGCCAAAAGGTGTTTTCTTAAGATTAAGTGAAATTCCAAACCTCCTACATTTCTCAAAAACTTTTATCAAATGTAACAAATGTTCTTCATCAGTTTTGGAATAAACAATGATTCCATCTAGATATATAATAATAAATCTACCAATTTCATCAGCAAAAGCAATATTCATTGCTCTTTGAAATGTGGCTCCAACATTCATTAAACCAAAAGGCATCTTCACATACATGAAGGTACCCCATAAAGTAGTAAAAGTTGTCTTATCCTAATCATTGGGGGTGAACCAAAACTTGGTTATAGCCTGAGAAACCATATAACACAAAAATCCTTTTAGATCGAACTAACTTTTGTCAAATTTTATTCATCTTAGGTAAAGTGTAGCTGTCCTTTAGTGATACTTTATTAAGGCTTCTAAAATCTATACACAATATGATTTCACATGTTTTCTTCCTTGTTGGTACTATAATGGAAACCCATTTAGAGTACCTAAGAGGAACTATGATCTTAGCATCATACATTTTGTTTATTTCTTTCTCAATTAAAGGCATCAGTACTGGATTTATTCTTCGAAGTTTTTGCTTAAAGGGTTTCTGATCCTCTTTAATTGGAATTTTATGTTGTATTATACTAGTATCATAAGCTTTAGGATTTTCATAGCTCTAGGCAAAGACATCGGTGAATTCTTTGAATAGAGAAATGTATTTATGCTTTTCAACAAGTGGTAATGACTTAGACAAATTTATCATTTTTGGGTATTTTTCACTACCTATGTTGCATTCTAAAACATCTGCCCCTATGGGCTCAATCTTAGGTTTCTTAGCTACATCATTGAAGTCAAACGATTCTTCTAATGGAACCAAACCTCTAGGCAAAACATTATCTTTTAATTGAAGTATTTAAAATTCTTCTTTCTCTTGATCTTTTTTAAGCAATTCTACTTTATTTGCAACTTTATCTACATGTTCATTCACATCTACATTGTCTAACTGTTTCTCTGAATCAGAATTTACAACTATTTTATCTTCTAAATCACACTCTACATCTATACTATCTTCTTCAAATTCATCCTTAGATTGTAGAAAATTTTCAATTTTTTTATCATTACCAAACACTTGTCAATACCTAACATTGTTTGGAACAATTGGTCGGTGTTTCACTTCCATTGTATATTGTTGATTGAGATGAGGCATTTTACAGGTAATGGCTGAAAAAGAAAGAATATTAGCACGGATATTTTGATTTCTAGGGATTGTAGAAAGGCCATATTCCACAAAAATCTCTAGAAAATCCAACAAAAAATTTTTGTATGCTCTTAATCTAGGGTGTTTTGCAGAGTATTCTGCTTTTATTTGTTTTATGATTAGCTCAGAATCTCCATGAATGGAAATTATTTTAGCACCCATTTTTTTCAATAACTGTAATCCTAGTATTAGTGCTTCATACTCAGTTATATTATTAGTGCATTAAAAATTAATCTTGTATGAATGTCCTTCAACATGATTATTTCCTATATTTGAAGCACACATTCCTGCTCCAGAACCCTCTATGCTACAAGATACATCAAATTCCATGTTTCAAAGAGGTTCAAGATGAGTGTCCTATTCCACTATTTTTGTTTGGTTTTGATCTATTTCAAAAATCTCAATTTCTGAATTAGCAACCTGAGTGTTGATGTCTCCATCATTATAGAGAATGAAAGAGTCAAGATCTGAATGGACATAGTAGATAGTACAATTGTATGGCTTATCGTGTCTACTCACCATGAATTTCATCAAGGTCACCCTATATAATCTCCTTTGTTGACCAAATACTGGTATGATAGCAAAAGTTATCCATCTGTAGTGTTCCTTGCAACTTAGCTCCCCATGAGCGTGACAACAACATGCCATACTTAGGGGGTATATCTACAACCACTATATCCATCACCAAAATTTTGGCTGGAATTTGAGCCAAAGTAACACACAAATATTTGATAAGACCTAAGCATATTACTTTTCTAGAATCAAAAGAATATAAATCCTTATATGGTCTGGTAATGTCAAGTCCTAATTTCTCCATGACAGCATTAGGCATTAAGTTATGTGATGCACCTGAATCTAGCATGGCATTACGTGGAATTTTTTCATGAAAATTTAACCTAACATAGAAGGGAGGCACACCTCCTTCCTGAGGTTTTCCATCTACTTCTGGTCCAAATAAAAGTTCAGGCTGGTCATCATTAAAATTGATAGTATCTTTATTTTTCGCTATGTTAAGAGATTTCATTACATGAGATCTAGACAGATTTTTGTTCATTAAATCTATTAGAGGAATATGAATTTTGAGTTTTTCTAACTCATTCTCAATATTGAAGGATGTCTGAACCTTACTCATGTTTAGGAAATCTGATTTATCAACAACATATTTTGGGATAGGCTCTTTTTTTTTACTAGTGGTTAGGATATCTGTTTGAATATTTTTTGAAGGAATATCAACTATATTATTGGCAGGAGTTTCTAATGTCTTTTTACCTGAATTTTAAATAATTTTCTTGGTAGGATTATCTATGATTTTCTTAACAACAATATAAGATGTTTTCTTAGCAGGAATAGAAAAATTCTTCTTACTGGGGGTGTCTAAAGTTTTCCTACACCTAAGGTTGTATTATTTATGAACTTCCATAATAGTATTTTCAAATCCCTATTTATAATCATCTGATTCCTCAAAATCAAGTTCTGTTTGAGAAAGATGAATATTTTCTTTTTCTTCTTCAGTAAGAAAAATTGTTTCATCATCATTTATTCCCATCAGATTTATTTGGTTAGCTTATACCTCTTATACTATTTCACCTTCACCATCAACATAATTCTCTTGGAAAATATGTCTAATTTTCTGGTCTGCTCCCCTTTGTTCCCTTTGTTTATTTGTGGTGGATTTCTCCTAAAACTTTGGTTTCAATTTTGAAGGCAAGGCTGATTTTATCTTGGGGGAACTATAACTATTAGATTACTCCTTTCCATCATTTTCTCTACTATTCTGACCAAAGAATCTATTTTAGCATTAGCATAAGATGTTGATGGTTATTCTTTCACTGTCACTCTCCTTGAACATTCTTATCGTATCTCTTTTTGCTAACAAGTTGGCTTCTACACTCACTGCATCTATTTGCATTTCTTCTAACGTTGCAGTTTTTTTTCTCTTAGCTGATAAGACATGTCTCCCTAAAAGCCATAAGGGAATTTTATTAAGTCTAAACCTCGTGGTGGTTTAATGTTTGCATGAATTTTATTATAAACACTATTGAATCTGGTGCAATAATCCTGGACATTTTCCCTAGGTGCCCTCCTAATACTTTCATATTATGATAAAGTTGGAAGAGGGTTATTTTTAACTTCCCATCTATTAAGTAATGACTGATGAAATGCAGGTAGATCATTAATGCTAGCAAGTGGCAAGGCTTTAAACCATTTTCTAACTTCTCCATTAATAATTTGAGAAAACGACCTCATTTTAACATTTTATTCATATACTTATTGAATATCAAAACCATCGTTCATCCTATCAACATGTTGTTGAGAAGCTATGGGTCCAGTAGACTGAAACTAGGGGATCCTAGTTTGATAGTCCTGTGGCATGTTTGCTAAAGGAACTTGAAGAACAAGTGGAGCATATCTTGCTGGCATTATGGGAATATGAAGATGGATAATATGTGGATTTATTAAAGGTGGTGGTTGAATGGAAGGTGGAGGTTGAATGAAAGGTAGAGGTTGACTTGAAGTTTGAGGTTGTGATGAAGATGTAGGTTGAATTTTAGGTGAAGATTGGGGAGAAGATGGAGTTTTAGTTTCCTGGTAAGAAATTATAGGGGTGGTAGTGGAAACTATAGAAGGAGTGGGACTAGATGATCTTGGATGAACATATTGAGATGAAGTGGATGAAACTAAAAAATAAGTTAAGGCAGAGAATTCAACAAATTGTTGGATGTATGCCTCAGGGAAAGATAAGTCAAGACCTGAAAGTAAATCCTGTAATTTATCAAAGTCTTCAAGGATTTGAATATCAAGATCAGGTTGGGTAGAATGAACTTCAAATGAATGACGTCGCAAGGTAGACTTCTCTACCACAGTTTGATCCACCCAATTGGATGACTTGTTCCTAAACAAGCTATGCTCAAGAGGAAAACCAAAATCAATATCTTGTAAAGTGACAAAGTTATTTGGAAGAGAATCTACCATAGGGGGAGGAATAGTACTTCCTTGGCTCTCGGCTATACTTATTCTTCTCAGCAAATTTTTAGGATCATCAACAATAGCTACAGGTTTGGGATCAGGATGAGATCTAGTGTAAGATTTTTTGGGAGCCAAAATTAAAATCTAAAGCGTGCACACACACTATTATTTACAAAAGTGAAAAGGAAACCAATCTCTTCAAATATTCCTAAAATACACTCCTTTTAACGAGGGAAATAAGTTCGTAGAAAGTTACAGTATTTTCAATTGTTCCCTAGTATAGTTGCCATTATGTTATTGCTCTATAATTTTTGAGATTGTGAGAATAAAAATAGAGGACAACATCAAAACCACTTTGGAAGATGGGATCTAGCCCTGCTAACTTCAGAGAGGGATCTCTGTAAATTTTAGCTTTGTTTTATGTATTTTTTAGGTTAGTTATGACTGTGAAAATTGTTTGTTTGTTTGTGATTTGATTGGATTCTTTGGTTTAATTGATTCTTATAATTCCATTGGGATATAGAGTCTAGAAGATAATTGGATCTGCATCAAACTTTAACGGAGTTTCACAGGGAAATCTAGGTTGCACTAGCTGGATCTTTCAAAATTTAAATGATATGAAATAGAAGAGATGAAAGGTTTAATAGAAACTAAGGATAAATTAAGAATTCCTTAATTTGACTTCAGAATAAAACATATAAATTACCTAAAACCATAATAGGGTGCATATTTCAATAAATCATATTCGTTTTCATTTCTGTAATGTAATCAAGTTTTTAAGAAATGATAGTGAAAGAAAATAATGAATAAACACATGAACAAGAGAAACACAACACCAATTCGTACACCACATGAATATTGTGAAGAATTTCCTTGTATTATTAATGAGTCCAAAGACAAGAAAATTAGAATAACTTGGAGAAAATTATATTCAACAATCAACCCATAATACTTGAAAATGTGAAGTATTTATACAATATTTACAAAATCATTACAAAATTGTTGTCTCAACAGACAATGTATATTTAGCACTATTATAAAAAAAATTATCGATGTCTACAGAGTAATAGGATAGGTGGACAACTGCGTGGAGAGGTGGCTCTTCTTTGGAGGAGTTTATTGATGAATTGGCCTATTATTGTGCTGCGATGGTATATCCTTTCACTGCATTCAAATTACCAATCACTGTAGTAATTCACACAACTTCTCCCATTTGTCCTCATTTGGAATGGTTAATTTAGTTACCTTCTAGTAAATTTCATCAACCTCAGTATACTTTGCGAATGTTTGCCTTACCACGAAAATATTATTTACCCCATGCTAGATAAAGAAATAATTTCCCACTGCTTTTAAGAAAGCTCTAAGTGTCATGTTGCCTTTGATGTTTTCAAACTTTGAACTATCTCTGGCTACCTCCTTCAGTTTTTTAATATAATCTTCATGAGTAATCAATTTAGCATTAATTACAAACAAACTAGGTAACCCTTTTTAATTTAAAGCTTCTATCCGGGTGAAAAATCTATTTATTGATATTTCCAGACTCCGACATTTTTCCTCCAACTAAGAAATAAGATACTTTTTAGTCAAAATTTTCTTTACCTCCAAAATTTCTTCTCTCATATCACCAATTCCTAAATCATCCAACTCATAGATATTCTTTGAATTTAGGAACTTGATGATGTTTGTAGATTTGGCAGGCATTTCACCCAAATGTTCTCTCATCTTTGTAATGGCCTCTTTTGTTGTATTTATCAAGTCTTTCTATTAAAAAATAATCTGGATACATGGCCAAATTTAGACAATAGAATTCAGAATATTTGTCCAAATGATTTCCTTGGCTTGGGCCAAGGTCTATCCAATAGCTGATTCTCTTTCTGAATATTATCCAGTTATATGGCTTCCAGATTATGGAAGAAGACCCTGGTGAGAATGAAGTTTGAAATAAGACTTGACAGCTCCTCCTCAAGATTCCTGGTCTTTTTTTGGATACATTTGTTTTATGTTGACTTTCTAGCTTACATTTGAGTTTTAGATTATCTATCTTAACATGATTATCTTAGTCATTTTAAGGGTTGGTTTCCCCATCATGGGCAGCCCCTTACTTTGATATTTTGGAGACGGAATGGGGAAGGGATCGGCTAATCTCCTCCAACCATCCTTAAATCACAACTTTTTGTATAGTATTTTTGTATAATTAATAGATCATAGTCCAACTTACAAAAAAAAAACCTAGGATGAGGAAACAAGTGAAATATTTGACAATATGTTGTCAGAAGGAATATATTTTCAAAAGGGTATTCTTGATATGGTCAAAACAAGTGGACAACCATGCAAGGAAGGAATTCCAAGCTGTACAGGTGGTCTCGAGGCTCTAGAAGAGGAGCTGTATTAAATTTTTTTGGAAATTGAAGAGAACGGGGAGAGTTTTGGACATCATTTCTAGCCTCATAGGTTGGGAGGACTAGAGGAAGTCTCTTTTGATTCAATCTATAGAAAATTAAAATTCAGATAAGTGCATGAATATTAGCCTTTTATTTTATTCTGAAAGTAGAATGAAGTGAATCCCTGACTTTTCTAACGTAATTATGTATTTGTTTCCAAGAATTGATAAAAGTATTGGAACCATAACCATAGGGATTTCGAATGATGATGTTTTATTTGTTATTTACTTACAAGAAATGACTATTTTCTTTCTAGAAGAAATTTTGTTAATTTATGAATTGTAAACTAAAAGAAATATTGTTATATACAGAAGAAATTGTGTTAAGTTATTAATCGCAAAAACTAGAAGAACTGGTGTTCTTTATTGAGGAAATTGTGTTAGGTTATGAATTTTCTTAACTAGGGAAACTTGTATAAATTTATTAAATATAATAGCATAATATATTACAAGAATGACACATAACCTCTGTGTATAGTTTTAGTTAAAATAGTGACAAAGAACAATCATTTGTTGTAGGGGTTGTAACCCCATTTCCACAGAAGGACATCAACAATAAAATGAAATGTCTGCTAAAATACTGTAATACAACCATTAACTAGAAATGGGAAGGGTTAACATCATTTTAAACTTGAGGGTCATGATGACATAATCCCTTCCCAACAAAAGTGTGAACCACTGAAACCAAATAGCGAGTTCTTGAAGAATTTCTAACAACCATTATATAGAACAAGAGATTCTCATTTTTATCAACAAATGAATCTAAATAGAAACCATAAGATTCATTGATATAAATAAAATCCATTTGACAAATAATTCCAGTAATATTAAAAACATGCAAAACATATAAATGAAGTAGGATGCATGAATTTCTAGAAGGAGAAAAACATAGTAAAAATAATCCCAAATGCCAAGAGGTAATCATGGATGTATATATAATACCATAAATGCAAAGTAATATGCTATATATAGATCAAAAGAGGAGTAGTGGTGAATCGAATAGTATAAACCCAAACACTTAATTTATGCCAAGAATTCATGAAGATTAGTAAATACCAAAACCTCGACCAAGAAATGACAAACAAAATTTGTAAATTTGTTCATTCTCGGAAACACAGTCTCTCGATTCCCTTTATAACTGAATACATTATAGAAATACCATTAGCCATACTTTAAATAAAAACGCTCTATCTATAATAGGAAACCCTAAGGCTAGTATACCCTAACTCAAGATTATACAGAGAACAATAATAATAGAGTATAGTCGACCCCTATTAGAATAAGAAAAGGTAACTGGTAAAAACCTAGAACAAGCAAGGGAGAAAGCCTCAGAAAACATAGACCGAACTTTTGAAGTCGCAACATAGGTGAGTTTAGGAACAATGTGCACACCTGTAGGAGACAATAAAACTAGTTATCTAAGGTCTAGGAACGCAGAAGTCTAGCAATGAAGAAAAATTCATAAAACCCTTATTAATGGATTACTCACTTATGAAAATCATAACAATTAATTCGTTTTGGGTTGTCCTGGAATAGAGAAAGGAACCAGGTTTATATGAGGTAGATAAAAACTTGAAACCAAATTCGAAATGCATGATCGTGAAAAAGAAACAATAAATTATTACCTGGAATGTTGGAGCTCAGCTAAATATGTTTAGTACTTTTGAAACTAACCAACAACCTTCCAAATCACCTGTGAAAGACCAAAATTGAGTACTCACAGACCTCCAGAAAGTTAAATAACACAAAACTTGACTCTAAAATCGAGTAGGAAGGAGGTAGCCCACTTGTAGAAAACAAGACAACATAATCAAGCCCAAAATGGAGTAGAAGCAGAGGCTAGCCTGACACACTAAATGGTGGTGTTAGGAGGGGCCTGCAGTTAAAAAAATTTCATCAACTACCTTCCTACGAGCAAAGCCATCAGATTCCAACCCTAGGAATTGACCGCAGGGATCGTTGCATCTTGAATGCACTACCTGCCGTGTAAGTGACAAAAAAATCTTGAGAGTTCTAGTGCCAGGTGTAATTTTTCACATAACCATAGAATTAATACTCATAGGGACACTGGAAACCTTGGGTACCATTTCTTTAACTCCTCTCCATTGAGTGGCATAGGGTAATGTAAAGTCCCTATGAACAACCACAATCATAAGGGAAATGGTAATATGTCCAGAATTATGTTGATTAAGATTTAAACCTAAATCATACTTGTAGCGTAAATCTTTAGCAATACAATAAATGAATTTGTAAATTATTTTGGTTATATTTATTTATGCAAATTTTTATTTTTTCGTTATTGTGTAATTCAGTAAAGTTAGTATAATGTACTGGGGAGTGTGACAAGTGGTATCAAAGCCTAAGTTACAACAATGAGGCCTGTCTGGGAATTTGAATAATAATTACGTGTATTTTGTGAACATAGTGAGAGAAAGGTAGAGAGAGAGGAGGCATAATGCATAGAAGAAATGGAGGTGTACCTACCTAAAGAACCAATCCAAAAACGCGGGTAAAACTGGATATAAAGCAACAAAAACCCACATCCATGTTGTTGGATATCGTTGAATAGTTAAGGAATAAAATGGTCATTATGTGGGAAGATAACGAAAGGTTGATGTGTGATTAGGAGAAGCTCTTAAAAAGTATTTCTGATCACTAGAATCAAAAAAAAATTATACCTAGCACAGGTGACAATAGCCAAGATGAGTCACAAAGACATAGGGGTGAAAATGCCCCAGAAGGAAGCCATACTCAGTGGTTGTAAGGAGAGAAATTGGGAAATGAGGAGGAATTAGATAATGCAACAGATTACCAGAAAAACAAAAAGTAGAAAATTGACTTGAAGGGAGAGTTTAAGAAAATTAAGCCTCCAAATTTTGATAGAGAGAAGGAAGAAACCACTAAGGCTTGGTTAATAAATATCAATAAATACTTCCAGATTTTCGAATATGAGGATAACCTAAAAGTGAGGAGAGACATCTATCAGCTTAAGGGAAAGGATACATTGTTGTGGGAGTTAAGGTTGTCCATGTAATTAGTGAGTAGGGGGTGACTTGGGGGGATTTTCAAAGACATTTCAAAGAAAATTATTTCATAGAGTGATTCTATGATGATAATGTTAATGAATTTCATGATATTTGGTTACATAAACTATCTATGGATGAATATGTAGCCAAATCTATGTCCATATTAAGTTATGTACCTACATTCCGGAGGAAAAGGAAAAGGTTCAACAGTTCATGAGTAGCTTACCAACATTCATGTAAGAACGGTTTTAGTGTGACAATCCCAAAAACCATGGATGAGGCCATCCAAAAAGTATGAATCTATTTTCAATAGATGAAATCAAAATGAGAATGGAGTAAGGGTTTGACTGGAAAAAAATCATAGAAAAATTTTCAAAATATGAAGAATGCGAAAATGGGAAACACTGGGGGTATGTATAAGAATCAGTACAACAAATTTACTGGAAGGAATCAACATAAAAAAAAAATCACAAGGTGAGAGCACGCAAATGGAAGTTTCTAGAAAACCTAAGTTTAGCCAACAAAAAAATTCCCCCACTCCAATGTTGGGGCTGCAACAAGCCTCATTATTATAAAAAATTTCCTCACCGTTCCAAAACCGAACAAGCTGCTAACATTCAAGAGGCCTCCACGATGGGTGAAGTATGGGGCAACATACCAAATATTAATGCATCCTTAGATGATCATCAAGTTGAGTACCATACCTCTATGATCAAGTTTGAAGGTAAGATTCAAAACCATGTTTTTTCCATTTTGATAGACCTGGGACCCAGTTTGAGTTATGCCAACCCTAAATTCATTGAGGAATGTCAATTACAGAATTGTAAATTTAGGAATCCCTAGTTAGTGTATTTGGAAATCGAGGCAAAATTGAGGGTAACAACCAAAGTAACTAGCTATCCTATTGAGGTATAAATTCAGTAAATTAATGTGAATTTAAATGTGTTACCTTTGGGGTCTTGCGATGTATTAATCAGAATGGATTGGTTGGAATAGCATTGGTCATTAATAAATTTTAAAGACAAAACTGCCGATTATCTCAGTCAAGAGGGCGTTAGGCAGGAAATCCAAGGTGTGAAAATAACCATAAAACTGTGACCAATTACTGTCTCCCATTTGGGAAAATTCCTTAGGAAGGGATGCCAAATTTATGTTTTACAAGTGGTTTTTACTAACTCTAAATAAAATTTGGCCACCCTAGAAATATTACCCATCATTCAATATTTTACTGATGTGTTTCCAAAAGAGATTCCAAGAATATCTCCGAAGTGAGACATTGATTTCACTATAGAATTCATTCCAGGAGAAACACCTATATCAAGGACACATTATAGGATGAGTATTCCGGAGCTCATTGAGCTCAAAATGCAATTGCAAGAGTTACTCAACAAGGGATATATTCGCCCAAATCCATCCCCATGAGGAGAACCCGTTCTATTTTTCGATAAAAAGGATCAAACTATAAGATTATGTATTGATTATCAACAACTTAATAAGCTAAGAATAAAAAACAAATAACCATTACCTAGAATCGATGATTTATTTGACAAGGTCAAGGGAGCTACAATATTCTCTAAGATAGACTTGCGGTCAAGATATCATCAGATAATGGTACAAGAGGAGGAAATTCCTAAAGCCTCTTTTCAAAGTCGTTATGTTCATTACGAGTTTTTGGTTCTGCCCTTTTGTCTAACCAATGCTCCTACAACTTCCTTAGGTCTCATGAATAGCGTATTTCACCCCTATCTTAAGAAATTTGTTTTAATATTTATTGATGGCATTCTTATATACTCCAGGAATTTAGAGTAGCATAAGGAGAATTTAAGAATAGTTTTACTAAAACTGCAAGAACACTAATTGTACACTAAATAGGAATAAAGGTGGATCGAGAAAAGATTAAAAATATCATGGAATGGCTCGTGTCGACTAATGTTACTGAAATAAAATCCTTTATGGGCTTGGTAGGATATTTCCACTGCTTTATTGAAGGATTCTCTAAAATATCCTATCCTATTACCTCCTTGCCAAAAAAGGAAGGGTCTTTAAGTGGATTATGGAATGCCAATGCAATTTTGAGCTATTGAATAAATTGCTAACCACCACCCCAGTACTAAAAGTTACAGATCCAGAAAAGGAGTTCATAGTTTTCACGAATGCATGCTAAGAGGGAGTAGGAGGGGTATTGATGCAAGAAGGAAAATTTATTGCAATATGGTTCGTGAAGGTTAGTACTCAAGATCAAATACTCTTTATTTAAAAATGGACTCATTCAGAAAATCTATTTATTTCTGAGAATTAGATGAAAAAGAAAAAACTGAGGAGAATCCCCTTCGAGATATGTTTGCCATTGCATCTAGTAGAGTTCTAAATTCATCTAATTTAGAATATGAAGAGACTGAGCCATTTGCAAGATGGAAACTTCCAAGTATATCTGCCTCAGAAGTCTATGCAGATGTGTAAGCCTTTCATCTAATAGCCGCTACTAGAATATCTATAAAATAGTCTATTAGTTCTATCCAAGAAAATTCAAACTGTATTCAGTCCATTCCCCTATTAGATCCTAAACAGCTTCAAGAAGAAGAAAAAAGATTAAAAACTCAATATTTGCATTTGGGATGCATTAGAGTTGGAATCGGTGCATTAACACATCAAGGGCTAGACACATATGTCTTAGCAACTGTAAGATATCTAACTCACAACAAATATACTGATTCTATCATTGGAGGAATTGTAGCTCCCTTGTCAAATGGTCCTTTTTGGTTCGATTGTTATCCAAATTTTTTAGTTTATGTATTTGATGAAACAATTGATAAGATCCTACAGCTTCAAATTCAAACTTCAGGGTTTGATATGTTTAAAAAAAGAAATAACATAGCCATACAAACTAGAGGATGTTTTCGACATACAAACACCCTCTTTCCAGTTGTCCTCCATACACCCAGTCGAGACTCAAAGACCAACGTGGTTGTTCTAACTGATTCAAAGAACTAAAAAGCAGAACATCAAGCTATTAAATGGGAAGATCTAAATTTCCCAGAACATTGGGTAATACCTAATCCAAAAATCCCTTCTGCAAAAAATATTACTTATGCCAATATTCGAGAAGATCAATCTTCTATCATTCTGTCTTTTCCCAGAAGGTCAACCATTGACAAAAAAAGGATTGAAGAAGCCTGTCAAAGATCTTCCTTTTATAAAGATCCCTAATTTGTAGATAATTCTTGTTCCACTTCTGTTTCACAAGCTTGTAAACATATTTCTTAATTTGAATTTGCCCAGATTTTAAATTTCAATTCTGCAGAAGTCAATTGTCCAGAATGAAAATTCCTTGTCAACCTTTCAAGACTTTTCGACCTGGTTATCCATGAAAACCATCATCTGAGGACGGGTGAAGCTCCAGCTTCTATTTCCGTCACCCCATGTCCAAATCCCAAATGTTCTGATATTCCTTTTCCTCATGAATCAGAACACGTATTGATGATGCAAGAGTTACCATCTCTAGAGAATGAAGATCCAAGGTTGACTGAAATGTTCAACAAGATGAGACCTGCAAATATGCCCAAGTTTGGTCTCAGCTACCTTGAACAAATGAATTAACTAAACCCAAAATCAAGGTTCAAAGATCTTCCAACTGATTGTAAGAAACCATCAGTCATGGAATTGCATAAGTTCTTTACTATTATGGATGGATGCAAGAAGTATAATGTTCCAACCCAATATTGGATGAAAGAAATGCTAAACTGGGATATTTATACCCACCCTGAGGCTGATTCCTTTGGCCTTGCTCATTCTAGTGAAGAAAAAATTAGACTGTCAGAAGAATGGAAAGATTACACGAATAAAGAAAATGTGTGGATATCTTTTTATTCCTGGAAAGCTAAAAAACAGTTTGAGGTTGTTCTAATGACTGACACTTCAACTCCTGCTTCCACTCAACAAATTTGGTCAGCTTTATATGGTATTCAGGTTGAAACCCCTACTACCTTCTTGCCTTATAAAGACATCATACTAGGAGAGACACAGAATACAACAAAAGCCATTCCCCTAGTGTTGAAGGATGATAATGCTCTTGGAATTGATGGCAGAATACAAAAAGTCAGTGAGCAGTTGAACTAGTCAAACACTGCCATTAAAGGTCTTGAAATGAATGTTGTTAAGACTAGCTTTGTCAAGGAACAATATGATAAGTTACAAGTCTCTGTAAATGATGTGAATAGTGCTTTAAATAATGTTTAGTTTGATACTTCTCTTTTGAAGTCTTATTCCAAAGAGTCCCTATGTAAATTAGATGAACTAGAGTGCAAAATTGTACAGGAAGCACACTCTACTCAAGGACTCATTTCTGAGCTATCTGAAAAGTTTGAAAAGCTACATCCCACTAAAACAGATAAGCCTGTTCCAGCTTCTTTCCTACATAAAATAAATGTACATATTCAGAATCCTATCAACTCCATTGACAAGTTTCCCCATTTGTTTCCCAGAGAAGTTGGACAATCTTCCCAAGGAACTTCAGATGAAAAATTCTCCCTTGCTTCTTTGTTCAAAGAGTCTGATAAGGAATCAAAAAATCAAGTCCTCCTAGTCTATGAGCCTTTGGAAAGTCAATATACCAAGTATTCTCCACCTGACCTCAATGGTATGGGAAAACTTCCAGAATATCATTCATTCTATCCTGACTGTCACAAAGAGTGGAATGTAGACAATCTTACCATGGGCCAAATTAGAAAAATGATAGATCTCATGATCACTGAATATAAGCTCATGTGCCTCAAAGGGAAAACTGAAGTTGAAGCATGCAAGACTCTTATACAATGTTTTACTGGAACATTGTTAAGATGGTGGGAATTAGAAACACCCACAAATAACATGACTGGAGCCTTGACTTCCATGATCAATGAACATTGGTGTGGAACAGAGTCTGCTGTTACAGATAAAAATGAAATTATTTTGATGAACTTGAAATGCATGAAAATGAGCCAAAATGAAGACTTCCACGGAGATTGGATGCAAAGGATCTTTCTGGTAAAATATCCCAAGAAACTTTTATGGAAACAGGTATACCTTGTAGCCTTGCCTTCAAAATTTGTTGATTTTATCAAGTTGCAAGAATTCTTCCAATTGCCTTTTGAGACATATACCTAGGGAGAAATATATTCAGTCATCACTAAAGCTTTAGTTATTTTGTGTACTAACTCCAAGATGAACAAATCTCTAGAAAAGCTTTCAAGATTCCTAGACACTAAGTCTATCTGTATCAAATATGGCATTACAATAGATGATCCTTTGGTCAAAAGAAGAAAGATAAAAAGAAAGGCCAAAAAGGCTAAAAAACAACAAAAATTCATCAGCAGAGATAACAAGAGGAGAACCCATTCCAGGCCATCTCCAAAAAGAAAAGGATATTATAAATATATCCCTAAGTCACATTACTATAAACCATCATACATTCATCTTAAGAGTCATAAAAATGAAAAGATGAACCAGATCACATGTTGGTTGTGTGGCAAGCCTGGCCATACAACAAATAGATGCCCTGATGGTGATGAATCAAAGAATAATAGAGGAAAAAAGTCTCAACCTCTCAATAAAGGAAAGATAGTAGTCGAGTTTGAGGACAAATGTTGAAAGTGTGGATCTCCACACCATAAAAGAGAAAATTGTCCAAGTCTAGTAATTCAACAACAACATCTTGTTGAATATTTTTCTAAGATAGGTAGTACATCTTCCTCTTCTAGTTCTTCCAATGAATAATTACAAGCTCATTTCCAATGTTTTTGTTCAGAATCTGAAAATTGCAATTGCAACTACTCTTTTGTTTCTGAATCTGATTATTCATCTGATCTCTCTTATGAAGAATAGTTAGGCCCTTCACAGCCAAAGAAAAAGGTTCTTATGGCCCAAACAGATGATGATGAGCTTAAGATATTTGGTCAAATTCGAGCAACGGAAGAAGGCGACATGAAAAATAAATTACTTGAAGCTTTCATGTCACAGGTCTCATCAACATAGAAAAGTGCAAGAAAAAACCTGCTCTACATTGAAGCATCCTTTGAACGCAACACCAAAGCATATCAACGGTATCAACTGCAGAACAAAGTTCGTTCACTCACTTTAGGGGAGGTGAGTAGAGAAATACATATGCTTAAATCTGAAATTTCTATTCTAAAATCCCAAGTTTCTCGATTAGAAAAAGGAAAACAACCAATAGCACAAAATGTTTCTGGTCACTGCACAAGCTATACCCTGCACAATGCACCCCTCACAAAATCAAAAGTAGAAATTCTTGAAGGAAAACAAGATCCTACATTAGGATTTAGAGAAATGTGTGTGCTGGCAATAGAATATCAACAACACCATGTCCAAGTAAAAATCTGTATTAAGGGAGAAATGTTTTCTCTTACAGCACTTCTAGATTCTGGTGCAAATGTTAAAATTTTTAACAAGAATGCCATTCCTTCTAAATATTGGGTTTCAGCCTCCAGGAAAATAATTGGGTTAGGAGAAAAGACCCTACAATATGAAGTCCCTAAAGCTGCCGCATGTTTTGAAAATAATTGTATTAAGCTAAAATTTGCAGTAGGAGACATTCCTGTGGATTGCATATTAGGAAATGTCTTTCTGGTAGCCGTTCAACCACATGGTTCAATCAGATTAGAAAATAATAAGGCTGGGTACTTCATCATTGTACCTACTTCAAATGGAGATTACAAAAGAATAAATATGCCTTATATCTCAAACCCAAGAGTTTCAACTATGGTACAGGCCATGCAAGAACTCAAAAAGGCTGAAACAAAATTAACTGAGCTCAAAGACCTAAAAAATTCTATTCATATAGGAGAAAAGTTAAAATCTCCAGAGGTCCAAAAAAATATTGCTGAAAAAAAAAAAAAAAAAAAGAAGAAGAAGAAGAATGTTGTTCAGAAGAACCAAATGCCTTTTGGCATAGAAAAAAACATTTTGTAGAGTTGCCTTATAAATATGAAATACAGACAGGCTTTGCAAATCCAAAGCTATTCCTATGAATAAGGAATATAGATATTTATGTGAAAAAGAGATAAATCAGTTCCTGAGCAGAAAGCTAATCAAAGAATCCAATATCCCATGGAATTGCTATGGATTTTATGTAAACAAAATATCTGAGCAAATAAGAGGGATCCCAAGGCTAGTAATAAATTACAAGCCTCTCAATTCAGTATTGGCTAATGACACATATCCAATTCCTCACAAAGGAGATTTACTTGGAAGAATATATGGAGCTAAGATATTTTCCAATTTTGATCTAAAATCAGGATTTTGGTAGGTAGCAGTTGCAGAGAAAGATAAATTCAAGATTGCTTTTAGCATTCCAACAAGTCATTATGAACGGAATGTTATTCCATTTGGTCTCAAACATGCACCATCTAAGTTCCAAAAGGTGATGGATTCCATATTTAAACCTTACTCAGATTGGTTGCTTGTGTATATAGATGACATCCTCATTTTTTCTAAGAATCTCCAAGACCATTTCAAACATATACAGTTTTTTATGAGGTTAGTCAAGCAGAATGGTTTAGTCTTGAGAAAAAATAAAATTGAAATGTTTCATACATCAGTCAAATTTTTGGGACATGTGATCCAGAAGGGGAAAATATCCTTGCAAAGCCATGCAATGGAATTTGCAGACAAATTTCCTGATGTTATTCTTGATAAAACAAAACTCCAAAGATTTTTAGGATGTTTAAATTATGTTGGAATTTTTTTATCAAGATTGTGCAAAGGATAGATCTCTGTTAAACCAAATATTAAGGAAAAATCCTTCTCCCTGTTCAAGTGCTCATACAACTGCTGTCAGAAAAATAAAGACCAAGGTAAAATCTCCGCCAATCTTATATCTTGCTGATGACAGTTCCTTAAAAATTGTTGAATCAGATGCAAGCAACATTGGTTGGGGAGGTGTGCTGAAACAAAATAAGGATGGAGCAGAAAAGATAGTCCATTTCGCCTCTGAAACTTGGAATCCAACCGAAAAGTATTATTTTGTAATGGAAAGGTAGGTAAAGGCCACATGGAATTCTATTGATAAGTTTGCAATCCATCTTGTCAATAAGAAATTTTTGTTAAGAACTGATGCATCGGCCTTGAAGAAAGTCCCGACAAAGGACATAAAGAAGCATGGTGAAGCAAAATTCGCCAGATGGCAAGCCCTATTCACAAATTTTGACTTTAATGTCGAGCACATCAAAGGATCTGATAATCACTTGCCAGATTTTTTAAGCAGGGAATTCATCCAGCCACAAGAACAGGAGCATGTTATGGTAATAGTCACTGAATGGGACCAGAGTCACCAAAGGGAAATCCTAAGGTCCATTCTAGAGGACAAAAAATGGTCAGAATACAGAGATGAATGGAAGCCAACATGGAAGCTGAGAAATACCAAAGTTCTGGATGCAAATTTGCAAAATCATACTGATATCATGCATCTTGTCCCAGAATGCCGAGTATATCCAAAAGGAAGAAAATGGATACATGACATGGTATACTTGAAAAGCATGACATCATCCCATGAGGTAGAACAGTCATTAGCAAATGAATTTTTAGACATCTCAGTTATCTGGTCAGAAGGAGGAGACAGACATAGAATCTATCATAATTATTTGGTCATAAACAAAACCAAGAATCCTAAATGGACATGGACCAATTTCAATCAGTGGCCAGGAAATGACCCAAATATAATATTTCCTGACACTATCTATAACTTCTCATGATATAAAAAGTTGTGTTGGGATCTCTTAAATAAAGATGGAAAGAATGAGACCCACTACACCAAGCTTAAATTTTGGGCAACATGGATCATGCAGCAAAACCTGAAGTGTGAATGGTTGCAAGATTGGTGGAATGACTATGGGGTTAATAGAACTGCCATCGACCCCATGTTTTATGAATTCTATTTCCAAAATGAATGTACATGGTGTATTGAAAATCATATTGGAGAATATTTCCATACACCTTATCAGACAGTAAAATATATTCATCATTTAAAAGATACGGAAATCTTAAGCAATTCATGAGGCAACATAATGAATGGCTTGTAATGACAAAGATTAAGCACCAATTTGTTCTGAATAAGCCAATGATTGTTTGGAGAATCTATACCAAGGCATGGAATGATGCAACTTACCGAGGGTACATATTTCTCAGGATACAGATCCTGGATGACCAAGAATAAAGTGGTTCTCGTGGACTCCACTTAAATAAATTCTCCGCTATGTAATGTCTCCCAGTCATGGGATAAATGTGACCGGTTGTTCCCGAGGGCTTTTCCGGTAAAAAAGCATCCTCTTTGTAATAATTCTTAATATTTTTCTCATTGGCTTTTTGTACCAAAAAGGCATCCACTTTGTTTCTGGCACCCACATGTCTGTGTTCGGATGATGGAATCTCTATGTGGATGTCGCCTCGGCGTTACCCAAAAGAAATTATTCCTCCTCCACATCTTAGTTTTTGTTAGATCCGAATTGACTGGTTGCCCCCCATCTCACCTTATATAAGGAGGGTTAGGCTCATTCATTCGACATCGGAAAATCAGGAGTTAGAGAGTCTTAGAGTCTCAGTTTTGTGTTTTAGAGTCGGAGTCTGAAATCTTCCTACTCTGCATCTGCATGCTCTAAGCTTTATCTGCTTGCATCACAAAGTTGTGACCCAAGTCTATAAGTTGATCTGAGAAGCCTACGCATCAGTGTGCTCGACACTGGTGAGAACCTAAAGTGGCCAGATCTGTTGTCTAGTATTGTTTATGCATATTTTGAGTGATATATTTTCTTAGACTGAGTCTGTATACAACCAGGAAGCCTCCATATGCTATCTTACTCATTAAGAAGATATTACTGGTAAATGTGTTGAACTCTTAGTTAAACTGAGAGGGGGGGGGTGAATCAGTTTAACACATTCATAGAGTTTTTAAACCTTTTATTCAAACTAACATACATCTTCATTTCATGTCCAGCTTAATATGTAAGTAATCTTAGAATATGAGCAGAAAGTATTAATATAATAGAACAAATTTAATTAATATGAGAGCAGCAGGTATTAAGCAGATGATATAAATCAGATCAACACATAAACATCATGCACAGAGACACCAGATATAAGTGGAAACCCATAAAGGGAGAAAACCACATCTTATTATTGTTGTGATGCAAAGTCAAGCTCCAACTCCCTCTCACCACTGTTTTTCTGCAGGCACCAACCTACAAGAGGCTCCTACCTCAATTATGCAAGCTACAACTTGCAAGGAAGCTCCAACTCCCTTCAATTTTCTGTAGGCACCAACCTACAGGAGGCTTTAACCTCAGTCACCTACAACTGACAGCTATCAAGCTGCAACTTGATAGGGAAGCTCCAACTTCCTCAATTTAACAAACTGAATGTTTGCTGATTTTCCTCAGATATCAGCTCTGTTCTGTAGCTTCTCTTTCTTCTCTTAATATTCTCTGCTTTATTCTTCTATATTCTGCATTCTCTATATTTGCTCTCTCTCTCTCCATTTTTTAGCTTATAAAATTGATATTATATATAGAAATTCTCATATGACTGTTTGTATTTCATAAGGAATTTGAAGTGAACAGTCATGACTCTTTGGCTTCTGTCTCCTTATTCCTTTTTCCAACTCATTTTTAGAATTACTACAATATGTACAAATTTCCATGCTACAGTGGGATTTTTTCTTTTCCTTAGGATACTTGCCTTTGCATCAAAAACAATAAAAAATTAATTACAACATTTACATTCACATTTTAATTACATTTTTCAATTTCACTCAGCTCCTTTTCTGGTTTTTTGGCTTTACTGGATTTGTCTTTTCTTGCTACTGTTAAGAATCTGTTCTGCATACTCTTTGTTCACTGTCATCTGCATATTTCCTGTTCACTACACTTTTGAATCCCTTTGTTGTACATTTCTTCAACTCTGCAATCTTTGTTTTCCTCTGTCAGGCCTCATACTTCCTCTTGCTGTGTGCATATAAAATGAATACAGCAAATTTGTACTCAATCCAACTGTCGATCTGGGAAAACTTGGATTAATGTGGAAACTTCATTTTCCATGGTTATAAAACCATACATATGAATTCATTCATATTTCAGTCATTACAGTATTCCCAATCCGGGCAATCTCGTCACATTCCTTTATTCTATGCTGGCACATTTAAATAAACAAGTCTGAGTATTTTTTATGTCTCAATTCAGAGAATTGAGATGTTCATTCAACATTCTGCCATGGCTATAACTCAACCGTCCATCGCATATAATCCTCTACTGGTACATATATTAAACCATGTCCATATTGCACCAACAACCATTGTATATTATATTTGTTACATGCCTGGATCATATTAAAACATTATTATACGTAACATTTACATATATCTATATCTATATCTATAATATATATATATATATATATATATATATATATATATATATATATATATATATATATATATATATATATATATATATATATATATATGTTCCATCGATCCTTATAATGCATCGACTAACATTAATAAATCAATTCTTTACATATATTTCTGCCCTGGGCCCACCTATAACTCAATGGACCAATCAAATGCACGCGTCGTACCTTGTTTATCCCTCGCGCATCTTCGTTAAAATCCGGGTGTGTTCAACGCGCGATCGCCGTCTGATGGCCTATTTCCAAATCAACGGTTCCTGTCTATTTCGTGTGGTTTCCAATGCAGAACGTTAACGCGCGAAGGCGCAGGTTAATAGGCGGTTTTCGACTGGGTCCACAGGCCACGTGTTGATTCCTGTATGGAATCGCTCCTCCTCCGAGCAATACCACCTTCCGTATAGGGGTGGTGCGAAGAATACCACAATCCAGTGCCAAACCACCATCATTGTTCATCTGGGCTTGGTTCCGCTCCATTCAATTATTTATATATATAGATATATATATATATATATATATATATATATATATATATATATATTTTATTTTTATTTTTTCGACTATGGTTCCGTTATACTCTGACGCAGAGTTCCGCTCCTTTTCTCGATTCCGTCTATTCTTATGCATTTGACTATGTTTCCGTTATATATAACGCACAGTTCTTCGGTGTATACATATATAAACCATATATATATATATATATATATATATATATATATATATATATATATATAATGCACCTACCATGTATACAACCTCCATGTCAATCAAATACAAGTGCTCCGTTAAAAAATTATGTTATGTGTAATGCCCAGCTGTATAAAAGATTCTCGGAATTTATCTATATATGTACATATTTTTGAAATAACAAAGATTTCTCTGCAAAAACATCTGTGGCTCTGCCTCTGCCTCTACTACTGTGATAACAGTTCTGTCTCCATATTTGCTTCCTCTGCCTCTGCCTTTTTCTTTTATATTCATTTCCTTGTAGCTGTTCCTGTTTCTGCATCTGCTACCTCCTTTTCCATCAATGACAACATTTCCAACAGTCTCCCCCTTTGGCATTGATGGCAATACATACATTTTCTCTGTTTTCCTGCTCTTTCTCCTATTGCTTGCTCTTCCTCCCCCTTTGACATCAATGGCAAAGGGTTGCTTTTTGCATTTCCTTTCTCTGAGTTATGTTTAGGCCCTTTTCTGCTAACTTTGTACCATGCTGCTCCATAGTGATGTATAAGACTTGTTGAGAGAACCCTTTGAGGATTATCAAATTTGAATATACACTGCAAATTGATACAGTTCTTTCATTTGAATAGAGCTAAAAGTGAGAATAATGATACTTCATAGAATATATTGTATCAGCTTTATCTAGTCAGAGATGTATGATTGGATTGGATTCAGCAACTAAAATGTTGAGAGGCTTCAAATGATAATCACTACTTGTCTTTTATGTTTCATATTCTCAATATAATGTTTCAATACTAATCCTTTTGCTCTGTAATCAACCTTGAATAATGCATATAACTTTAGGATAATAACTTGGTGTTCTTTTGCCTTAATCCTTTGATCCTGAGGACCTGAATCATGTTTTCCTTGCTGGCTTTTCTCCCCCTGAAATGATATTTCCGTTTTTGTTCTCCCCCTGCAATTGTGCTTTCTCTTTATATCAGAGAGTAGAATCTACAGATACTACCCCTAATTTGTCTCTTAAATATTCAAATGGCTCTTTAGCAAGTGGTTTGGTAAATATATCTGTTGTCTGTTCTTTTGTTGGTACATACTCCAATTTGACTATCTTTTGAGCTACTTGTTCTTGGAGAAAATGATACTTGATTGGAATATGTTTGGTTTTTGAGTGAAGCACGGGATTTTTAGATATGCTTATAGCACTTGTATTATCAAATTTGATTGAAATAGGTTCCTCAATGCTTACCTTCATGTCTTGAAGAGTTTGCTTCATCCACATGACTTGTGTACAACATGTTGCTGCTGTTATATATTCTGCTTCAGCTGTAGACAGAGAGATGGATGTTTGTTTCTTGCTTAACCATGCCACGAGACTTTCTCCTAGATAGAAAGCACCTCCACTTGTACTCTTCCTGTCATCCACACAGCTGGCCCAATCTGCATTTGTGTATGCTGATAAAGTGAATTTTTTTCTTTTTGGATACCAAAGTCCATACAGTGTTGTTCCTTGTAGATATCTGAATATTCTTTTGACTGCAAGAAGGTAATTTTGTTTACGTGTTTCTTGATCTCTAGCCACTAGTCCTACTGCTAGCATGATGTCTGGTCTTGATGTAGTCAGGTACAATAGACTTCCAATCATGGATCTGTAGATTTTTTTATCTATATCAACAGACCAATCATCAGCACACAGCTTGCAACCTGTGGTCATGGGAGTTGGCACAGGTTTGTAATCTTTCATTTTGAATTTTTCAGCATTTCTTTTAGGTATTTTTCTTGAGAGATGAAGGTGCCTGTGTTCTTTTGTTGAATTTGCAGTCCTAAGTAGAAACTGAGCTCTCCAATCATAGACATTTAAAACTATATTTTCATCTCATCAGCAAACCCTTTAGCTAGTTCATCTTTGTTGCTTCCAAACATAATGTCATCAACATACACTACAACAATCAGGAGTTCATTCTCATGGGCTTTTATGTATAGATTGTTGTCTACTCCACCTCTCTTAAAACCCTATTTTTTCAAATGTTTATCCAGTCTTGAGTACCAAGCACGAGGAGCCTGTTTCAATCCATATAGGGCCTTCTTCAGTCTGCATACAGAGTCATCTTTGTCCGTCAATGAGAAGCCTTCTGGTTGTTCCATGTATACTTCTTCTCCTAGATCTCCATTAAGAAAAGCAGACTTTACATCCATTTGATATACCTTGAAGTCTTGGTAGCATGCAAATGCCAGGAACATTCTGATAGCTTCCATTCTGGCTACAGGGGCAAATGTTTCTTCATAATCAAGTCCTTCAATTTGTGTGTATCCTTTGCAGACCAGCCTGGCTTTATTCCTGATTACTTGTCCTTGCTCATTCATTATGTTTTTGAATACCCATTTTGAACCAATGATATTCTTCTCAATTGGTCTAGGAACTAGTTCCCAGGTATTATTCTTCTCAATTTGGTCCAATTCTTCATTCATTGCTTTTACCTAATACTTGTCCTTGCTGGCTTCTTCAAACTTCTTTGGCTCTATTTGTGATAACATTGCTATGTATACTTCTTGTCTGTTCAGTTAGTTGCCTTCTTGTTTGCACTCCTACACTCTTGTCTCCTATGATTTGATCTTCTGGATGGTTCTTTTGAGTGTATCTTGAGAGGGTTTTTGAGTTCAGTTCAACATTTTCTGATATTTTTCTTGTTTCTTCATCATCTTGGTCCTCTTCTTCATGATTTTCAGGATGGCTGCTGCAGTCTATATCTCTTGTCTTGTTTGGAAGTTCTTCATCAAATCTTACATCAATACTTTCTACAATTTTTTGAAGAGTCTTGTTGTAGCATTTGTATCCTTTACTCTTGGATGCATATCCTAAGAGTATTCCTTCATCTGCTCTTGCATCAAACTTCCCCAGATTTTCATCATTATTCTTTATGTAGCACTTGCTGCCAAAGACTCTAAAGTGCTTGATTGATGCAGGTTTACCATGCCATAGCTCATAAGGTGTCTTATCACTGTTAGGTCTTAAATGAGCTTTGTTTAGAATATGTATTGTTGTGTGTACAGCTTCTGCCCAAAAGGTTTGAGTAATGTTATTCTCTTGCATCATAGCTCTGGCCATTTGTTGTACAGACCTGTTTTGTCTCTCTGCTACTCCATTCTGCTGAGGTGTCCCTGCAATGGTAAATTGTTGCTTTATTCCATGTTCATTACATAGGTCTGAAAAGTCATAATCTGTGAATTCTCCTCCTCTATCTGATCTGATACACTTTAGCTTGCATCCAGTTTGATTTTCTGCTAATGCTTTGAATATCTTAAACTTTTCCAGTGCTATTTGTTCTTGAGAAAAGCAACCCATGTCATTCTGTAGAAATAATCTATTATCAGCATGAAGTAGGATTCTCCACTTCGTGTTTTGGTTCTAGTAGGTCCACACAGATCCATGTGCACAAGCTGGAGTGGTCTTCTTGTTGATAGCTCATCTTTAGATTTAAAGGATATGCGAGTCTGTTTCCCCAATTGACAAGATTTGCATATGGTATTTGAAGGCCTTTTTATTTCAGGCATATCTCTGACAGCTTTCTTCTTACTCAATCTGATGATATGGTCGAAGCTGAGATGTCCCAATCTCCTATGCCATAACCATGACTCCTCAAGTTTTCTAAGATGGCAGGATTCATCCTCCTCTTTCACTATGTATGCATTACTCTCTGTTCGGACACCTTTGAGCAGAGTCTTTCCTGTTGTGCTTGATCTGACTTCACAGTCTTGTGCTCTAAAGATAACGTCACAGCCTTTGTCACACATCTGACTGACACTCAGTAAATTTTCTTTCAGCCCATCTACAAACAGTACATCTTGGGCCTTTCCTCTTCCATTATCTATGCTGACTGAGCCTTTTACCTTGATCTTACGTGATTTATCATTGCCAAAAGTAACATTGCCAGATTTCTTTTCATCAAGAGTAATAAACTTAATTTTGTCTCCTGTCATGTGTTTAGAGCAGCCACTATCCAAATACCATTGACTTTTCAGATCTTGAGCAGTTAGAGCCAGGTCACATTTATTTACCTTCTTTATCCACTGGAGGCACCCTTTTGTTTTGTATATTTTGTGAGGTGATGATCTCCATCTTCTTAGAGGACATTTGGAAGACATATGTCCAACTTGATTGCATATACAACATTTGATTATAGTTTTTGTATAATTATGAGTACGAATATAATTTCTTTGATTCATAAACCTCCTTGAGGTGTTAAACATCAATATCTGTCCATACTTTCTACACTCAATGATTTTATGACCAAATTCCTTACAATAAAAGCAGTAACCATAGAAGCTATTTGCATACCTGATGTAAGGTTGTCTCTTCCATTTTTTTTCTTGAGGTAGTCTCTTCAATGTTTGCATCTTTTGCTGGTTTGAATTACTCCTTCTTGCATGACAATATGCAGCAATGTGTCCCAACTTGTGGCAGACATAACAGGTGGCATTCTTCATTGGAGGGAATAATCTTCTTTAATGGTTTCCAAATTTCACATATTCAGGGGTCTTAGTATTTATTACATTCTTTGCTACTAGTGGTTTCTTTTGATCTCTATCTCCCTTATTTCAGATTTCTTCTTTTGTAGGAATTGTTTGAGCTACTTCATCATTCTTCTTTGCTTTTACAAAGATAATCTCTCTGTCAACCTTTTGTTTTCCTTTACTTGATTCTCCTTCGCAGCCTATTCCAGTCTTTATCATAGGGGATCTTTGAGCAACCAAAATTTCATTCAACTTAATAGAGCTTGTTGTTTGGGAAGATTTTATAACCACTTTCCTTTGAGTATTTTCTAATTTCTTTCTGAGACATGCTACTTCTTCTTCTAAATTTTCTTGTTCTTGAGTTTTTTCTTTGATTTGCTTAAGTAACATGTCCTCTATCTTCTTGGCTTCTTCAAGCTCTAATTTTAGCTGCTTAAGGACTTCTGAATTTTGTTCTTCTCGTACATATTTGAGGAGAATGTCCTTTTGTTTTCTGCATTTCAGTTTGAGCTTATCAATCTCTTCTAGAGCACTTCTTATCTCCCCCTCAAGGTCTACTTCACCTTCTTCTTCTTCTTCTAGCAAGAGTCCTTCAAGATATTCTATGGCCATTAGCAAAAATTCAAAGGTTCCCTCTTCTCCTGAGGATTCATCTGAGTCTTCATATGTACTACTGTCTTGTTGAGCATAGAAGGATTTTCTGCTGAATTTCTTTCCTTTCTGCCAGTTCTGTGATGTGTTTTTCTCTGATTCTTGAGCTTTATTTCTTACTTTCTTGTGAGGACACTTAGCAGCATAGTGTCCCACTCTTCCACAGTTAAATCATTTGAAGGGGAGTTTACCTTTGTATTTACCTAAGCCTCTATCCAATTTCTTGATAAACTTTGCCTCTTCTTCATCCGAGCAATAGCATATGTCTCCCTCTTCTCCTTTCTTCTTTTCTGTTTTAAAGGTTGCTTCCCTCGTACTTGGCTTTTTCTGTGGGAGCCTCATTTCATAGGCTGTTAGATTTCCAAGTAGCTGGCTCATGGTCAAGATCTCCCAGTCAGTTGTTTCTTCTATTGCAGACACTTTTGGATTAAACCTAGAAGGAAGAGATCTTAGAATCTTTTGCACAATTATACTTTCTGGCATTTTTTCTCCAAGAGATTTCATATTGTTAATAATTTTTGCAGCTTTTAGGAAGAAACTGGCAATGTCTTCATCATCATTCATTGTTAAGTTTTCAAACTGGGCTCTATATACTTGGAGTTTGGCAGCTTTTACTTTCTGGTCTCCCTCATGTATGTTCTCAAGAGTATCCCATATTTTTTTGGCAGTGTCTTTATGCATTACTTTAATAAACTCTGCTTCACATAATCCATTCAGGATGGCATTCATGGCTTTTCCATTAGCCACAAAATCTTGTTTTGAGTCTTTTTCTGTGTCAGTTGCCTTCGAGGCATATCCTAATTCCACAGCAACCCAGACTTCTATTCCTAGAGACATTATGTATGTCCTCATTCTGATTTTCCAGAAAGCATAATTTTCACCAGTGAAGAAAGGGGCTTTATTGGTTGAGAATCCTTCTTTACTAGATATCTTGGGAACCTAGGATCTCCTTTCAGTTGTTAGACTTGTACAAAGGAACCTGTTCTGATACCAATTGTTGAACTCTTTAGTTAAAATGAGAGGGGGGGGGTGAATCAGTTTAACACATTCATAGAGTTTTTAAACCTTTTATTCAAACTAACATACATCTTCATTTCATGTCCAGCTTAATATGTAAGTAATCTTAGAATATGAGAAGCAAGTATTAATATAATAGAACAACAGACTTAATATGAGAGCAGCATGTGTTAAGCAGATGATATAAATCAGATCAACACATAAACATCATGCAAAGAGACACCAGATATAAGTGGAAACCCATAAAGGGAGAAAACCACATCTTATTATTGTTGTGATTCAAAGGAAAGCTCCAACTCCCTCTCACCACTGTTTTTCTGCAGGCACCAACCTACAAGAGGCTCCTACCTCAATTCTGCAAGCTACAACTTCCAAGGAAGCTCCAACCCCCTTCAATTTTCTGCAGGCACCAACCTACAGGAGGCTTCAACCTCAGTCAGCTACAACTGACAGCTATCAAGCTACAACTTGATAGGGAAGCTCCAACTTCCTCAATTTAACAAACTGAATGTTTGTTGATTTTCCTCAAATATTAGCTCTGTTTTGTAGCTTCTCTTTCTTCTCTTAATCTTCTCTGCTTTATTCTTCTATATTCTGCATTCTCTATATTTGCTCTCTCTCTCTCTTTTGAGCTTATCAAATTGATATTATATATATAAATTCTCACATGACTGTTTGTATTTCACAAGGAATTTGAAGTGAACAGTAATGACTCTTTGGCTTCTGTCTCCTTATTTCTTTTTCCAACTCATTTTTGGAATTACTACAATATGTATAAATTTCCATGCTACAGTGGGATTTTGTCTTTTCCTTAGGATACTTGCCTTTGCATCACAAACAATAAAAAATTAATTACAACATTTACATTCACCTTTTTTTTTTTTTTAATTACACATTTCAATTTTACTCAGCTCCTTTTCTGGATTTTGGCTTTACTGGATTTATCTTTTCCTGCTGCTGTTAAGAATCTGTTATGCATACTCTTTGTTCAATTTCATCTGTATATTCCCTATTCACTGCACTTTTGAATCCCTTTTTTGTACATTTCTTCAACTCTGCAATCTTTGTTTTCCTCTGTCAGGCCTCATACTTCCTCTTTCTGTGTGCATATAAAATGAATACAACAATTTGTACTCAATCCAACTGTCGATCTGGGAAAACTTGGATTAATGTGAAAACTTCATTTTCCATGGTTATAAAACCATACATATGAATTCATTCATATTTCAGTCTTTACAGTATTCCCAATCCAGGCAATCTCGTCACATTCCTTTATTCTATGCTGGCACATTTAAATAAACAAGTCTGAGTATTTTTATGTCTCAATTCAGAGAATTGAGATGTTCATTCAACATTCCACCATGACTATAACTCGACCGTCCATCTACATATAATCCTCAACTAGTACATATATTAAACCACGTCCATATTGCACCAACAACCATTGTATATTATATTTGTTACGTGCCCGGATCATATTCAAACATTATTATACGAATATTTACATATATATATATATATATATATATATATATATATATATATATATATATATATATATATATATATATATTCCATCGATCCTTATAATGCATTGACTAACATTAATAAACCAATTCTTTACATATATTTCCGCCCCGGGCCCACCTATAACTTAATGGACCAATCAAATGCATGCGTCGTACCTTGTTTATCCATCGCACATCTTTGTTAAACTTCGGGCGTGTTCAACGTGCGATTGTCGTCCGATGGCCTATTTCCAAATCAACGGTTCCTGTCTATTTAGCGCGGTTTCCAATACATAACGTTAACGCGTGAAGGCGCAATTTAACAGGCGATTTTCAACTGGGTCCACAGGCCACGTGTTGATTATGGAATCGCTCCTCCTCCGGGCAATACCACCTTCCATATAGGGGTGGTGCGAAGAATACCACCATCCAGCGCCAAATAAAGAGAAAAGTTTTCCACATTCTTGAGTACTAGAAACTCTGAGCTTTTATTATCTTTTGAGGTAGTATCTATCTCTCTTATGTTCACTTGAGGCTCGCCAGAAGTTCGCCAGAGGTTCGCAAAAACACCTAGGGACACCAAGGCCGTTGAAGGTGAGGGAAGTCGTGTGAAGGCTGCTAGAGTGTGATGGTGCAAAGTAGGTTCATGTATGGGTTCGTGTAAATGATTGTAAGATATAAAAATATAGAGAAGAGACTCAACAAGGCCAGTCAACCTGTTGTTGATGTTGCAAGCTTCGACCAAGTGAAGCCCCTACGTAAAGAGCATGAATAGAGATATTCTGCTTATGACTTGGAACTAACTGCGGTGGTACATGCGCTTAAGTTCTGGAGACATTACATTTTAGGAAAAAAAATTGTGTTAATGGCTGATCATAACAACTTAACCAACTTCTTTAATAAACCTAATATCAATGCTCGTCAAGCAAGGTGAATCTCATTTTTTAGCGAATTTGAATTTTATATTAAACATCTAAAAGGAAAGGAAAACCGAGTGGCATACGTACTCAGCAGAAAAATACATCATGTGTATGAAATTTTGTTAATCTAAGTAGAATTTATATTTTCAAAATCAATTAAAGAAGCTTTGGATAAAGATCCAAAATATTTATTGTTGTGGCACTAGGCTAAGAAAGTAGGAAATTCAGAATGACAAACTAAATATGGCATAAATAATGATAATTTTCTTGTTTTTAAAGGAATATTATATGTTCCAAATCAGGTAGTTGTTAAACAACTGATATTGGATGAATTTCACAAAAAGGCTTTTGTTTCCCACCTCGAATACCAAAATTTATTCTCTGCTATCAGGAAGACTTTCTTTTGGCCTAGTATGTGAAAAGACATCACAAAATTTCTTTGCCAAATGCTTGGAATTATAACAAGTTAAAGTTGAACACCAACATCTAACTGGATTTTTTCATCCACTACCCATTCCAGAGTGGAAGTGGGAGGTGATTTCTCTATATTTTATCACCGATTTTCCCAAAACTAAGAAGAAAAATGACTCCATCATGGTAGTAGTGGATAAATTAAGTAAGGTAGTGCACTTCATTATTGTTCAACCAACATAAAAAACTGTGAAAATTTTTGATGTATTTATGCGGGAAATTTTTAGGTTGCATGGGTTGCCTAAGGTTATGATATCAGACTAGGATGTCAAATTTAATTCAGCTTTTTGGAAAACTCTCTTTACTGGTTTGGGAACTTAGGCTCAATTCAGTATAGCATACCATCCACAAATGTATTGACATGTGGAAATGGTGAATCAAGTCCTGGAGGATATGTTGCAAATGTACATAATCCAACAACCCAGTAAATGGGAAGAGTACCTTCACCTAGTAGAATTCGCATACGATAATATTTACCATGAATCATTGAAAATGAGTCCCTTTGAGGTATTATATGAGAGGAAATGAAAAAATTCCATTAACTAGAATAATGCAGAAGATAAATTCATGTTGGGACCTGATATGTTGGCAGAAATGGAAGTGACAATGAAAAAGGTCTGGCATAATCTTAAAGCCGCCTAGGATAGACAGAAAATGTATGCAGATAGGAAAAGAACTTTCAAGAGTTCCAAGTAGGGGATCATGTATATGTTCGAGAAAATACCAAGAAGAGAACTATGCAGTGGATAGGATGTTCAAAACTTGCCCCACGATATTGTGGACCTTTCCAAATTATAGAAAGGGTTGGACTAGTTGTGTACCAATTAGCACTACCCTAGCTATATGAGAGTTTATAACACGTTTCATGTGTCATATATATATATATATATATATATATATATATATGAATCTAGGCAGAAAATTTATTGGAAAAAAGTGCAGGTAACAATAGTATTTGGTAATGAGTACAATTGTTGTGAATTGTATATGTCTCTAAAGTATTTACAGATTTTAATATCCTATGATGTTGGTACAGGTAGAACTGGATGAAGATTTCTTTGTAGAACCTCTACACATTCTGGATAGCAGAGAAACAACATTACATAAGCGAGCCATTACCCAGGTTAAAGTGCAGTGGAGGCACTTTAGTCTGGAAGAGGCTACCAGGGAGGATGAACTATTACTACGGGAATCATACCCAAACCTATTCCAAGGGCATGAATAAACACTGAGGAAAGTGTTTTTCTCAAGAGGGGGAAGATGTAACAACCCCGATCATGTAAATAATTTTTATGTGTTCTTGTTTTGACTATGATTAACTTAGTAACTATCTTGGTAAAGGCAGGGAGAAAATATGAAAATTGAATAGAAATTTTTTTTTTTTTTTTTTTATGAAAAGTATTGGACTTGGTCAGCGAAAGAAAAGGAAAAGACTTCTAAAAAAATAAATCTTAGTTTCCAAACAATTGAGAGAAACAATTATTCCCCTCCCCATACAGATAAAAGAGAAAATATCAGATGGGAGAGGCATGTAGCCTAGGAGGAGGAAATAAGTGAAATATTTGACAAGACATTATCAGAAAGTAGATATTTGTATAAGGGTATTCTTGAGATGGTGAAAACTAGTGGAAACCCCTACAAGGAAGTAATTCCAAGCTAAACAGGTGGTCCTAAGGCTATGGAAGAGGAACTGTATTAAATTGTTTTGGAAATTGAAGAGCACAGGGGTAAGTTTGGACATCATTGCCAGCCTCATAGGTTGGGAGGACTAGATGAAGTCTCTTCTGATTCAATCTATGGAAAAGTAACTTTCAGATAAATGCATGAATATTAGCCTTTAATTTTATTGTGAAAGTAGAATGAAGTGAATCCCTGACTGTTCTAATAGACTTAAGTATTTGTTTTCCAAGAAATGATAAAAGTTCTGGAAGAATAACTAGAAGGGTTTTGAATGATGATGTTGTCTCTATTGTTTACTTTCCAGAACTCACTCTTTTCTTTACAGAAGAAATTTCCATTAATTTATGAATTGTAAAACTAAAAGAACTGGTGTTTTAGACATAAGAAATTGCGTTAAGTTATGAATCGTAAAAACTAGAAGAATTGATATTATGTATTGAAGAAACTATGTTAGGTTATGAATTTTCTTAACAAGGGAAACTTGTATAAGGTTATGACCTATAATAGCATAAAATATTGTAGGAATGAAACATAACCCTTGTGTGCAGATTTAGTTAAGTTAGTGGCATAGAACAGTCGTTTGTTGTAGGGGTTGTAACCCCATTTCCACAAAAGGACATCAATAGTAACATGAAATGTAAGCTAAATACAGTAATACAACCATTAACCACGCATTGGGAAGAGTTAGCATTGTAAGATTAAATACATGCAAAACATAAAAAGGAAGTAGGACACATGAATTTCCAGAAGGATAAAAACACAGTAAAAAAACCCTATATTCCAAGAGGTAATCATGGATTGATATCAAATACCATACATGAAAAGTAATATGTTGTATAAATATGAAAATAGGAGCATTGGTGAATCGAATAGTATAAACCCAAACCCTTAATTTATGTGAATCATTCATGAAGAACAATAAAGACCGAAACCTCAACCAAACAGTGGCAAACAAAATCTATAAATTAATTCATTATTGACAACACAATATCTCTATTTCCTTTATAACTAAATACATTCTAGAATACCAGTAACCATACTTTAAAGAAAAAACTTCTATCTATAATAGTTCTGTGGCCATGGCCGTGAAACCCTAATGTCGTGAAACCCCTAAGCCTGTGAAACCCTAAGGCCAGTATAACCTAACTCAACATTTTACAAAGAAAAATAATAATAGAGTATCATCGACCCCTGTTAGAATAAGCCAACATAACTGGTAAAAACCTTGAACAAGAAAGTGAGCAAGCCTAAAAAAATGTAGAATGAACTTCCGAAGTTGCAACATAGGTGAGTTTAGGCACATGATGCGCACTTGCAAGAGACAAGAAAACTTGTTATCTAAGGTCTAAGAACGCAAAAGTTGAATAATGAATAAATATTCCTAAATTTTTTATCAATGGATTACTCACTGTGGAAAACATAATAGTTAATTCGTTGTGGGCCATCCTGAAACAGAGAAAGGAACCAGCGTTATATGAGGTAGATAATAACTTGAAACCAAATTATAGATGCATGATAGTGACAAAGAAATAGTAAATTTTAACCTGGAAAGTTGGAGTTATGGTAAATCACTTCATTACTTTGGAAACTAACCAACAGCCTTCCAAATAACCTATGAAAGACCAAATCTGAGTATTCACAGACCTCCATAAAGTTAAATAACACAGAAATTCATTGTACAGTCGGGCAACAAGTAGGTAGGCCGCTTGTAGCAAACAAGATAACAAAATCAAACATGAAACGGAGCAGCGACAGAGCCGAGATAGAAAAATATAATGGTGGTGCTAGGAGGAGACCAGATCTATAAATTTTCCATCAACTACCTTCCTGCGAGCAAAGTCATCTGATGGAAACCCTAGGAATGTATCACAGGGATCGTTCCATCTGAATCACACTACCTGCCTTGTAAGTGACAACAAACTCTTGAGAGTTCCAATGCTAGGTGTAATTAATCCCATAACCATAACATTAATAATCATAGGTATATTGGAAACCTTGTGTACCATTTCTTTAATTAACACACCAATATTTACATCATGGATCAAATGTAAGTTTGATGTCTACTCCATTGAGTGACGTAGGGTAATGTAAAGTCCATATGAAAAACCACAATCATAAGGGAAATGGTAATATGTCCAAATTTATGTTGATTAAAATCTAAACCTAAATCATACCTATAGCTTAAATCTTTAACAATACAATAAAAGGCTTTATAAATTATTTCGGTTATATTTATCTACATAAATTATTATTTTTATTTTGTTGTGTAATTGGGTAAAGTTAGTATAATATATCCGGGAATGTCACATAAGCATGGGTTCCTTCAAATTCTAATGAGTTTCAAACATGAAAATGAAGCTGAAGATTTTTTGGCATGATTTGATTTGTTTAATTGCTAATGATCATAGTTCAAATATCCTTGATATGCACTCATAACTCCGTGGGACTTTTTTTATACAATGATAGGATTTGAATTTCCAGGCTGGAGTGAACTCGCGAGGAATATAAAGTGACACGTATATAAATATGAGGTGTTTGAAGATTCACATTTTCGTTTGATCCCTCTTTTCTGGTGGGGAAAACTACACAAAATTGTAGCAAAAGAGTTTACGTGTGACTGCACATTAGAAAATAACAGTCCTTTTTTGAAATTTTTTCTTTTCCCTCTATTACAGTTTTACTATTTTGTATTTCGAAAGGTTTCATCAGACTTTTCGGGATGGAAATCGACAATACTGTCAAACATAAACTATAAAAGGGGGAAAACACATAAAATTTATTTTTCCACTCGAATTACTAGTTGTATGCCCGCGTTTGGCAATGGAAGATGTTATTTCACACTAGTGGATTGCAAAGTTAGGGTAGGTCTTTTTCTTGATGTATTATAATTATATTAATAATAATTATGTTAATAAGATTTTCAATGTTAAAATAAGTTTTTTACAATTTTATTTTAATTGTTAGTGATTGTTAAATGAATAATAAAGATTTAATTTCCATGAAATATGTTAAAATATTTATAGTAGTATTAATATTTGTTTCCAAGTTTGTTATACATTTTCAATAATATATCTAATATTAATTAATTAAAATAAATATGATATCACACTTTTTATTGAATATCTGCTATTGATAAGTCATGGTATTGTAACAAAAGCTATTTACAAATTAAGAATTTCCATGACAAAGTGATGTTGAATTTCAATGGTTCAAAATATTGTTACATTGTTTTTTTTAATGTATATATATTTAACTAGTTTGTTAATTCTTTTTATAATTAATAATAATAATCATTTAAAATAATGTTATAATTTAGTTATTTATTTATTTATTTGGTTAATATGAAATGTATTATAAGGCAAATGTTTTGATGTTTCTTATAGATTGTGTTATCACTCTAGTAAATTCTTAAGTTGTGGGATTTTGGTTTTTAGTCAAAGAATACTAGAGGTAACCACAAACCTACTTCAAACTCTAGGATCTAGCCTTCCTAGGGTTCAGAGAGGGCTCTTTCTTTAAAGTTTAACTTTGTTTTAATTTGTGAATATTAGGCTAGCTATGAAAGTGAAATTTTGGTTTGGTTTTTTTGGATTTGGTCGGAAAATTTCACTTGGAGGGATACATAGAGGGAAATCTATTTGTCCATTGGGCTATCGAGTCTAAGTCAAGCTAACAGAACTGGGATCAAGGCCTAAAATGTCAAATGTCTTTAGGGCAAGATAGATAACCCTTGGAGTTCTTGGAAAATTGGTTTTGTGAGGTGGTATGATCGGGATAAAGGGCACTTAAGGATCCTTTGATCCAAAAAAGGGAAGTAGTAGATAGAGGTCAAACGGGAGAGGGAGAAATTAAGGGTTCCCTACACCAAAAACCAGAAGAAAACAAATAAATGATAACTAGTTAAAAACATGGTGTTATTTGTTAGCCCCCTATAAATTACTTGACAAGAAAGCAAGGGGCTAATTTGTTTTATGAGCCTTCAAGGAATGCATTTCTCTTGAAAACACAACATCCTTGAAGCCTCTTCATGCTCTCTGCCCTTTGATTATATCCCTCTGCTGTTCTTGAGTCAATAAGCCTCACTGATGATGATAAATTGTGCTCCTAACGGCCTTCATTTTCCCCTTGTACCCCTGTGGAATTCTTCGTTTCATCCCTTTTCCCCTTTTCAAAGCCTCATTTTCACCCCAAAATCCCTCCCTTAGTCCTTCTAAATCATCCCAAAAACCCCCTCTAAATCCTACACACACCCCTGGTGTGGTTTGAATTCCCCTTCTTTCCCCTACCGTTACCCTTTGTTGGCCTTAAAATGCACTAAAAATGGGCCAAAAACCATATTTTCCATATAAGTGGGCTTAGCACCTTTCGGCCCTAGCCCCCTCAACCTTTTCTCCACGTGACCTAGGTGCTAGAGCCGAGCGCAAGCCCGGTGAGCGCTGACCGCAGATGGATATAAGGCACATTATTAGTCGTCGATCTGATTAGATCGGACGGTCTTCGCAGATCAGCGCCGCTCCATGGCACACCTCGTTCACTCCTCCGGTTGCCCATCCACCGTCGATCTAACCCGCAGATCAACGGTCCGCATTTCACCCGCCCGGTGGTCCCCGCAGACGCGCCTTGTTCAAAAGCCGCTTGTTTCTATCACACCGCCATTGGACGGTGGGCGGTATTTCTTGTTTCGAAGCGATGCCATTCACCATAGGACATGTGTCCCTGCGCACTATTCAAAAACCGCCCCCCATTGCGCATTAAAGTTTGGCAGCAGATCCGGCGTGATATCGATATACACCGTCCGATTTACGACCATCCATCCAACGGTGATCATGCTACGAAGTTGCTCGCGAGTTAACCAAGGAAAACGCGACCCCTGGCCCACTATTCATCACCCCCCGATGCATCCTCAGTCCTCAATATCCTCCTGAGATCAGACGGTCCAGATTTAACGCAGGTCCCGCCTTTGACTAGGTCCCGCCACATCACCATTCCACATGTTTTGTTGCATTTTCTTCCATCCTCCTATATATTTCATTCAAAGGTCAAATTTAAATTCTTTTCATTTAAACTTTGACGCAGTCCGCTAGCTTTCACCAAACCATCCTCCATGGTTTCACTGCGTTTTCGCCGTCACCCTGCACCGTTCCGCCATTTCGCCAAGTTGGAAAACCATTTTCATCGTCCCCGCTGCGTCTACCCTTCCCATGCATGGTTTTATTAACGTATTTACATGTTTTGCAAGGTTACGAGCAGGCGGAAACCCGCCATGATTCACAATCTCTATTACAGTGACAGAGAACACAGGAAAGGACCATTTTCAGGAGCTGAAATTATGGAGAAAGGCTTGGGAAGGTGCTATGACATGACCTTCAATAAAGGATCGAGTTAAAACTTTTTCAAACTTCTCCAGAGCTATGAAAGCACAGATTTCGCAGTCAGAGACAAACGTGGAAGCGACAAAGAGTATCAGTGGGAAAACAGAGCGTTTAGGGCCTGTAATTTAGATTCTGAGCCTTAATCCGATAATTTAAAGGTAGAGTACCAGATCAAAGACATCATGGATCACACGGAAGCCCCAGCGCGCAGAAAAAAATACTATCAGGGTTTCACATCAGCAGATTGTTCTTTCCATAAAGGACGAAGTGCCCATACTATCTCCATTCTATACCGTGTTCCTGAGGAAATTCCAGCCCTGACAACAGTCCTATGCTATCAGAAACATTTGTTACATGGTATGGCAGACCCTAACATCATTATTCTACCTTTTTTAATTCACCAGAGTGCTACAGCAAGTACATCAAAGACATACCTGGCGTAAATTTGTAGCCTAACGAAGATCACTCTTTCATCCAAAGAGTACCATATATAAATGCTCAGAATTGAAATAGAACGAGGCCTCGGCTCTCTTCCTCCTCTGTGTTTTAATGCTGCATTTAGTTTTCCATCTACCTTCTCTACTCCACTTGAGCTATAAATTTCATGAAGAAACTCGTTGTAAGGTTGTTGATCAGCTCTCTGTGAATTGCAAGCCGTTTCTTCTGACACATGTTCTCTGTGTAAAGTTGTAATATAGGTTGAGGAAGACGTTTTCAGACTGAATATCAAGCTATTGGTAATGTTGTACTTGAATGGTGTTGCTCTTTAATATGACAAGCACATTTCTTTGGATCCTGATTTAAAACAACGGTGATGTTTTTTTATCTCTGTATTTGTTTTTAACTTGCAGTTCATTTCATTTCATTTCTACTGGGTCGCATCAGAAATATGGCATAGGATTTACCCTTGTTAGGTACCCTTTGTTTTTTCTCTCCTTGCCTTCAATGTTTTCTACTATATGTGTTATCTAAGGACTGATTTCAAGCTAATTTAGCTAGTGTAGTGGTCCGATATGTCACTAGCTGATGTATGAATTAATGAAATCTAAATTTAGATGTTCTTGTTAGGATTTAATTGAAAAAATTGGGAACATTGGGAGTTCTAGAACTCTGTTTCTGTCTCACTAGGATCCTTTTCAATCAATTTAACCTTTCTAAGATCCCTCAAGCTAGAGGTCGAAGCATTGAGAGTTCAAATTCTCTCTCTGATCTCAGGTCTTTAACTTGTGTTCTAAATCTTTATTGTTTCCTTGTCTGAAGAGTTAGCCTTTTAGGTTTTGGGTCACAGGTTGTCCAATGGCATGTCCTGTCCTTAGATCTTATTCCTGAAGGTCACCTCGGAGGTTTCCTTGCTTTCACCTTCTCTCTTACCATTTCATGCCACACTATCATCTTTAAGATCCAATGCTTTAGATGACTAGCCCAACTGAAAGCCTACATATTGAATAGCAAGTAAACCCTTTCTTGACTCCATTTCCCAATGGTATTAATGTTCTACGAAAACATCCCTCCTTTGCCTAAAATCCTCTTTTCTCACCCTTGTCTTATATTGAACCCTTCTTTCCTAATTCCCAACAACCAAACATACATCAAACAAACAAACCCCAAGCCTTATAACTAGCCTAACATCTTCACTTTGAGCTTCAAAGACATAAAAACTTTGCTTATATAGAGATATCCCTCTCTGGACCCAGGAGGGCTAGATCCTGAGGTCTGAAAGTGGTTCTGATGTTGTCTCATGTTTTGGTCTTGCCAATCTGGCCAAAACATGGGAACCCCAACATAATGGCGACTCCACTGGGGGCTTTCTGAGTATTCATCTCACTACATCATAAGAACCTCAGAAACCCACAATCTCTGGTTAGGTTGGCAGTGAGACACTTCTACCTGCAATTCACTTTCTACACCATTTGTTGTTTTTCACCCATACTCTTAGACAGAGTCTGGAAAGGGCCAGGTAGCCTCCAGATCTCGCACTCTTTCAGAGGTGACATATTTGGTAAAAGCCCTCCCAGTTGATCTATGGTTAGAGTTTGTTCTGTTTTGAACATATCCCTGAAAAGGGACATCTCAGAAGCACTGTGGTGGACAGTGTACCCTCCAGAAGCATCCTAAACCTTCCAACATAATGGTGACTCCATAGCTCCTTAAAGATCATAAGACTCCATTGTTGATCAGTAGGCCTGCTGATTATCTTGGTTCACATAAGACTCCACTGGGAGACTAGCCTCAATAATAACATCAACCGTAATAGAAGTAAAAAATAGGGTTAAGCTGCTTTGTTGAAGAATAGAATTCTGGTTTCAAGAACCATTCACACAACAGCTTATCCTAATCCAAACCCACCTGAAATAGTTGACAACCCTGAGAACATTCTCAAGGGATCTCCTACACCCAAAAGACCAACTATTTCTGGTCACATCCATAGAGCTAACTCTGCACCAGAAGACTTCACAACGCTATTAGTCCCACCTTTTGACCTAGACCTACCAAAAAGACTACCAAGAACTAGGTCATTCAGTGTTCTAGACCAGCCAAACCCTGAGCTTCCCGGTTCACCATCTCATAGTGGTCAACACATTAGGGACAGAGAAAACCCGCCATCTACACAACCTGATATTCACTTCATTCAAAACTTGGGGCTCTGCCACCCTAGATCTGCCCAACAAGCTTTTGCTGGTCATAGTATCCCTGTCATCCATATACCAGCTGCTCAAGCCAACCCTTTACCTCATCAAAACATCATCATGGTAGCCTGGTATGCCCCTCTGGTTTTACCCTAGCCTCTAGTACCCTTACCCAATGATTATCAATCAAAGATCCCACACTTCACTACAAAAGAGTCCACCACAGCTCAGTACCACGTAGATAGGATCGAAGATTCTTTTGACTACATAAAGATATATGACGATACAGTCAAAATGAGAATCTTTTCCCAGAGCTTAGGAGGTGATGTGAAAAAATGGTTTAAAGGCCTACCTCCTAATAGTATTCAAGACCTTCCTGCTTTATATCAGACCTTCATAAACAAATGGGAAGATAAGGCCAACCCTCTCCAAATCTTAGCAGAATACAAGAATCTTAAGAGAAACGTCAGGGAGAGTTTCCATGACTACTCTACAAGGTTTAACAGCATTTATAACACTCTTCCTCCACACATGAAACCTCCACAAGGTATGGCTCTAGTGAAATACCATAAAGGATTTGATGCTGATATGGCCTACCAGCTTAGGGAGAGGGATTACAACACATTGGAAGACATGAAAAAGGGAGCAGTGAGTGTAGAGGCTAATTTGATTGAGAAGAAAGCAAGATTGAGAGCTGAGAAAAGGGTGAAATATAGAGATGACAATGTAGCTTCCACATCTGACGACAATTATGACCGTTTATCTAAAAATGTGGAAAAGTTGCAACAAATGATGGAAAAAATGGTTGCACAGTTAGTAGTCAAAACAGAAACCAAAATCATAACCAGAACCAGAACTTTAGAAGAAACAATGCCACTCCCAACAGACAAAGAGAATCAGATCAACAAGTTATTCCCCCATTTCAAGAGAACTTTCTTAATGAAGATGAAGGAATCATAGAAGAGTTTGAGGGAACCACAATAAACATGTTTGAAACAGAAGATTCAATCCACAACTGTTCCACAGAAGAAGATCAACCCTCACCCTCGTATTGGGATGAGGAAGGATTATAATCTGAGGATTATAGGCTAGGATTTGAAAATGCCATTATGCAGGTCAGAGAAAAATATGAACTTAGAAGAAAAAAGAGCCTAGACACTTCAAAACCAAAGGCTTCTGAGGTTACCATCAAGAAAAGGCTTGAGAAAACTTCTAAAGTAACTACTGAAAGTAACAAATCAGCAGTTGAGAGTTCTCGAAAAAACAAAGAAAAAGACAACCAAAACACTGATAAACAAAGTCAACCAACTAGTAGCACTAGCATTGCAGTTAGTGCTCCTGATAAAACAGTTTCTAACACTATGCATAGTGAGAATCAGCCACTTATTCTGCCACCAAGATGGTGGCTAGCAAAATAGAGTTGAACATCCCAAAGAGTCAGTCCACTTTCAATTTAGAAAGGGAGATTGCAAAAATTAAAATCTCTATCCCACTTTCTGAGCTGGCCACTCAGGATGTCTATAAAGGCCAAATTTTGAAAGCTTTGAACCTGGGTGAAAACAGTGACATTTTCAACCTGAGTGATGATCAACTAGCCCTTCTGTTTGGTCCAAAGATTGAAGGTAAGTTTTAGGAAGGGGTAGTGCCCCTTTTTTATATTATTCTTAATATCCATGACAATATCCTTCACAATGCAATGCATGATTCTGGGGAATCTCACAACTCAATGCCTAAGGTGGTTATGGAAAAGCTAGGCCTAGAGATAACCCACCCCTATAGATATTTATATTCATTTGACTCTAGGAGAGTAAAAATTTTGGGCCTATTCAAAGACCTGTGTGTAAGCCTTACCCAGATTCTAGCAAAATGTATGGTCATGGATGTTGTGGTGGCAGATGTGCCACCTAAGTATGGTATGCTATTGTCAAGGTCATGGGGAGCCAAGCTGTAGGGTACAATGCAGATGGATGGGGCATATGCCACGATTCCTGTTTTTAGCCAACTTAGAATACTGTACAGGGAGGCACAAATTAAATTCCTGGTCAGTAGCCCCGAAAAGCCTCAAAATTCACCTTTATACTCTGTACACACGGATCTTGACTGCTTCATTCTTTGCAATGATGAATCTTTGGAGGAGTCAGGATGCAAAAACAGAGATACGCACAACGAAACAGGGCCCATGGACTTTAACATAATGGCTACTCTAGACCCTAAATAAAAGGATGTAGAAACCTATGGAGACTCTGAGATGATCATTAAACAGGTGAATGGTGAATACACAGTGAAACATCCTAGACTGAGAGCATACAGGGACGACGCTATGGATTTATTGAAAACCTTTGTAGAGTATGAACTGGTGTTTGTCCCTAGGAGTCAGAACACAATTGCAAATGGATTAGCCTGCATGGCTAGTGCATATCACAAGCCTCCCAGTGACCAAAAAATCATCATTCAGACCAAATTAAGATGTGTAGTGCCGGATAACAAAAAAAACTAGCAAGATTTCGAAGGAGATAAGCAGATTGAGGATTTCCTGATAGGCAGGAACGAGTTTGAGTTTTATGATTCAGACTCGAAATCTGATGATAGCTGCCTAAGTGAAGAGTCCTCAGACGTGTAAAAACCACCCCGTAACATAGAAATAAACACTTTAAACGAACAGACTGTAAATCCAAACGAAAAATGTAAAAACACAGATAGTGAAGAAGTAGAGGTGTTGCAGGCCAAAGATAAGAACATACCCCGAGGTCTTGAACCTTTAGAGGACCTTTTTGACTTTGATGATGTAGAAAAAAATCCCACTATAGAACAGGCAAACTCTGATGTTGAAGAATGCAACATATGCACTAAAGATAAACCCAAAATGATTAAATTGGCTAAGTCCCTTCCTACAAACATGAAAAAGAAATACATTGACCTATTCAAGGAATCCATTGATGTGTTTTCCTGGAGATATGAGGACCTAAAGGCCTATGACACAAACATCATACATCACAAAATACCTCTGAAAGAAAATCAGAAGCCCTTCAGACAGAAACTCTGCAGAATAAACCCAAAACAATTGCCTACAGTTGAAAAAGAGATTAAGAATATGTATGAAGCAGGCATAATAGTTCCTGTGAGGTTCTCTGATTGGGTATCAAACCTTGTAGCTGTGAGAAAGAAAACAGGTGAGATCAGATTGTGCATAGATTTCAGGAATCTTAATAGAGCCTCACTCAAAGACAATTACCCTTTACCAAAAATGGAACACATTCTTCAGAGGGTAGTAGGCTCAATAAGGATCTCCTTGTTAGATGGTTTTTCAGGTTACAACCAAGTTTTAGTACTCCCAGAAGACCAACTCAAGACAGCCTTCACCACTCCCTGGGGCACCTTTATGTATGCTAAAATTCCCTTTGGACTGATGAATTTTGGTGCAACCTTCCAAAGAGCAATGGACATAGCCTTTTTAGATGAAATAGGGCACTTCATTGTCATCTATCTGGATGACATAATATTCTATTCCAAGACTGAAGAAGAACACCTAAAACTTCTGAGAAGAGTGTTCGTAAAATATAGAAGGTTTGGTCTGTCATTGAATCCTAAAAAGAGTGTATTTGGGTTGCAAGAAGGTAAGCTTCTTGGCCACATCATATCTGAGAAGGGGATTAGGATAGACCCACAAAGAGTTGAGGGAATACTACAAATCACACACCCGAGAAACATCAGAGAGTTACAATCTTTCATTGGGAAAATCAACTTCCTCGGGAGGTTTATTCCCAACTTGGCTGAACACCTTAGGAATATGACTAACATGTTGAAGAAAGGTGTAGGAGTTAAATGGACTGTTGAGGCTAAGAAATCTTTTGAATCAGTTAAAATTGCACTCACCCAGGCTCCTGTCCTAATCAGCCCAGATTTCTCAAAGGATTTCCTGATCTTTTCATTTTCCTCTTAGCATACAGTAGCTGCAGTTCTACTGCAAAAAAATCCAGAGGGAATGGAACAACCCATTTCTTTCTTCAGCAAAGCACTGAGAGATGCACCCTTGAAATACAACATAATGGAAAAATAGGCCTATGCTCTGATTAAGGTCTTGAAAGATTTCAGGGTGTACATATTGCATTCCCACACCATAGCCTATGTGCCTAACATAGTGGTTAAAGACATCTTGTCCCAAGACCAGGTGGGAAGAGGGGAAAATGGATTGTTGTGATCATAGAGTACGACCTTGAGATAAAACCCACCAAACTGTTTAAAGGTCAGGGCTTAGCTCAACTAATGGTTGAATCAAATCTACAAGCCCTTGACATTAACATGGTAGATGCCTTGGATGAGCAGTAGGGATTACCTGAACCCACTGTTGAGGAGAAGTTTCAGAGCTTTCCTTGTTATTCTGACATTCTATATGTGCTTACACACCTCAACGCCCCTCCTGAACTATCAAAGACCAAGGCCAGATTCTTAAAGCTAAAGGCTAGAAGCTATTACATAATGAATGAAGGCTTATATTGGAAAAATGAAAATGGCCTATTTCTTAAATGTTTTCCGGAGTCTGAAGTAGAAAGGATTAAACAAGAATTCCATGCAGGAGAGTGTGGAGGCCACCTAAAATGGAAAGCCACTGCAAAAAAAATACTCAGAGCTGGCTACTATTGGCCTACACTTTTCAATGATATCCATAAGATGATAATTGCCTGCCACAAATGCCAAATTTTTGAAGGCAAAAGAAAGCGCCTCCCCTTACCTCTACAACCCATCACTGTTGAAGGTCCCTTTATGCAATGGGGCCTAGATTTCATAGGAGAAATTCACCTTGCTTATTCTGCACAACACAAATGGATCTTAACAGCCACAGACTACTTCACTAAGTGGATAGAGGCCATACCTACTAGGAATGCCACAGATTCAGTCATCATTAGGTTCCTAGAAGGTCATATCCTCTCTCAGTTTGGCTGCCCAAGGAAAATAATCACTGATAATGCTGTTGCTTTTGGATCCAAGAAAATGGTTGATTTTTGTCACAAGTATCAAATAGCACTCGGTCATTCAACTGCTTATTACCCACAAGGTAATGGCTTAGCTGAATCATCAAACAAGAGCCTGGTGGCCATCATCAAAAAGCTGCTGGAAGAGAACAAAAAGTCATGGCATAACAAGTTAGTGCATGCCCAATGCTGACAGGCTTACAACAAAGAAATCCATTGGCATGTCACCATATGAGCTTGTCTATGGAACATAAGCAATTTTTCCTACCAGCCTTGGGGTACCAGTGATTAAACTTGTCCAAGAGATCCAGACCGAAGAAGACAACATGGTAAGAAGGATAAACCAAATGATCCATCTCCAGCAAGTAAGGGAGGAGGTCTATAACAAAGCTGTGAAGGTTCAAGAAAATATAAAGAAGTTATTTGACAAATGAACTAAGGCTTATGATTTTAAAATTGGAGATAAAGTTCTGAAATGGGACTCAAGGAGAGAGGAAAATGGAAAGCACGACAAGTTTGACAGTTTGTGGCAAGGTCCCTCAACCTTTTCTCCACGTGACCTGGGTGCTAGAGCTGAGTGCTAGCCCGGTGAGTGCTGGCCGCAGATGGATATCGAGTGCATTATTAACCGTCGATCTGATTAGATCGGACGGTATTCGCAGATTAGCGTCGCGCCATGGCCCACCCCATTCACTCCTCCGGTCACTCGTCCACCATTGATCTGACCCGCAGATCAACGGTCTGCATTTCACCCGCCCGGTGGTCCCTGCAGACCCGCCCTGTTCAAAAACCGCTAGTTTCTATCGCACCGGCATTGCACAGTGGGCGGTATTTCTCGTTTCGGAGTGATGCCATTCACCGTAGGACATGTGTCCCCGCGCACTATTCAAAAACCGCCCCCCATCGCGCATTAAATTTCGGCAGCAGATTCGGCGTGATATCGCTATACACCATCCGATCTATGACCATCCATCCAACAGTGATCGCGCTACGAAGTTTCTCGCAAGTTAACAAAGGCAAACGCGACCCCTGGCCCATTGTCCATTGACCCCCGATGCATCCTCAGCCGTCGATCTCCTCCTCAGATCAGACGGTCCAGATTTAACGCATGTCTCGCCTTTGACCGGGTCTCGCCACGTCACCATTCCACATGTTTTGTCGCATTTTCTTCCATCCTCCTATATATTTCATTCAAAGGTCAAATTTAAATTATTTGCATTTAATCTTTTCCGTAGTCCTCCAGCTTTCACCAGACAATCCACCATGGTTTCACTGCATTTTCACCGTCACCCTGCACTATTTCGCCATTTCTCCAACCTGCACGACCATTTTCATCGTCCCCACTGTGTCTCCCCTTCCCATGCATGGTTTTCTTAATGTATTTTTTTGTTTTGCAGGGTTACAGGCAGGCGGAAACCTGCCATGATTCACAATCTCTGTTACAGTGACAGAGAACATAGGAAAGGACCATTTTCAGGAGCTGAAATTATGGAGAAAGGATTGGGAAGGTGCTACGACATGACCTTCATTAAAGGATTGGGTTAAAACTTTTTCAAACTTCTCCAGAGCCATGAAAGCACAGATTTCACAGTTAGAGGCAAACATGGAAGCGGAAAAGAGTATAAGTGGGAAAACAGAGCATTTAGGGCCTATAATTGCAGATTCTGAGCCTTAATCAGATAATTTAAAGGCAGAGTACCAGATCAAAGACATCATGGATCACATGGAAGGCCCAGTGTGCAGAAAAAAATATTATCAGGGTTTCACATCAACAGATTGTTCTTTCCATTAAGGACGAAGTGCCCATACTATCTCCATTCTATACCATGTTCCTGAGGAAATTCCAACCCTGACAATAGTCCTACACTATCAGAAACATTTGTTACACAGTATGGTAGACCCTAGCATCATTATTCTAACTTTTTTAATTCACCAGAGTGCTACAGCAAGTACATCAAAGACATACCTGGAGTAAATTTGTAGCCTGACAAAGATCACTCTTTCATCCAAACAGTACCAAAGATAAATGCTCAGAATTTAAAACAGAAAGAGGCCTCGGCTCACTTCCTCTTCTAAGTTTTAATGCTGCATTTAGTTTTCCATCTGCCTTCTCTCCTCCACTTGAGCTATAAATTTCATGAAAAAACTCATTGCAAGGTTGTTGATCGGCTATCTGTGAATTGCAAGCCGTTTCTTCTGAGACATGTTCTCTGTGTAAAGTTGTAAGATAGGTTGAGGAAAATGTTTTCAGACTGAATATCAAGCTATTGGTAATGTTGTACTTGAATGGTGTTTCTCTTTAATATGACAAGTACATTTCTTTGGATCCTGATTTAAAACAGCGGTGATGTTTTTTTATCTCTGTATTTGTTTTTAACTTGTAGTTCATCTCATTTCATTTCTATTGGCTCGCATCAGAAATCTAGCATAGGATTTACCCTTGTTAGGTACCCTATGTTTCTGCTCTCCTTGCCTTCAATGTTTTCTGCTATATGTGTTATCTGAGGACTGATTTCAAGCTAATTTAACCAGTGTAGTGGTATGATATGTCGCTAGCTGATGTATGAATTAATGAAATCCGACTTTAGATGTTCTTGTTAGGATTTAAATGAAAGAATTGGGAACACTGGGAGGTCTATAACTCTATCTCTGTCTCACTAGGATCCTTTTCAATCAATTTAACCTTTCTAAGATACCTCAAGCTGGAGGCCGAAGCATTGAGAGTTCAAAGTCTCTCTCTGATCTCAGGTCTTTAACTTGTGTTCTAAATCTTTATTGTTTCCTTGTTTGAAGAGTTATCCTTTTAGGTTTTGGGTCACAAGTTGTCCAATGGCATGTCCTGTCCCTGGATCTAATTCCTGAAGGTCACCTTAGAGGTTTCCTTGCTTTCACCTTCTCTCTTACCATTTCATGCCACACTATCATCTTTAAGATCCAACGATTTAGATGACTAGCCCAACTGAAAGCCTGCATATTGAATAGCAAGTAAACCCTTTCTTGACTCCATTTCCCAATGGTCTTAATTTTCTATGAAAACATCCCTCCTTTGCCTAAAATCCTCTTTTCTCACCCTTGTCTTATATTGAACCCTTCTTTCCTGATTCCCAACAACCAAACATACATCAAACAAACAAACCGCGAGCCTTATAACTAGCCTAACATCTTAACTTTGAGCTTCAAAGACATAAAACCTTTGATTATATAGAGAGATCCCTCTCTGGACCCAGGAGGGCTAGATCCTAAGGTCTGAAAGTGGTTTTGATGTTGTCTCATTTTTTGGATTCCCTACTGCTTGTCATGCAACTAAATGGTGTTTATCGTGTGCATAACCCTGTGCTGTTTAGACGATATTTACGAGTGAAACTCTTGATACATGAATTTGAAACCATAACTTTCAACCATGTACCTCGACAACAGAATCACTATGTAGATAGTATTGCAAACCATGTTCTAGATTGGCATTTATCACACACATTTCATACAAGACAATAACATTCATAATCATTAACAATGATGCATATCCATAATATGTGTCGCAAAACATGTGTTTAGAGTCCATCTACTCTGATACATATGAAATGCCCATCGCATGTTACAAAAACTCAAAACTGGGGGCACCACTTGCCCCCACATACACACTAGGGGGCACCACATGCCCCCCCACCTACTCACTCTCTGGCGGATCCTGAGCCAATGGCTCTGCTCTTGCAACTCGTAGATCACGTATGCCTTGACCGGCCATCGCCATGCGCCGCAAGACACCCCGCCATTTCGAGGGTAGACCAATACACTACTCCACGTAATGGTCGTCTAAGTCCTACCACCCGCGCTCTGAAACTTCGGTCAGCAACCTCTCGCATCTACGGCGGATGTCCTCTAGAAGGGCAGACACATCCTCATTATGCGCTGCTCTCGACCCACTCGGACCTGCAGCTCCCGATGCCACCGGTCGTCCCATATATCCGGCCGGTTTGACCAGAGCTATATCTGCATACCAAAAGTACATGAATCAGTAACCTTTCTATGATTCACTAACTTTACAATGCCAAAACAAAAGAATAGTTACTTCTCACTTACCATCGGGCCCCCATACTCGACTAGGCGGAAGTGGTAAGTCTGGATCTCCACAATAACTCATCCCACTATAGGGATAGTCATCTATATATAATGGCATCTGATCCAAATGGGCAAAGAACTCAGGTCGAAACACTCATCCGACTGCCTCTCCTCCTCCTCTGCACAGTGGCCGCCCCCACCGGTGCATCCTGGGTTCTCTTGGGCCCCCATCTAGGAGCTGTATACGAGGTCGTAAGGTCGGGATCTTCTCAAAGAAGAAGGCACACAATAAAGTCCCATACGAGCAATCGTGGTTCACTTGCCGCTTGTAGAGCGACAACTGTCATTTTAGTGACACCCGCATCATTTGGGCCCACCCATAGTAGGTCCCACTCAACACACTCTCCACAATCATCATCTGCCCCCAAGTGATGTGATGGAGCACCTGGTTGCCCAGGATACGTAGCACTGCTGCGGCCACTGCACAGGTCTCTAATCTCTCTAGATCTCCGAACGGTATCTGAGTCCCCTTGACTTGGTGATCTGGTCAATAATGTCGCTCCACAAACTCCATGATATGCCGCCCCCGCGGTAATACTGGCTGCGTGTTTCCCACCATCCCCAGTGGTGGGAGACCCGTCAGGAAATACACATCCTGGACTGTCAGTTCGATCCTGTGCCCCTGCACTACAAAGACCTCATGCTCTGGATCCCAGTAATTGATAATCCATGCCAACAAAGGCTCTCTCGCCCTCATCAAAGGGTTCTCCAAAAACTTTAGAACCCCAAACCTGGCCAACACATGACGAACACCCTGATCTGCCTGGATCTCTGCCCGTAGTGTACCCAGGTCTCTCTCTCCAGTTAACCCGTATATCTGTCATATCTGCACAAAAACATCATCTTTGTCAGCATACAGATATGGAATACCATAACCAAACATAAAAACCCAACTCTCAGCCATAAAATAGCACTAAAACCCCCTCATCTTCCAGGTCGCACTTTTCTGCCCAATTCTGGGACAGGTCGCAGTTTTTGCCCTGAAACCTGCTTCCCAGGTCGCACTTTTTGGCCCAAAAATTTTGACCCGGCCATAGAGATGAAGGAAGGTCTGTTACTGAGATTTTGGGCCCTAAACTGAACTTTCAATCCTTCAAAATGAAAGAGTAAGCTTAGACCTCTTACCTGCCACTGATGGATCTCGATTCCAACGGTCGGTTTGTCCACTACACTCGCCACAAGGTTTAGGGCCTTCTCTCCTCTCTACATTCACCACAGCAACACTAGCAAATGAGTGAATTTGGAGGGAAAACTGCCTTATTAAAAGAGAACCCTTGTTTCTTCTTTCGCCTGCTGCGACCATACTGTAGCCCTATTTGACAAACCGTCTGCACCGTTGGAAATCTCTCACCGAGCCCTCAAATGGGTATCTGTTAGTTTTTTGTGATTTGATACTTCACCAGGACACATTTTTGTCCACGAAGGGTCACTTCACCTCTCCTTAAAATCACATTTCTTCACTTACGACACTTGTACTTGGGGCACCATTTTGCCTCCTTACTTGTCTTTGTTCGTGTCGATTTTCGTCATGAGTTACCATCTTGTACTCATGTTGTCATAGTCCCCCATTGGGCCTTTACTGTGTGGTAGCACCATCGAGTCGCCCTTGTTTAGAGTATCCAAGTTGAGTCATCATTGCCTTCATGGAGTCTATCCCGAGTCCCTTTGTACCTCGCTATAGCCCTCCCTCCTTCATTGCTTGGTCTCTCTCTTGTGTCGCAGATTATGGCCTTCAGTCCCACTGTCCCCTATCCCTTATGGGATTGTGTCAGTCGCTGCCATGTCATTCATGCCCTTTATGCTCTAACAAGGGAAGTCGTCCATTCGTTACTCAGTCCCTTCCATTCCACCATCATCATTGGTATCAGTCTCTCCATCGCTCTACTTTTTTCTCTTGTGCCTTAGTTGAGGATCTCTCATTGCCTCACCTATGGCGGACCTCCTTCTGTCGACATCAGCTCCTTCATTCCAGAAGACAGGTCTAGAGGCGGTGTACCTTGGTTCCATCTTCCACTCTTATTCGGTGCCTCGGATCAGGCAAAGGGCTCTCTCATTTCCTTTTGACTTGATTGTTTCTCCACTCCAGCTCCTTTCAGCATGATCGAGATCCGTATACTTGATGGTTCAGTGATGCAGCAGTAGCTCTTGGTGATTCCTGGGTGTGTGTGAGATGTCTCAGCCCTCATGAGGGGGTGGCCTCGCAGGTAGCCCCCCACATGCCCGGATGACCTCTTCATTGCAGCCCTTGATGTAGCTCCATATATTTGATGATGTCGGCCTTAGCCGCTTGCAGCGCCTCTTTGATTTGCATGTATCTGTTAGATTTTGCGAGCCCTTCCCCATTTACAAGGGGCATTTGGGTTGTATTTATATCTCATGTACTAAGATATTATTGTATAAGTCCTGGCTGTTATCCCAGACACAACATGTATGTGGGATTCTTCATTGTATTTTTATCTGGCTCATGATTATGCCGGTTGTACTTTATGGTTCGGTCCCTTGGTTATTGGACACACTATTATTTTGTACTTTGTCTCGGCGGGCATAGGTATGCCTCCCCCACCGCCTTTAGCACAGGTACCCTCTCATAAAAAGATACTTGTTGCACCTGTAAGTCTCGTCTCCTCAGGGTCTAGTTCTTCAGCACCTTAGTCTACCTCACATTTCTCTCTCTGACTTCCCTCTTGATGTCTGGTGATTGAGTTCTTACAATGTACTTCGTTCATATGATTTTCTCATAACACTCGCACGCTGGGGGGCAATCTGTTACACCATTTTTTGGTCATCTAACCTCTTATCATTAGATGGACCCAAGCACACCACGTAAGACCAATTTTACCCTAAGTAAAATTTCTTTCACTATGTTAAATAACTTAATAAACCACATTTATTAGGTTGTTTATGGTCTAAACAGGAAACCCCAAAAGGAAATATTAAACAAACCTATTTTGTTTGATTTTCCTCATGGAATAATTAATTAAACCATAATTTAATTATTATTCCTAGTCATGCTTAACCCAAAACAAAGAAATTAATGAGATAAACCTTTATTTATCTGATTATTTTCTAGGAATAATTATTTAAATCTTATTTAGATAATATTCCTTGTTAAATATGACCAAATCACCCACAAATAATTAAATAAATCATTATTTATTTGATTATCCTTCAACCACTTCCTTAAAAATATAAATAAATCATTTATTTATTTATTATTGACAAATAAAAGGATTTGACCCAAGTCAAATACTTTTTCCCTCCAACAAATATAATAAAATATTCCATAAAAGGTGGATCTAGATTTGGTTAACATTATTTTAATCATGCACGAAGATCTAGAATGACCCAATATTTTGTTATAAATAGGAGGGTTTTTCCTACCATTCTTCACCTTTTGTTTCCTATTAGATCACTCTGGATCTATACACTTGGTCACATTTTTCTACATTATTTGCTGTGTGAGCTCCCTTTGAGTTCTATCTTTTTCTGGGTTTTCTACACCAACAAGAGAGAGAGATTCTAGATCTAAAGTGCTGAGGACTTCCAAGAACCCATCCCATTGAGGAGAATTGGAAATATCTTCTTGTTTTCCTCCCACGTGCCCTTAATACAAAAAATTCTTTCAAAAATTGTTCTTGTCTTGTCTATTGGATATATGGAGCAAACCCTTCTTTTTACTTCTTAATGTCTTTCTATACATAGATCTAGTTTTTTGCAGCTCTTGTCTTGATCAACTAACTGTAGATCTGAAGATATTGGCAGCCATCTTTGATGTTAGGGCTATTAGTTATGCGTAGCTAAAGTGGTCTTTTTTCGTACACTTCGACAAAGGATTCATACTAACAGAAACACAGATGTATGCATGTAACAAAGAAGAATAACAATGAAAAGTTTTATAGGGTACTTCACTCCATATAGCTTATCAAAGGGATCCAAAATTATGATGCCAAATAGTTGATCCAGTCTGCTACTCAAAATTAAAATCCAAAGCCTTCAAGTCAACAAAATATCTATAGTAATCTCCAACAATTTTATTCCACACAAAATACTTCAAAAGGGTGAAGTATTTATACATAATATTTTACAAAATATCCTAGATGACTTCTAGGAATTAAATTAGGAAAATAAAATATCTTACGACAATAATAGTGACAACTGCTTAACAAATCAGCAAGTTGTCCTATTTTATTCAAAAGAAATAGAAACTATTTTAGGATAAGAAGCTGTTGTCTACCTATGTGTCCTCCTTGCTGGCTCTTAGATATTTTTTTGGGAATATAACCTGCTTTCACTAATACTCTTTCATTTTGGATACTCTTTAACCTTTAGTCAAACTGCTTTACTACTGTAAAATCTGTTTTGATTACCTGGCTTTTGTTTCAAAAACTGAGAGTAAATTTCAGTTTTTATTTCCTCATTCTTCAACTTGATTTTCTTGTATTTCTCCTTAATATCCAAATCCTTTTCCTCAGCTGAATGTGAGGAAGAAGCCTCCATACTTTGCTGCCTTTCCATCACCTGTGTATCTTCATTATTTAGTTTTTCTTCATTCTGATTTGGCTCACTGATAACTACAGAAGCTACATTTGTCTCTGGAAAATCAATGTTGGTATTCAAGGGCTCTGTTTCTTCAACATCTATTGTCACTTTACCTTTAGCTGCTGTATCTAGTTTTGGCCTTTTGTTGTAAATGATCTTGAAATTTGTTTCTATTGTAGTTTTTGCAGTATAAGCTCCCTCTTCTTTGATTCTCTTAGTGGATGTCTCTGGCTGTTTGGCAATTACCAAAGTGTGACTAGTATTCCTTTGGTTTATTTCCTCTGTTAAAGTGTTTTCAACCCACTCAATTTGATTAGAAGACTTCTCTATTTCTAGTTCTGATTCATGGATAAAGGGTGTCAATTTACATTTTACCCTTAGTTTACTTAAGATCCCTTGTGGATCATAGTTCAAAGGGAAAATTTCTTCCAATTCACATTCCAGTAGTTGATTTTCTGCTTCCTTTTCTGCATCTCTATGATCACATATGAATGGCCCAATTTGATTTTTAAGTTTGAATTGGGTATTTTTCCTGGCTGCCATGAGGTTAATAGAATCAAAATTTAGGATATGCCTGATGTACTCTAAGGCAAAGATCCTCATTGATGGATGTTTGGGTAACTTGTAAGGTAACAAGTTTGACCCAAAAAACTCTAATTTCAATGAATTTCTCATGCAAATACCAGTCACCAACTTTGCTTTGCTCTGATAACTGCAATATTTTCTTCATTTCCTCACTTATTCTAGGCTTCTCTGTTTTGGTCAACATGGTGGTCACTAGATGTAAAAACAACTCTGCAAAGTTTGAATGGCTATAATCGGTGCCTTCTTTTCTGAGTATGGATCTCCAAAAGATGATAGATAGAGGTTTCCTTCTATATCCAACTTTTGAAGTGAAATTGGAAAGCTTTCTGATTGGAAGTAAAGAAACATGTGGAAAAGATAGGAGGTATATCTGAATACTCGTTCTAGCTGTAAATTAGTCAATTGATAGTGAATACTATCAACAATGAAACTAGCATAGTCAAAGATAGTTGAAGGTGGTTGACCTGGAGAAAAGGTGGACAAAAATCCCAAGATAGACTCATCAGTGTGCTCATCAGTGAAATACCCAAGGATGAAGGAAAGCATGGAGATTACATGCCTTGAACCTTCAGGAAATTTTAGCGGTTGAATATGGAGGATTTAACTTGGGAATTTCAACATGCAGGGGCATAAAATTCTGAAAAATCATAAACCTTTTATCAAAATCTTAGCCAATGTATATCTTGGTGAGGGCCTCTATAGAAAAAGGGACTGCTTGGAGGTCTGGTTGAAGCTGAAACTTTTGGTTTATTGACTCTACAGTGATGGTAAATAAGACTTCTTTACTGGAATTCACAATAGCTATTTGTTCAAGAATATAGTAGTGGTGACATAATCTGATAATTTCTTGACAAGGGTGAGTAAGAGGGACTACATATTTGGGAAGATTGGATTCCCAAATATGAACTTCTTCATAATCATCTAAAGACTTCTCAAAACACCAGTTATGGATATCTAATAGGTTGAATTCAACTATGGGATCAACTATTTTGTAGTGAATATAAGCTAGGGGAATGTGTTCAATATCAACAACTGGGGGTTGTAATGGATTAACTGTAATTGCAGTATTTGGAGTCATGGCAAGAGTAGGTTTAGGAGCTTTAGAACCTTCAGGCTTGCTTGCACTCTGTTTTTTAGGCATCTTGATTTGTTTCTGCATGTTTAAATAATTTGCAAAGGAAATTTTACTATAGCAGAGGCTTGATTGGGAAAATTTAGAAAAATAGAGTCTCTTTTTGGGTTTTCTGCCCAATTAGGTTTATCAAAGAAGTTTTGAGGTTTAAAAACTGGCCTAAAACAGAAAATAGGGGTTTTCTAAGTTTTTTGACTGAAAATGGGCTAAAACACTGTTGAAAAGGGTTACAGAAGATTAGGGCCCCTGCAGAGGATTTATGGCTTATTTCAGAGCTTGAAATGGACAATTAAACTGTGAAAATTTGATAAATTTCTTTGAAACAAAGCGCTGTAGACAAACAGGGTTTCTGGGAAATTTTGCAGAGTTTGGCCTATTTTTGGGACTTTCGGGCAATTGAATTAATAAATTTCTTAACTTAAATTTTTTCTCTTTCTTTAAAAAAAGTTTTCAATTTGGTTGCAGGTTTAAATCTCAGAAAAATACCTGTTTTAATGCAGGTATCGGCTTTGAAAGAGTTTTTATAGTTTTTGGTCGAATTGATAGCTTCAAAATTTTATCTAGAGCAAGGCATAGATCTTCAACGGTCTTCAAGGTGTATTTTGGTAAATTTTGGAGGTTTTCAGCATAAAATGGAAACCAAGGGCTTTAATAGAGCTTATACAGTTGGGAGAAGCAAAGCGGTGGTTAAGCGCGCAAGATAAATGACTAAACACATTAACCAAAGGTTTTATCAAAACATATCAATTTGCATTGAATGCAAGTCTTATCCAACAGGAGGTTGTTTCAGAATGCAAAGATGTTTAAAACCGGCGGTTATTGCGCAAGCTTCAGGTGGTGAGTGGTTTTAACGTCAACGAATGCGATCGAATGAGGGAAGGCCATGTGGAGGAGAGAGGAATGGGTGAAACCACCCATTTCGCGCGGCTATGGCGTTTGGGTAGTCTTTCATCTTTTCTATGTGATTTGGCTTCTGACCGTTAGATCTAAGATTTGGATGCGAACGGTCGGGATTGCTTCGGAAGTTGCGTTGAAATGGGATGTGGGACCGGGAATGGTTATATGCAGCGGAAGGGTTAAAATACGTTTAAAACTTTATAATATAGCCGAGGGGTAAAGGTATAAAACATATATGAAATGTTTTAATCATGTTATAGGCGGGGATTGATGTTTGTATTTAAAACCTTTATGACATGTTTTAAATGTTATGTTTGAGTGCAATAATATATATTATATAGTTTTTCAACTTTCACAGTTTTCAAACCATAGGGGCGGGGTATTTCAATAACAATAGTTTTTAGATCAAAGGGTTTATAATTTAGGGTTTTTATTTGCGCACATGGGATAATAGACTTTGGTCTAAATGTTATAATAGTGGGTTTTTTGGGGTATTTAGATATAATGGAATTAATAACTACGGGAGGGTATTTTTAGGGATTTAATAAAAATATGTTAAAGGTTAATATGAAAGGGTAGTGTAATGAAAGTAAAACACACATGATCTCTAAGTATAGTATAAAATCAAGCGTTTCTCATCTTTATATTTCTTTCACTAATACTTGGGATAAATGTAATTTTGAGTGTTTTTATGAATGCTTTTGAGGGGATGAAGTTAATTATTTAGGGTTACAATTTTACTAAGTAAGAATGTGTCTTTACTTAGAAAAAAGGGGTTTAAATGTATGAATGAAGGGTAAATGATGATAAATGTGGGTTTAACATAAGAACTCAATATTTTTAACTAACCACTCATTGAGCCTTAGGTCCGGTCCCAACAAAAGTCAGAGAAATTCTTTGAGCCTGTTTGACTGATAACTTAGAATACTGAATACTCATAAGCGAGGGTAAATTAGTGATTTTTCCCAATGAAGTATTATTTACATGCTTGATCCACTACTTTCTACCTACCCAACTTTATTTCTAACATTTTTTCTTCATTTTGTAGGTGCATTTAGGCTTGCAATCTTAAAACATTTTTCTCTCAAAGCAATAAAACTGTCTAAATCTGCCTTATTTCATCTGAGGGCTCAGATTAAACTGTTGAGCTTCTCATTATTCTCTACCTATCTACTGATTTGTCAAGTTTAAACTGTTTGAAAAATCTTTATTCATTATCTAAAACATGAAATTGAAAGCGTGAAGTGTTAAGATTAAGCTATTTAACTGATCATGGATTATGGCATTTATTGACACTCTGCACATAATCATTATTCTTGCAGTGAAATTAAAAGTAGTGGCATTTGGACTTGCTCACTTTCAGGTCTTATTTTATCTCTTTTTCTTTTGGGGTATATATTTTTCTAAGTCCTTTGATTTTTCTTTTAGGACTTTTTACCCTCTTTTTGACTTTTTATTATTTTTCATTTTTGAAAATATGGGAAAACAACTTGCAGAAAGCAAGTTATGTACATATTTACAAGACTATCAAAGTCAATTCAAAATTTTATGAACCCTATTATTATAGGACCCTAACAGTGGCTCCACATGGGGATGACATTTCCAGGTGAAATATCAAGAACTCTGAGACTAGTAGCCTTTGAAATTTGACTGTGATGACCCTGTAAATGTCTTTTGATATCTGCAACTTATTCATACTTATGATATTTACATCTCGAAGCTTAGGGCCCTCTCTCTGGGCTTCAAATTTGTTAAGGAAACATCCAATCCAATCTAAACTTTGCAATGTATATGTACAATGATCAAAGTGAATAAAAACTAACTATTTGTTAACTCAGGGGAGTAGTAGTGCTTCAGCATTCTGCCATTAAATGGTCCTTCTTGCAGGTCTGTTCCATCCATTTCTTTCAGAAATAAAGCATTATTACTTCTATATCCATAAATTACATAAGGTCCTTTCCATAGAAAATCAAAATTTCCATGTTTTCCTTTGTCTTCTCTTCTAGAATCCCATTTTAACACTTTATCTCCTATGTAAAAATAATCCTCTTTAGTCTTTTTATCATAGATTTTCTTGATCTTGTCCTCAATGACTTGAGATTTAATATAAACTTCTTCCCTTGTTTTTTGCAAGTGAATAGTTTGATTTATCCTTTTTTTTATGTCATTTATTTCAACTTGTCATTCTTGGATAATTTTCATCACTGGTACACCTAGGGAGGATGGAAAAACATCATCCATTCCATAAACTAGTTGGTAAGATGAAGTACCAATGGATTTTTTTAGTAGTAAGTTCAGTGGCCCATAAGGCATTGACTAACTTCTTATTCCAAGTCTTTTTATTGTCTTCAAGTAACTTTTTGATGATATTTACAAGGCTTTTGTTTGAGGATTCAGCTAGGCCATTACTCTGGGGGTAATATGCAGTAGAGTGGCCTAGGGTAATATGGTATTTGTGGCAAAAATCAATCATTTTCTTGAATTTGAATGCTGCTGCATTATCAATAATTATCTTTTGGGGAGATCCAAATCTTGAAAGAATGTTGTTTTGTAGGAATGAAATAGTGACATAATCTATGGATTGTGTGGAGGGTATGGCTTCAATCCACTTGGTAAAATAATTAGTGGCTGTCAATATCCAATTATGTTGGCCTCAAGAGGGAGGGTGAATTTCACGAATGAAGTCTAAACCCCATTGTTGAAATGGAATTTCAGTTGAAATAGGCTTTGAAGGGAGGGGTAATAATTTCTTCTTACCCTCAAAATTTTGGCATTTATGACATGAAGTAACATATTTTTTGACATCAACAAACAAGGTAGGTCAGTAAAAACTAGCTCTCAAGATCTTGTCTGCAGTAGTTTTCCAGTATAAATGTCCCCCACAGTCATCTGCATGAAATTCTTCAAGTATTTTGTCAGATTTTTCCTTTAGTGAACAATTTAGTAAAATCCCACTATGATCTCTCCAAAAAAGTAGATTATCTAAGATACAAAATCTTACTGCTTTAAGTTTTAAAAATCTAGCTTTGGTTCTTGACAATCCAGGAGGAGCCTGTAAGTTTTGGAGTATAAATATGATATATGAATACCAAGGTGAGTCTGAAAATGCTTCACTGATGGATGGAGTTTCCATCTTTTCTTGATCATCTACTTGAGCAATAAAATTTATGTCTAGGGAATTACAATTGGATTCAGCCATAAGTCTAGCTAATCCTTGACCTTTAATGAGCTTGGTGGGTTTTATCTCTATGTCATATTCTAAGATAATGGAAACCCACTTACCTCTTCTTCCATCAGGACCATCCTGAGTAAGAATGTCTTTAACTACAAAATTGGGGATAGAGGAAATAATGTGTGAGTAGAGAATATCAAATCTGAAGTCTTTAATAGCCTTTACCAAAGCTAGGGCTTGTTTCTCCATAATATTGTACTTAAAAGAGGCATGTATAAGAGTCTTATTGAAGAAAGCTATAGGCTGTTAAAATCCTTGGTCATTTTTCTGCAGTAAAACTGCAACAATGGTGTGTTCTGAAGCAAATGAAAAAATCATGAAATCTTTCTTAAAATCAAGACTTATTATGACTGGAGTTTTGGTTAAGGCTTGTTTGATAGAATAAAATGATTGTTTAGCCTCAACAGTCCATCTAGGAACTGAATCCTTTTTAAGCATGTTATTTAGTTCTCTAATTATCTCAGCTAAATTAGATATGAATCTTCTTAAAAAAATTATCTTACCTACAAAGTGTTGGCAATATGTCTCTTGTGGTCTATAATATTAATTTGATTGTCCTTGATGGAAACTCTATGGAAAAGGATGAAGAAATTATCCGTATGAAGAATCTCAGCAGTCTCTCAGAAGTTTTGTGCATCAGATTGGTTATTTTTAATATGTCACAATGTATACATGGGTTTGTAAAGGCCAAGTCACGTATGCACGTGGAGAAGTACAACCCAAGTCTTGTATGCCTATTTGTGCTCCAAAATTATAATACCATGGAGCTTTACCATGGTATTAGCCCACGGTATTGAGCGTTGTATTATCTATTTGATTCCGTCTAGGATTACCATCAACAATTGAGTGGTTTTGACTCATGGTATTGGTAAAATCTAAATCTATATAAGGAGAAGAAGATCATAGTGCAAAGTGTGCAGGGTTGTTAATGAATAAATTTATGTAAGGAATATCTGCATGGATGAACTCTATTTTTTAATTGATAGATCTGAATCTATGATGCACCCATGGATATAATGATGGTTCAAGATCTCTAGATCTGAAGATGATGAAGCTCTAGTATGATCTACTGAAGAACTGGCACAAGTCTGCTAAAGAAAATGAAGAAATATGGGTAAGTTTTATAGATCTGTTATGTTCTGCAAAATTTACTTTTATATATTTTTACGCTAGTTGGTCTCAGTAAAAGCACGTATATACGTGGGTTCGCTTCATGAAAAGCACGTATGGAAGTTAGGGTTTTCTGAAGCTTATTACAGATGTTACTACTTTGATTCCTGCTTTTTGTCTGTTGTCTGTCAATGAATTCTTCTTGAAGTTATGGGTTGTTTGAATACTGAGTATGTTGCTAAGTTGATCATGAAAAAATCTAATCAATGATTGAGAAAACACGATTAAGGTTGACTGACTGTCTAAAGGTTCTGCACTGCGTAGAAAATTTCTGATTGAAAGCCTCAGATCTGAATTTGAGTCTGATCACATTCTGAAGGATAGTATACACAGAATTATACGTGGTTTGGTATAAAGAAAAGTGCATATACACGTAGCTTTAAAAAAGCGAAGTAGCGTGTTCATTTCAGGTTATGAAAACAGTATGCACTGAGGCATACACAGGTTGGTGTGTAGGGGAGCGCGTATGTACACAGCTTCAGTGAAGCAAATTAGCGTATGCTATTTGAATTAATGATTGTTCAGGGTTCATTTTGTATTTGCATATCTATTCTGAAGTCTGGGTTATTTTTGAATTTCTGGTTACAGTGTTTTCACTGTTCTAATTGAAGTATTGGGCAAAGTTTATAATTGTTGATAAAGGGTTGTGTTGATGCTGTTTGATCCAGTATGAAAATTGATGAAACGTGGTCTGCAGTGGGTCTAAGGGTTGAATCCTTTAGTATGGAAGTAGAATCTTCTTGCCAATAGAAGCTGGTGTGGTGTTATGTGTAGGGGGTTGAAGCTCCCTTGCAGGAGTGGCTGGTAAACGAGAAGAAAGGGGGTTGGAGCTCCCTTCCAGTAGCAGCTAGAAAATGAGTGAAGGTTACATCCTTCTGCAGGTAGAAGCCTGCATACTGATATGAGTCTGCATCAGTACAATGTTGTAAATAGTTTTCCATATAATAAATATTCAAGACAAAGACAACAGCAGCAGTGGTTTTCTCTCGAATTGGGTTTCCACCTTAAATATTGGTGTTCATGTGTGTTCCACTTGTGTGATGTTTTATACTATTTTACTGCACATATTTAATGATTATCTAACCTGATGCATAACTGGTAAATCTAATTTAAAAAATGTTTCTCAGAAGTTTTCTAAACTAGAAATTTATATCAGTATACGGTAGTTTCTTTCAACATATCCGGGTGTATACTCGTGTTTGGTTCATAAAAGCCGTGTATGGAATTATGCAAAAGAGAAAGTTAAATTTATAGATATGAGCTCTAAATAATGATTCACCCCCCTCTCATTATTTTTCCCAACAATTGGTATCAGAGTAGGTCCTTCTGAAGAATCTTAGTCGTTAGAAGGAAGATCAGCTAAGATGAGCAATCAAGATGGGACAACATCTATCAGGCCTCCACTCTTCAACGAAAACAATTTAATCTTTTGGAAGACACAGACAAGATCCTATCTTCAGTCTCTTGGAGCAGATGTATGGGCTATTATTGAAGGAGGATATCAATATCCAACCTCAGTTCTAAGAGATGCAACGACAAGAAAGAACTATGAAACAAATCTAAAGGCGGTCAATGCATTATTGGGGAGTCTGACTAAATCCAAATTTGTTAAGTTCATGCAGTTGAATATAACAAAGGAAATATGGGACAAAATCATTCTAAGCTATGAAGGTGATACAAAGGTAAAAAGTGCTAAACTCCAAACTCTCATAATTCAATATGAAAATCTAAGGATGCATAATGAGGAGAGCATTGCCAATTTCTTTTTACGTCTAGATGATATTGTAAATTGTATGAGAAATTTGGGTGAAGCCATAACTGACACTACTCTGGTTGAAAAAGTTTTAAGATCTCTAACTTCAAAATTTGAGTCAAAAGTGTCTTGTATTGAAGAGAAGCAGGATCTTCAAAATATTACTATTATTCAACTTCATGGAATTCTAACTGCATGTGAAATGAGAAAATGAGGATCATATGAATTCAAAGAAGTCGTCTTTAGAGCTTCTAAAAAAGGAAAATAATTACAAGAAACAGAAGGATTAGGGTATGTTTCAGAAGAAGATGAGGTAAATTTTGTAAAGAAGCTCCAACTTGGCATTGGAAGGTTCAGAGGTAAGCTTCCTTTCAAATTTTTTTCTTGTGGAAGAGTTGGTCATTATGTTGCTAAGTGTCCTCATAAAGAAACACATGAAAAGGAAAGGAAGTAAAAATAATAAATAAGAATCGGTTTAGCACTAGAAAAAGTTATTATACTCATGAAGATAGTGATGGGTTATCAGATAGTGAGGAAGAATTTGATCAAGATCTTAGAATTCTCATGTCATTTGAAGAAGATTCTAGGGAAGAAAAGGATATATTTATGTATTCTCTAGAAGACAATTATTTTCTTGAAGAAATCAATCAGCTCAAAATATGTTTGGAAGAAAACAAAATATCCATAGAAACTCTAAAAAATCAGCTTGAAGAAAAGGAGAAACACAATGAGAAATTAGAATGTGAAATAGTAAGTCTAAGAAAAGAAATTAAGAAATTAAAGACTTTGAATGTTATATTTTCTAAAGGATCTAAAACCTTAGATGAAATTATCAAGGTACAACATTCTCCTCTTATAAAGACAGGTCTTGGATATGTCGAAGAATCTTCTCAATCTTCAGCACCAAACTATCTAAAAACAGCTATAGCCAGCCTACAACATTTTGCCACTAAGCAAGGAAACAAAGAAACTTTACAGGTAAAGCATGACCACCTCAATACAAAGAACACTAACAGTAATACCTTTCAGAGAAATACCAACCAACAGGTAAACACAAATAGAAGGTTCCATGATCGCAGAAATTTCTTCTTCAATGGACAATGTTTCTCATGTCATAATTTTGGTCATAAAGTTGTCCAATGCATTGCATACAAAACCATCATGACTAGAGAAGCAAGAAAGAAAAGAATTGATACTGGAATAAATAAGAATACATATAACAACTTTTCTCCTCTTCAAAATGAAATTGAATGTGCTTATTGCAATAATTTTGGTCATGAAGAATCTGAATGCAGGAGCCCCGATTAGTGAATGATGAAGAATAATTTTGGTGTATTCTATATGGGGCCCCGATTAGTATCTTGGTTCAGCAAGAAGAAAAGCTCTATTTCCTTATCTACAATAGAAGCAGAATATGTGGCTGCCACATCATGTTGTGCACAACCTATTTGGATGATGCAGACTTTACAAGACATTCAAATCAAATGTTTACCTCCCATATCCATTATGTGTGATAATACAAGTGCCATCAGTATCTCAAAGAATCCTGTTATGCATTCCAAGACCAAGCACATTCCTATCAAGTATCACTTCTTACGTGAACAAGTTCTTGAACAAAAGGTGAAATTGGAGTATGTTCCCTCCAAAGAACAAGTTACTGATATATTTACTAAACCTCTTCCTAGGGAAGCATTCGAATATCTCAGAAAAAAGCTGGGAGTTGTCTCTGCCACCTAGAAGATCAGATCTGCTTAAATTCAGAAGATTAAATTGGATACACGGATTTCATAAAGGATAGTCGCCTATGTACGCGAGTTTATATACATAAAATCGCATATGGGTTTTTACTGGCACAATTTTTTTTGGATCAACACTTTCAGAATAGTTGCGGTGTTGTTGGGTATCTCTGGTGATGTTCCAGTTCTCACATTTCTGTTTCATTCTCTAATATTTATTGATGAAGATGCCTTGATGATTTTCTATTGAAAGTGTTCAAGGTGCACAAGCTAAGGGGGAGCACTTATCCTGTGGGAAAGGATGCATTGTTGGCATTCTAAGTGTTTGTTGTGGTTTGATCTCATGATTGAGATTCATTGGTCTTGTTTATAAAAAATCATTTGATGAAAAGGTCATGTTGAGATCTATGATGTAAATTTTTATATTCAGTTATGTAAGGAATTGTTCCAATTTGTAAACCCACTTGGTTGGGTAGTTCATTCAAATTTGTACACTCACTTGGTTGGGTAGTTGAGTCAAATATGTAAATCCACTTATTGGATCATTGATGCAAGTATGAGTAATTAGTGATAGGAAAGGTCATACTCAGTTGAAAATTCATGTACTTCATTCAACAATATGTCTAAATATTCAAGCATGAACTCAGGGGGAGCATGGTAATTTTTGTACAAAGGATGTTGATCTACCCTTTGCCCTTTATGTCAAAGGGGGAGAATTTTGAGGATGGTTGAATACAGATGCCTAATGTTTTAATGATTATGGTTTCCATCAAGTCCAAAGGGGGAGATTTTTGGAAATATGTTTCTTGTGTTCTATAATATTAATTTGATTGTCCTTGATGGCAACTCTCTGGCAAAGGACGAAGAAACTATCTGTATGAAGAATATCAACAGTCTCTTAGAATTTTTGTGCAGCAGATTGGTTATTTTTAATATGTCACAATGTATACACAGGTTTATAAAGCCCAAGTCACGTATGCACGCGGAGAAGTACGTCCCAAGTCGCGTATGCCTGTTTGTGCTCCAAAATTATAATGCCAGGGGGCTTTACCATGGTATTAGCCCACAGTATTGAGCGTTGTATTATCTATTTAATTCCATCTAGGATTACAATCAGCAATTGAGTGGTTTTGACTCATGGTATTGGTAAAAGCTAAATCTATATAAGGATAAGAAGATCATAGTGCAATGTGTGCACGAGTAAGGGTTGTTAATGAATAAATTTCTCTAAGGAATATCTGCATGGATGAACTCTGTTTTGAATTGATAGATTTGAATCTATGATGCACCCATGGATATAATGATGGTTCAATATATCTAGATATGAAGATGATGAAGCTCTAGTATGATCTACTGAAGAAATGATGAAGAACTGGCGCAAGTCTGTTGAAGAAAATGAAGAAATCTGGGTAATTTTTATAGATCTAGTATGTTATGCAAAATTTACTTTTATAGATCTATATGCTAGTTGGTCTCAGTAAAAGCGCGTATATACGTGGGTTCGCTTCATGAAAAGCATGTCTGGCAGTTAGGGTTTTCTGAAGCTTATTACAGATGTTACTACTGTGATTCCTGCTTTTTGTCTGTTGTCTGTCAATGAAGTCTTCTTGAAGTTCTGGGTTGTTTTAATACTGAGTATGTTGCTAAGTTGATCATGAACAAATCTAATCAATGATTGTGAAAATATGATTAAGGTTTACTAACTGTCTAAAGGTTCTGCACTGCTGAGAAAATGTCTGACTGAAAGCCTCAGATTTGAATCTGAGTTTGATCACATTCTGAAGGATAGTATACATAGAATTATACGCGGGTTGGTATAAAGAAAAGCGCGTATACACGCAGCTTTAGAAAAGTGAAGTAGCGTATTCATTCCAGGCTATGAAAACAATATGCATTGAGGCATACGCAGGTTGGTGTGCAGGAAAGAGAGTATGTACGTGGCTTCAGTGAAGCAAAGTAGCGTATGCTATTTGAATTAATGACTGTTTAGGGTTGAGTTTGTATCTTCATATCTATTCTCAAGTCTGGGTTATTTTTGAAGTTCTGGTTACATTGTTTTCGTTGTTCTAATTGAAGTATTGGGAAAAGTTTATGATTGTTGATAAAGGGTTGTGTTGATTTTTTTTGATCCAGTATGAAAATTGATGAAACGTGGTCTGCAGTGGGTCTGAGGTTTGAAGCCTTTAGTATGGAAGTAGAAGCTTCCTTCCAGTAGAAGCTAGTGTTATGTTCAGGGGGTTGAAGCTCCCTTGTAGGAGTGGCTGGTAAATGAGAAGAAAGGGGGTTGGTGCTCCCTTCTAGTAGCAACTAGAAAATGAGTGAAGGTTGCATCCTTTTGCAAGTAGAAGCCTGCGTATTAATATGAGTCTGCATTAGTACAATGTTGTAAAAAAATCTACATATAATAAATATTAAAGACAAAGACGACAGCAGCGGTGGTTTTCTCCCAAATTGGGTTTCCCCCCTAAATATTGGTGTTCATGTCTGTTCCACTTGTGTGATGTTTTATACTGCTGTTACTGCACATATTTACTAATTATCTAACCTGATGCATAACTAGTAAATTTGATTTAAAGACAGTTTCTGAGAAGTTTTCTAAACTAGAAAATTATATCAGTATGTGCTAGTTTCTTTCAGCATATTTGCGTGCATACACGTGTTCGGTTCATAAAAGCCATGTATGGAATTCTACAAAAGATAAAGTTAAATTTATAGATATGAGCTCTAAATACTGATTCACCCCCCCTCTCAGTATTTTTCCCAACATAAAGGCTTGTAATTCTTTGATGTTTCTTGGTGGGTTGATGTTTAGAATTGCTTCTATCCTAGCAGGATCTATTCTAATTCCTTCTTTTGAGATTATGTGTCCAAGTAACTTACGTTCTTCTAATCCAAACAGACTTTTATTAGGATTTAAAGAGATTCCATATTTCCTACACTTAGTAAAAACTTGTCTCAAATGATCCAAGTGTTCATTATCTGTTTTGGAAAACACAATAATGTCATCTAATTAAATTACTAAGAACTCATGTATTTCCTTTGCAAAAGCTATGTCCATAGCCCTTTGAAAGGTTTCTCCTGCATTCATTAGACCAAAAGGCATTTTTAGATATATAAAAGTACCCCAAGGAGTAGTAAATGTTGTTTTAGCTTGGTCTTCTTCTTGGACTAGGATATGGTTGTATCCTGAAAAACCATCTAACAGTGAAATCCTTGAAGAACCCACTACCATTTGTAATATGTTGTCCATTTTAGGTAAAGGGTAATTATCTTTTAAGGATACTTTGTTAAGATTTCTACAGTCAACACACAATCTAATTTCTCCTGTTTTCTTTCTCGTTGGGACTAGGTTGGAAACCCAATCAGAATATCTGATTGGTGCAATGATCTGGGCATCATACATTATTTTAACTTCTTTTTCAATCAAAGGTAATAGCACAGGGTTAATCCTTCTCAACTTTTGTTTGAATGGATTTTGATCTTCTTTTTTTGGAATTTTATGTTGGATTATGTTTGTATTATAAGATTTTAAATCTTCATAACTCCAAGCAAACACATCTTGATATTCCTTTAAAATCTCAATATATTTATCTTTCTCTTGTTGAGGTAAAATTTTAGACAATTTGATTATTTTTGGTTTTAATTCTGTACCAATGTTAAATTCTTCTATGTCAGATCTTACTGGCTCCATTTTTGGTTTTTTGGCTACATCATTGGAGTAAAAAAGATCTTCTAAGTGGGTTAAACCTTTAGGTAAAAAATTATCCTTAAGATTCAATATGTCTTATTCATCTTCAATAATTTCTTCAATCTCTACTTTCTCTAAGATATCTATATCAGCTTGACTAAATCTAGTAGGTTTATCAAAATTTATTCTATTTACATTTAAGTTATTTAAATCTATTTCACAATCCAAATCATGATTTATAGTACAATCTGTATCTATATTACAATTATGAAATTCTCCTTCATTGTTCATAAACTTGTAAATCTGTTCATCCTGAGAAAAAATTTGCCAATACTTAAGATTGTCTGGAATTATTGGCCTATGTTTGACCTCAATAGTATATATGTGATTAGGTTGGAATGGTAAATTTCATGTACTAGAAAAAGTTGCAAGACAATGAGCTTGTATATTTTGTTTTCTAGGTATAACAGCAAACTTACATTCTAATAAATCATCAGTTAAATCTATGACAATGTCTCTATATCTGATTAGTCTAGGATTTTAAACAAGATAAACTTCATTTACTTGTTTTATGATTAAATCTGAATCTCCCATGATTAAAATTGTTTTTCCTCCTGAGTTCCCAATGATTTGAGTCCTAGGATGAGGGCTTCATACTCAGCGATATTGTTTGTACATTTGAAATTGAGTCTGAAAGCATGACCTTCATAGTGATTAGTCTCCATATTTGTTATCTAGACTCTTGCTCCTGCTCCTAACTTATTCACTGAACCATCAAAGTCTAAATGCCATAGAGATTCATAAAAAATATTATCATTGTTTGGTGCTCTCTTTTTATCTACAAGTTCAGTTTGGATTTTATTTGTTTCAGAGTTACATAGGATAAAATAATCAAGGTCAGTTGGTGTAGAGTAAATTGGCTAGTTTATAGATATTTCATCACTACTGACCATGTACTTCATCAATGTTTCCCTATATAATGTTTTAGGCTAGCCAAAAACTGGTATAGTAGCATAAGACATGTCCAATTGTAGAGATCCTTGTAACTTTTCTCCCCATGAGCGAGAAGGTAACATTCCATATTTTGGTGGGATATCAACTACTACAATGTCCATTAATATACTCTTACCAGGGTATTGAACTAGTGTTACACAAAAATCTTTGATTACACCTAGGCATTTAACTTTACTTGAATAAAAAGAAAACAAATCTTTGTATGGCCTTGTAATTTCTAGATTCAGAGTTTCCATGATGGCTTTGGGCATTAGCTTATGGGAAGCTCCTGGATTTAGCATTGTGTTATGTAGAATTTGATCATGAATGGTGAGACTGATATAAAATGGAGGAACTGCACCATCTGCATGTTTTCCATTTACATCTGGGCCGAAAATCAACTCTAGATGATCATCATTTAGATTTATGGAGTCTTCTCCATCATTCATATTTAATGTTTCAGTTATGGTGGATTTATACAAGTAATTTTTTACCAATCTAGTCAAAGGAATTGGTATTTTAAGTTTTGCAATTTCTGATTGTATTTTGAAAGTAGGTTGAGCTTTACTGATTTGAATCAATTCTTCTTTGGCAACTGTAGTTTGTGTTGGTTTGTCTTGTTTTTCTACAGTTGTTTTTTCATTTTCAAGTGTTTTGGGATTCTCTGTTTGTGTTTCTTGTGTTTTACTACTTCTAACTTTCTTTTCAGGGATTGTTTGTGAAGCAGTAGATGTTCTTTCAGACTTATAATTATCAGTAGATGTTTTTGAAGTAATATTTTTTGGATCTACTATTTTAGGATCAACAAAAGGTTTTTTGGGATATAAATTTGTTGTTTTTATAGAATTAGAAGCTTTAGTAGCAGTATATTTTTGCGAATATTTTGCAGCTTGAGAAAATTCATTAGTAATATCAACAATTTTAGGGCCTATGCTTTTTTAGGACTAGAAATGTTTTGGGAAGAATTTGATTTTTGCTTATTTTCCCTTGGGAGAATTTGCATAACCTTTGTTTTGGGAGCTGCTACTATTTTCTGATTTTGAGTTTGGGAAGCTTTCTTGGTAGAAGACTCAATTTTTTTCTTGTTTCTAAGGTTATATTGAATGTGTATTTAATCTATTGCATAATCATAACATTGTTTATAATCAAAGGATTCACTAGAATCTAATTTGAGCTGTTGAAGTTCAAATAATTCCTGATCTTCCTGAGTAAGGAAAATAGTATTATTGTCATCTATTCCCATTAGATTTATAGCATCCTTATCATCATTATTATTCTGAGAACTTTCAGCATAGTTCTCTTGGAATGGGGGCCTAATTTTTTGGTATGGGGCTGTTTCTTTTGCTTTTCCAGGATTTATGTTTTTTCTAAAATTGGGATTTCTGATCTGTTGTTGGTTATCCCATTGAGGTCTTCTCTCTATATTATCTAGTATATTAATCACTCTTTCTAAGGTTTTAGCTATAGCATCCATTTTTGTGTCTAAATTAGCATTTTATTCTTTAATGGTCACTCTTCTTTCATTTCTGAGTCTAGCTTTTCTGGCTAAAATGTTCACTTCTACACTAACTGCATATGTTTGCATTTTTTCTAAAATTTCTACATCTCTTTCCTTTAATTGGTAAGCCATATCTGTATCAAATCCATCAGGGAATTTGAGCAAAACTAAATAAGGAGTAAGTTTAATATTTGCAGGGATAGAATTATAGACACTATTATATTTGGTGCAGTAATCTTGGACTGACTCACTTGGAGTTCTTTTCAAGGAATCAAATTCAGATAAAATTTGGAGAGGGTTCTTTTTCTTTTCCCATCTAATTAAAAACAAAGTAAAAAAGATAGCTAAATCAGTTACACTACCGACAGCTAAATCTTTAAACCACTTCTTAACTGCTCCTGTTAAAGTTTGTGCGAAAAGCCTCATTTGAACATCTGAGTCATCAATTTCATAAATTTCAAAGAAGTCTATCATTTTAGTAATATGTTGTTGAGTAGTATATTGGGTAGTGCCATCAAACAGTGGTATTTTATTTTAATAGTCTTGTGGCATGTCATGAAGTTGTTGTGGTACGACCAAGGGAGCATATCTAGCAGCCATAGCTTGAAGCTTAGCTTTTCTAGGAGGTAAGGTAGAACTGCTTGGAGATGTACTGGAAATGATAGTAGATGAACTAAAGATTGTATTTGAAGTGCTAGGAAATGAGGATGATGTATTTAAGAAATCAAAAGGTGAACTAATGGATATAGTGGATGAAGTGATTGGTGGAAATAATACTCTAGGTTGCAGAGGTAACCTAGGGATAAATGGATCTGTAGATCAGCTGGTAGTAGAATTTATGAATGATGTAACAACATACAAAGAATAATAACTAGGTGGTATTATTGTGGTGTGTAATTGAGAAATTGGAGGTCTGTTTTCATAACTAAAAAACTGAGCTAATTCAATAGCTTCATCAATATCCTTTAGAATAGTAACATTAATTTCTTCAACTTTAGTCTGATATTCAACTTTCTTCGATTTAGAACTTACTGCAGTAGATTTCTATTTTGTATTCAAAAATGAAATAAAATAAGGGTCTAAAACAACAGTTTTCAACTCACTTTCAGATTTACTTTTAAATAAGTAATGCTCAAATTTCAGATCAAAATCAATATCTTGCATACTTACTAATTCTCTTGGTAATGAATTGACTCTTATTAATGAGATTTCAGCCTCTAAGTTTTCTTTTTGTTTTTTCTTTTTACCAATTCAGTCTGGGTTATATACTATAACAACAGGCTTAGGATCCAGGTTAGACCTAGTATAATAGACTTTCCTAGAGGCCATAATTACAATTTTTTAATACCCACAACCTATAAAATAAATTTTAAAGTAAAAATATGAATTAAATGATTCCTTTAAGACTAATTTTATGACTGAGGATTGGTTATTTCCCCAGTGGATTCTCCATTAATGTTATCACTCTAGTAAATTCTCAAGTTGTGGGATTTTGGTTTTTAATCAAAGAATACTAGAGTTAACAACAAACCTACTTCAAACTCTAGGATCTAGCCTTCCTAGGTTTCAGAGAGGGCCGTGTCTTTAAATTTTAACTTTGTTTTAATTTGTGAATATTAGGCTAGCTATGAAAGTGCAATTTCGGTTTGGTTTTTTTGGATTTGGTGGGAAAATTTCACTTGGAGGGATAGATAGAGAGAAATATATTTTTCCATTGGGCTATGGAGTCTAAGTCAAGCTAACATAACTGTGATCAAGGCCTAAAAGGTCAAATGTCTTTAGGGAAAGATAGATAACCCTTGGAGATCTTGGAAAATTGATTTTGTGAGGTGGTATGATCGAGATAAAGGGCACTTAAGGATCCTTAGATCCAGAAAAGGGAAGTAGTATATACAGGTAAAATGGGAGAGGAAGCAATCAAGGGTTCCCTACACCAGAAATCAGAAGAAAACAAAGAAATGATAACTAGTTAAAAACAGGGTGTTATTAACATGTCTTGTAGTAATACTCCTAGTTATACATTCAGATTTAGAATTAAAACATAGATGTATGCATGTAACAAGGAAGAATAATAATGACAAGTTTTAGAGGGTACTTCACTCCATATATCTTAGCACAGAGATCCTGAAGTATGATTCCAAATAGTTGATCCAGTCTGCTACTCAAAATCGAAATCCAAAGCCTTCAAGTCAACAAAATATCTATAGTAATCTCAATCAAATTTATTCCACACAAAATACTTCAAAAGAGTGAATTATTTATACATAATGTTTTACAAAATATCCTAGATGACTTCTAGGAATTAATTTAAGAAAATAAATATCTTACAACAATAATAGTGACAACTTCTTAACAAATCAGCAAGCTGTCCTATTTTATTCAAAATAAATGGAAACTGTTTTACGTTAAGAAGTAGTTGTTTGTCTATGTGTCCTCCTTGCTGGCTCTTAGATATTTATTTTGGAATCTAACCTGCCTTCACTGATACTCTTTCTTACTGATACTCTTTCATTTCAGATACTCTTTAACCTTTAGTCAAACTGCTTTACTACTGTAAAATCTGTTTTGATTACCTGGCTTTTATTTCAAAAACTGAGAGTAAATTTCAGTTTTGATTTCCTCATTCTTCAACTTGATTTTCTTGTATTTATCCTTAATATCCAAATCCTTTTCCTCAGCTGAATGTGAGGAAGAAGCCTCCATGCTTTGCTACCTTTCCATCATCTATGTATCTTCATTATTCAGTTTTTCTTCATTCTGATTTGGCTCAGTGATAACTATAGTAGCTACATTTGTCTCTGGAAAATCAGTGTTGGTATTCAAGGGCTCTGTTTCTTCAACATCTATTGTCACTTTACCTTTAGCTATTGTATCTAATTTTGGCCTTTTGTTGTAAATGATCTTGAACTTTGTTTCTATTGTAGTTTCTGCAGTATAAGCTCCCTCTTTTCTGATTCTCTTAGTGGATGTCTCTGGCTGTGTGGCAATTACCAAAGTGTGACTAGTATTCCTTTGGTTTACTGCCTCTGTTAAAGTGTTTTCAACCCATTCAATTTGATTAGCAAAATTCTCTATTTGTAGTTTTGATTCATGGGTAAAGGGTTTCAATTTACATTTTACCCTTAGTTTACTTAAGATCCCTTGTGGATCATAGTTCCAAGGGAAACTTTCTTCCAATTTATATTCCAGTAGTTGATTTGTTGCTTCCTTTTCTGCATCTCTCTGATTACATATGAATGTCCCAATTTGATTTTTAAGTTTGAATTGGGTATTTTTCTTGGCTTCGATGAAGTTAGTAGAATCAGAATTTAAGATCTTCCTGATGTACTCGAAGGCAAAGATCCTCATTGATGGATGTTTCGGTAACTTGTAAGGTAACAAGTTTGATCCAAAAACTCTGATTTTAGTGAATTTCTCATACAAATACCAGTCACCAACCTTTCTTTGCTCTGATAGCTGCAATATTTTCTTCATTTCCTCACTTATTCTACGCTACTCTGTTTCGGTTAACATGGTGGTCACTGGATGTAAAAAAAACTCTGCAAACTCTAAATAACTGAAATTTGTGCCTTCTTTTCTGAGTATGGATGTCCAAAAGATGACAGATAGAGGTTTTCCTTCTATATCCAACTTTTGAAGTGAAATTGGAAAGCTATCTGATTGGAAGTAAAGAAACATGTGGAAAATATAGGAGGTATATCTGAATACTCCTTCCAGCTGTAAATTAGTCAATTGATAGTGAATACTATCAGCAATGAAACCAGCATAGTCAAAGATAACTGAAGGTGGTTGACCTGGAGAAAAGGTGGACAAAAATCCCAAGATAGACTCATCAGTGTGCTCATCAGTGAAATACCCAAGGATGAAGGAAAGCATGGAGATTACATGCCTTGAACCTTCAGGAAATTTAGCAGTTGAATATAGAGGATTTAACTTGGGAATTTCAACATGCGGGGGTATAAAAGTCTGAAAAATCATAAACCTTTTAGGAAAATCTAAGCCAATGTGTAGCTTGGTGAGGGCCTCAATATACAAAGAGATTACTTGGGGGTCTAGTTTGTTAAACACCATGTTGAAGCACACACATGGTGTATGAGAAGAATAAACACACACACAAGAGACTCAACACACAATGAAAGATAAGTGTGAGGCTTTCTTATTTTTCCATTATACATGATGTACATTTATAATACAATGGTGTGACTCTTGGTTTCACATTCCAAGGTCACTTGGACTCCATTGTGACTTTTCGCATTCCACACCTACCCATGTAGGATTAGGTGTTCCAACTTCCCCCTTTAATCCGAAGGGGTATGTGTGAGTCCAAGAAAAGAGTTGTAATACAAATCTGCAAAGTATACATGGCAGCCCTTGGGCTGAATCAACTCTCTGAAATGTTGGAAAAAGAGGTGGTTTAAGGATGACCACCAACACTGGAACGCAAAACTTGTTGCAATTCTCGGAACTCTTCCAAAACTGGCAAGAAGCTGAAAGCTTCTGCTAGAGGAATTGTCCCTCATAAAAAAGGGAGACCTTCAACCTAAAAGAAGGGAGGTCTACTACCTGTGATGGTTTTAGGATTACCAACAACTTTGGAATTCTTGAAGCATTTCCTGGAACTCAACCAAAGCTGGCAAGAAGCTGAAGGCTGCTAAGCTGAAGGCTTCGCTAGAGGAAGTGTTCCTCATATATGAAAGGGAGACCTTCGACCTAAAAGAAGGGAGGTCTACTACCTGTGATGGTTTTAGGTTATCCACCAACCAAAGATGATGGTTTAAGGTTATCCACCAATCGAAGGCATGCTCATGGGCATCCGTGTCTCCTGCTACATCTCCGAACTGGAACAAATTGTGGCTCAAGTTCGCTGAACCGCCGGCTACAACTCCGAACATGGAATGAGAGATCGTGTATTCGTGCTCGCTTGATCCGTCGTCGGCTTGTACATGAGACCACGCTCCCCCGTCGTGTGACAAGGTGAGATGATGCATAAAACTCAACCGCAAGTTTGCTCAATATCCGTGAACAAGTTCTAACATGTGTCGTAAACATCTTCTTGGCTGCTGATGCCCATTGCCAAGAAGCGATCCATCCAAGATGAATCTTTGTTCTTGTAGGAGGCTTGTTTTTGAAGCATCTGTCTGAATAATGGGTGTGCCGACCACAATGCTTGCATGGATGAAGATCAAAAAAGTGATCTTTCATATGGCCAACTCGATCACAGTGTTGGCATTTTATGATCTGTGATTGTTGTTGTGGAGCAGGATCTGGAACAGCTGCAGGTGAACTGTCATATAAGAATCCGACACTCTGAAATATGATGGGCTTTGTGTAGTCTGGAATATGAAAGGACACATCCTTGTCATATCCAAGACCAGTTCGGTGCTTGTTGTGGAAAAGGTCTTCCCAAGGTCTGATGATGGGCTTAGGAAGTGCAGGCTGAGTGGATGCATCTGCATGTAAATCTGCTCTAGTAGAAGGAACTGAATGGGAATCAACTGAAACTTTTCTGACTTGCTGCTGATGGGAGTCCTTCACAATGTTCTGAACAGAAACAGGTTCAGAATGGTGACTCTTTTGCTGAAGTTCATCTTGCTGGAGTTGAGATTCCAACTGCAAAAACTCAATCTTTTCTTGTGCATGTAGCAAACAACTTTGAATATTACAAAGAGCATCCTTGCTCATTTTTATCATGTCATTAACATTGGAATGAATGAGGTTATTCAACAACTCTAATGCCTCATTGATTTTGGCCATTTTAACAACTTAGGCTCAAAAATGAAAGGGTGTCGGCTTCAACCGAAAATGCACCCATTTACAATGTGATTCAACAACAAATACAAATGACTCAAAAGAATTTCCAGCTATGGAAATCTCAAAATACAAAGTGTGATCCTCAAATGATGGAGGACAATCAACAATTTTCAACTCAAATACATTGATTGAAACTATGAAGAAGATGCAAATTCCATTCACAATACAATGTCAATATCTCTGCAAAAATATTTTGTAAATGTGAAGCTGAAAACTACTTGTGCAAGAGGCCTTTGAGGTAGCTGAATTTTCTTCTTCAAATAGTTGTTTTAAAAATGATGGCAAACTTGTCTTCTCATGTAAAATTCTTCAAAAAATCACCCTCTTATATATGCCACAAATCATAAAATGTAATTTGCACTTTTGTGTATGTATTCAATCCATTTGCTCCTCATATGCCATTTTCTTCATTTCCGTTGTTCATATCTCTCTTTCCTCTCTCTCTCTGCTGTTATTTTTTTTATTTTTTTTTAATTAAAAAAATTAATTATTTGGGATTAATTAAAAAATTGGGGAGATAGAGAGCTAATTGTAATAATGGGGAGGAGTTTATAGAGATTAAAAAATAAAAATAAAAATGAGGCCACAAGGGAAAGGGATTATATAAGAATGGGAAAGAGAACTTTTTTTTTTTTTTAAATTAAAGTGAAAAAGTGAGAATGAATTTAAAAAAGGGAAAGGATTAACTTTAAAAGGGAGGGGAACGAATTAAATGAAGAGGGGAATTAAAAATATTTTAATGGGAGAGGGGGGCTATAAAAATATTTTAAAAATATAAAGAACGAATTGTGAAAAGAAGGGGAGGGGTATTTTAAAAGTTTAAAAAATTAAAATATGAAACCAAAATGATGGGGGGGAGGATTTATTTAGAAATGGCTAGTGGGAAGAAAAGCAAAGGCGTTTGGGAGAGCTAGCAGAGAGGGGGCGCGTAGTGGGTGTGTTGAGAGATGTATGGTGAGGGTGTAGTGGTAGGGGGGTGGGTTGGTTGTGAGGTGGGGAACGGTGGAAGTATGAGAGGGGAGCGTGTGCAGGTCCGTGTGAAGAGCGCAGGGAGAGGAGTTGGGTTGATGGTGTTGTATGAGAGGGGGCGTGGTGAGGTGTAGGCGAAGGGTGCGGAGAGCTGGGCTGTGGGTTAAGGGTAGCATGGGAATTGATAATGCGTATAGAGCAGAGATGCGATAGGGAGTGTGCGTGAGTTTTGAGAGCAGGAGGTTTGATAGGGGTGCAGCACTGTAGGTGGAGGGAAGTGTAGTTTGAGGTGAGGGTGCAGCACTGTAGGCGCAGGGTTGATTTCTTCTTGGATGGGGAGCGTTTAGAGTGTGTAAGGTAAGGAGCGGTGTTAAGTAAAGGTAAGTTGTAGGCGTGGGGTTTAAGGGAATGGGTGAGGGGCCCAAGGGTAGAGTTTGTCCAGAAAATTATTATTATTATTATTATTATTATTATTATTATTATTATTATTATTATTATAGTTGTGCTTTAATTTACCCGGACCAGGGCGCGATGGCTAGGGTTTCTCTGAAGGTGCCTAGGTTCCTCCGTGCAGCTTCCGCAGGATTTGAGGTCTGCCATCGGTACGTGTCGTCTTGACTTAGGCTTTTCCAGTATGGGGGCTCCCCTTGGACGCGCATTTGGCATCTCTGAGCTTTTTTCGGAGTCTAGGGTTGCTGCAGGAAAGCGAAGGTTGAAGGACTTGGAGGTTAGTTTAAGAAGGTTGTTTTTTGACCAAAATGGGTATTGATAGTCTCTCAGTTGAGCTTGATCCGTCGCCGGAGGACTTGCTCACCGTCTAGGGAGTAGAAGTTTCAGAGAAAAATCTTGATCTTCATTTTCCATACCACGCCTCGTTAGATTTGGCAGCCGAGTCTGCTTGGAAGGGTTTCCCGACTGGCTGCGGAGACTCTGGGTTCAATTTCATTGAGCAGAAGAGCGCCACTAGTTTTGGTCTCCAGCATCTTCCGATTAGCTATCGCCCTTTGACCTCGGAAGAGCTCTTCAAAGAAGGCCTCAATCTTGAGACGACCATGCAGCCCTCGGCGTTTCAAGGTAACCCTCTTTCTTTTGGTGTCTCTGGTGGTCTTGAAGTAGGGTTAGCAAATGGAGGGTTTCAAGTTGATCAGGGTCCTGCGTTGCTAAGCGTCGAACCCTTTGGGGGTCTACCTTTGCTGGGAGTTCTTCTCTCAGGACCATTGAAGGAGCATAGGGTGACCGAGGGTGTGAACAGTCTCCCCAAAGCAAACCCTGTCAGAGTGGTGGGAAGGCACCTGCCTTCGTTTCTTTCGAAAGGGGGGTTTGATGTTTCAAAGAAGGATGGGGGCCGTAATTGCGACATTCTGTCTAGGGTCTCTTCCAGCAAGGCTGTTGATTTTGTCCCTAAATCTGTTGCCTATGAAAATCATGGGGTTGTGCTGGAGTGTGGAGTTGTTTCAGGGGTTGGCGTCCAGCCTATCTGTGTCAATGGTCTTGATTCCTTACGTTCTGTCGAAGCACTGAAACTTTTTCTTCTAGAGACTATTCGGGTTGAGTTCCCCACTGCCAAATCGATAGCTGAGGAACAAGAGGTCAAGAAAGCTGTGGGAACTAAGAGAAAGAAGGCCAAGTTCATTAAATCTAAGGAAGGAAGCCCGAAATGCCTGCTTGGGGTGGACATTAGTATAGAAAAATTTATGGATCTAGCCGAGACCATGGTAGTGGGGAGAGTAAGGGGTAGGAAATTTTCGGAGGCCTTCATTGTAGAATGGGTTCAGAATATGTGGAATGATTCTCCAGGACTGCCTGTTGATATTAACATCTTGGTGCGAGGATGGTTCACAATCACTTTTGAGAAGAAAGAACAAGTGGACAGAGTCCTGGAAGGGAATTGGTTCTTTGGTAAGCGACCAGTGCTCTTCAGACATTGGACTCCTCTTTTTGATGCCCAAAAAGAGAAAATGGCCGAATCACCGGTGTGGGTGAAGCTGCTCGGCCTTCCTTTGCAGTTCTGGACCGATTCTGTTTTCATTTCGATCGGGAATACGCTGGGCACTTACCTTGAAGCCGACAAATCCTACTTGCAGACTAAGGATAAGAGCGTGGCTCGCATCCTAGTGAGCCTTAACCCTCGTGAAGTACTTGCGGAGACCATGATGCTTCAATACAAGGACATGGAGTTTGTGCAAGTCTTGGATTATGAGCACCTCCCCTTCCAGTGCAACAGATGCCACAAGACCGGCCACTTGGCTCGAGACTGTCCGTTGGGTCACCAGCGTAAACGAAGACAGAGAAGGCAGAACAGGGCTAAGAAATCCTCTATCTCTGTTCAGGATGGGGATCCATTAGATGCAGAACCGGACCTTTCGGCTCAGGGGGTCTCCTCTCCCCTCATGGCAGCTGTGGTGCAGAATGCGGTGGTTGATGTCGGCCCCTCCTCGCTCGCGGTCGAAGATATGGATGACCCTTTGGTTCACCCTTCAGTAGTTGATACTGGCAAGACGACTCTGGCGGGTATGTCCCCCTCTTCACCTCCCTTGTCTTCGTCTTCTGCTTGTTTTCCTGTTGATGTCTGTATGGAGCCTGGTCCTTCCAGGCAGCTTTTGAGTGACCTCTCGGCCCTAAACCTTTCTTCGCCTTCTCTTGATAGCATGGTTGTCTCTGTTCCTGACGCCCCGGGTCCACCCCTTTCTTCTCGGTCTGATCCTTCTGACCCTTGCCCTCGGTCTTCTGACTTTGGTCCATTCCCTTACAACCTTAGACCTCGTTTCAGATAGGAGAGCTTTGGGCTTCGCGGTGGGTGGTTTAGCCTCAAATTCTGTTGAAATTGGGATCAGAAAGGTTATAGGTAGAAATTCCAACCTCTCCTTAGTTCAATCCAAGGCGGTTGTTGATATAGCTGACAGTAAACAATTGACTCTCCCCAGGGTGCTTAGAGCAAAGCGGCCACCCTCCGGGGATGCGCCATGATTGTCCTCTCTTTTAATTGCAGAGGCCTAGCTAGTCAGGCCAAAAGGCTAGCTTTAAAAGAGCTCGTGTGTGCTCACAATCCTGACATTATTCTGTTACAAGAAACCCTGGACAAAGGGGAGGAGGTTGTCTTTGTTCTTTCCAAGCTGATGCCCAGATGGTCCTTCTTTGCTCTTGATGCTGTGGGAAGATCTGGAGGAGTGGTCTCTGGTTTCAATCCTATCAAACTGAAGTATGTTTCTTCCTGGGGGTCCCAGAATGTGCTAGCTGTGGAAATTTTTTCAAGTGAGCTCAACCGTTCTTTGCTCTCTTTGAATATTTATGGACCATGCTTGGAGAGGGAGAGGTTTTGGTCTGCAATTTTTCGCTCCTCCTGGATTTCCCACCCTTTTTTAATTATTGGAGGTGATCTCAACTTCTCGTTAGGGGAAGCAGAATCCTGGGGTGACATGGCCAAAGCAGACCCTCTTTCTGAATTTTTCCTTAACCGTATTGCTTTGGCTCATCTGGTGGACATGCCCCTCCTGAAGTTAAAACCTATGTGGAGGAATAGAAGAGTTGGCCAGGAATGGGTGGGAAAGAGGCTGGATCGTTTTCTTTTAAGTGAGCCTTTGATGGAACTGCTCTCAGAGTATAGACACTGGACTGACGAAGGAGGTATCTCTGACCACTTTCCTATCCTCCTTGAGATTAAAGGCGCTAGAAGGAAACCTGGTTTGCCATTCAGGTTTAACCCTGTTTGGCTCAAAGAAGACTCTTTCAAAGAGCTTTTTGCTTCAACTTGGGAGGTGGACCCAGGTGGGCCTGATTCTTCTAGGAGTGATTTCTTCTGGAATAATCTGAAGAAAATGAAATCAGCTGCTAAGGACTGGGCGGCTAACTTGAAGAAGAAGGAGGAGGAGGAACTAAAAAAGGTCAATTCTGATTTAGCTCTTCTAGAAGATCCAGAAGGAGGAGGTTATGACTCCATCGAAGCTAGAAACAGAATTAAGGATATGGAGGCCAAAAGAAGGAGAATTCTTCAGATAAGAGAGGAAACCTGGAGATTGAAAAGCAGGGCTCTTTGGCTTCAAGCAGGGGATGAAAACACTAATTTCTTCCAAAACTATGCCAAAGGCAGGAAGATGGCTAATACTATCTGGGAAATTCTGAAGGGGAATGGAGATGTGGCCTCCTCTTTTGAGGATTTATCTTCTTTGGGAATTGCTTACTTCAAAGATCTCTTTAAAGCCCCTTCTGAAGTGACCATTGCAGAAGTAATCAGAGTGTCTCAGCTGTTCCCTAGGTTTGTGGATGAGGAAGAAAATGAGGCAACAATGGCTCCTGTCTCCAAACAGGAACTTGAGGATATCCTTAAAGGTATGTCAAAGGACAAAAGTCCAGGGCCTGATGGCTGGACTGTAGAGTTCTTTCTGCATTTTTTTGAAACCCTCGGTGATGACCTGGTTGCTGTTGTTGAAGAATCTAGAGCCACGGGTCAAGTCTTTGGCCCTTTCAACTCCACCTTTCTTGCTTTGATCCCCAAGTCTGACCACCCCTCTTCTTTTTCTGATTTTCGTCCTATCTCCCTCTGCTCTTGTGTCTATAAAGTTATTACGAAAGTCATTGCTGCGAGGCTTAAACCTTTTCTTTCCTCTCATCTTTCCCCGGAACAGTTTGGTTTTCTAAGCGGTCGTCAAATCCATGAAGCTGTAGGTGTTGCTCAAGAATCTCTGCATAGCTTAAAAAGGAGTGGCAGGAAAGGAATTATTGTAAAATTGGACTTATCTAAAGCTTATGATAGATTCAGTTGGCTTTATCTAAGGCTTCTTCTTACCCACCTTGGTTTCAGATTTGACTTTGTTCGGTGGATTATGAGTTGTGTTTCCTCTACAGATATTGCTCTCCTGATTAATGGCACTGCAACTCCCTTCTTTACTCCTGAACGAGGCCTCAGACAGGGATGCCCTCTTTCGCCACTGCTGTTCTTTCTGGAAGCCAAAGGATTAAGTCTCTTGATTCACCGGGATAAAAGACTGGGAAATTTAAAAGGGATTGAAGTGGCCACAAATTTCTGGATCACGCATCTTCTTTTTGTAGATGATATTCTGATTTTTCTGAATGGGTCTATTGACGATTATCATGCCTTAAAGGTTCTGTTGGAGATTTTTCTAAAAGAAACTGGGCTTCAAATTAACTCTTTAAAATCAACCATCACTCCTTCTGGTCTTTCTGGAGATGAGCTTAGTAGAATTCAAAGGTTGCTGAATTTTGAAGTCCGCTCCTTGCAGGATCACTGCAAATACCTTGGGTTCTTGTTAAAACCAGACTCTTATCATATTCAGGATTGGAAATGGCTTCTTGCTAAGATTGAAAAAAGGCTTACTCATTGGAGTTTCAGGTGGTTATCAAGGGCTGGTTGTCTGGTCTTAATTAAATCTGTTCTGATGGCTATCCCAGTATATTGGGCCAGTCTTTCTTGGGTCCCTAGAGGCATTTTGGCTTCTATAGATAAACTATGCAGAATTTTTTTGTGGTCCGGATCAAAATAGGACTTAGTCAGCCCTTGGGTGGCTTGGGATAAAATTACAAGACCAAAGGAGTGGGGCGGCTGGGGTATAAAAAACTTGGCTTCCTTTGCAAAATCCTTGGCGGCCAAATTAGCATGGCGTCTGATTTCTGTAGAATCCCTCTGGGTCTCGGTCATCAAGCGCAAATACATCAGCCAAGGTTCTGTTCTGGAATGGGTTCGGTCCCTAGTCAAATCCTCTACAAATGCATCTTCAGTTTGGAAAGCAGTAGTGGCTTCAGTTCAGCTAATTGAGAGAGGCTTGGCTTGGCAGGTTGGTAATGGAAGCCAGGTGCGGGTGGGATGTGACCCATGGGTAGGCTGTTCACCCAATTTCTCTTTGTCCTGCGATTTGGTTGCTCATCTAAATTATGAAGGTTACTTTTATCTAAACCAGGTGGCAGATCCCAGATCCACCTCACTAGTTAAGCAGGGCTGGATGTCCGGTATGGACCTGCACCTGGATAATAGGTGGATGGAAGAATGGAACAGGTATGTCGCTGATCTTTCTCTCTCTTCTATTAGAATTTCGGATTCTGCTGACATTCTGCGTTGGGTGCATGCTCAGACAGGTATCTACTCCCCAAAGTTTGGTTATAAATGGCTTATGACGCAAGAAGGCTGGGGGAATCCTGCTTGGTGGTCCAAACCTCTCTGGAAACTTAAGAGCCCAGCTAAGACCAGACCTTTTTTCTGGTGCATTCTTCACAATAAGGTCCCAACTTGGGACTTTCTGCAAAAAAGAGGCAAGCAGGGGCTGAGCTGGTGTTCGCTCTGTAAATCTGAAGAAGAATCGCCTCAACACCTCTTTCTCTTTTGTCCTTTTAATGCTAGTCTTTGGATAGAAACTCTACGTTTGACAAATATTCCTTTGAGATGGCATGGAGATAGTCTACTACAAGCTTGGGAACATTGGTGGCAAGAGGCTTCGGATGAAAAAATCAGGGCCTTTCCTCTTTTAATAGCCTGGGGTACCTGGATCGCTTGCAACAGGATTATCTTCAATGAGTCTACCTTTCCATTAGCAAAGCTGGCAGCAGAGGGAGCTGCAATCTTCGATAGCATTCCTTCGCCTGCTGCCAAAGGTTCCGCTCGCAATATACAGCCTGATTCAATTAATGAATCCTTTCCCTGGGCCTACTTTGATGGTGCTTCTGATGTCAATGATACTTGTGGTGCTGGGTTGGTTATTCATCTCTCTGCTGAAAACTCTCTTCGAGCCTCTGTCGGCCTTGGGCAAGGGTCTAATAACTTCGCTGAACTTAAAGCCCTCCACTTGCTTCTATGCTGGCTTATTTCCAAATAGATAAATCAGATTCAGATTTTTGGTGATTCTAGGAATGTAGTCAACTGGTTCAATGGGACTCAGCAGTGCAGGCACTTTATTCTTCTTCCTTTGCTTAAGGAGATTCGTCGTCTTAAATCTTTTTTCTCTGAGATTTCTGTTGTTCACATTTACAGGGAAAGGAACCAGCAAGCAGATATCTTATCTAAATAAGGTGCTCAACTCACTCTGGGGTCCTGGGCAGTAGCGGAAGTAGTGAATGGGACTGTTCAAATCCATGAACAGCCTCTTTTTGTGTAAATTTTCAGTTTATTTTCAGCATTGTACAGTGGACTTTTATTAACTTTTTTGATAACTGCTACTATATTGAGTCCAGAATTGTTTTCCTTATGTAAGGAGGTTCTGGGCTCACTTTTTGTTCTTGTTATGCTACTTATATGGGGCTGGGATAGTTTCTACTGCCAGCTCTTATGGGTGATGGTGTATCACGATTGTGCTGCCCTTTTTCTGCTCTCATCTCTTCCACTGATTTGATGATGAGCAAAAAGAGTTGCACTGATGCTTATGCTGTGGTTATTTTGTCTTTCTAGGGCTGCTAACATCTTGTCAACAGGTATTAAGTAGCTATGATTCCATTCCCTCACAAAGGGAATGGCACTGTTTTGTTTCCAGAAATGCTTGGCATATGTTCAGAGACTATCTATATTAATAGAAAGTTCGTTTTTTTCTGTGGAAAAAAAAAATTTATTATTATTATTATTATGATTATTTTAATTTTTTTTTTTATAACAGCATAGTAGAGTAAAAGAGCAGAAATTTCACCAATGTAACAGGAAAATAATTTTTTTCTTTCAACAGCAGAAAAATGCAGTACAGAAGCTCAGAAAATTTTCAATGAAAACTTAGAAATCTTTTCAGTAGCCCAGCAACAGGAAAATGCAGAGATGATGAAATTTTCAGCAAAAATCAGAATTCTTTTCCATTAAAAACCAGAAACTTCTTCAGAAATTCAATTTAAACAATTTTTTTTTCAACAGCTCTCCAAAACAGAATTTAATGAAAAGAAATTGCAGGAAGAAATCAACCTTCAGATGAGCAGTGTTGCCTTTCTTCACAGCCAATGCCTGAATGCTGCCAATTTCTGAATGCTGGGATTTTGAATGCTGCTCCTCTTCAAAACACTTCTGAATGGCGGAAAAAACATTGCTGCAGAAACTATGAGTGCTGCAAAAATGTCAAGAATTTTTGCAGAGATGCACAGTCCATAAACACAAATGGCTCACTCAATTTGGAGCAGGGCCAGCAATCGCCCGCTCTGATACCATGTTAAACACCATGTTGAGGCACACACATGGTGTATGAGAAGAATAAACACACACACAAGAGACTCAACACACAATGAAAGATAAGTGTGAGGCTTTCTTATTTTTCCATTATACGTGATGTACATTTATAATACAATGGTGTGACTCTTGGTTTCACATTCCAAGGTCACTTGGACTCAATTGTGATTTTTCGCATTCCACACCTACCCATGTAGGATTAGGTGTTCCAACATGGTTGAAGTTGCAACATTTGGTTTATTGACTCTGTAGTGATGGTAAATAAGACTTCTTTACTGGCATTCACAATAGCTCCTTGTTTAGGAATATAGTACTGGTGACATAATCTGATAATTTATTGACAAGGGTGAGTTAGAGGAACTACATATTTTAGCAGATTGGATTCCCAAATATGAACTTCTTCATGATCATCTAAAGACTTCTCAAAACACCAGTTATGGATATCTAACAAGTTGAATTCAACTATGGGATCAGCTATTTTTTAGTCAGTGTCAGCTAGGGGAATGTGTTTAATATCAGCAACTGGGGGTTGTAATGGATTGACTACAATTGCGGTATTTGGAGTCATGGCAGGAGTAGGTTTAGGAGCTTTAGAACCTTCAGGCTTGCTTACACTCTATTTTTTAGGCATCTTGATTTGCTTTTGCAAGTTTAAACAGTTTCCAGAGGCTTGATTGGGAAAATTTAGCAAAATAGAGTTTCTTTTTGGGTCTTCTACCCAATTAGGCTTATCAAAGAAGTTCTGAGGCTTAAAAACTTGTCTAAAATATAAAATAGGGGTTTTCTAAGTTTTTTAACTAAAAAATGGGCTAAAACTCTGTTGAAAAGGGTTACAGAATATTAGGGCACTTGTAGAGGATTTCTGGCTTATTTCAGAGCTTGAAATGGACAATTAAATTGTGAAAAATTGATAAATTTCTTTGAAAAAGCATGCAGTAGACAAATAGGGTTTTTGGGAAAATTTTGCTAGAGTTTGGCCTGTTTTTGGGACTTTTGGGCAATTGAATTAATCAAATTCTTAACTTAATTTTTTCTCTTTCTTTAAAAAAAGTTTTCAATTTGGTTGCAGGTTTAAATCTCAGAAAAATACCTGTTTTAATACAAGTATTGGCTTTGAAAGGGTATTTATAGTTTTTGGTCGAATTGATGGCTTCAGCAGTTTATCTGGAGCAAGGCGCAGATCTTCAACAGTGTTCAAGGGTGTATTTTTGTAAATTTTGGAGGTTTTGGACATAAAATGGAAACCAGGGGCTTTAATAAAGCTTATACAGTCGAGAGAAGCAATGTGGTGGTTAAGTGGAAAGATAAATGACTAAATGCATTAACCAAAGGTTTTATAAAAACATATCGATTTGCATTGAATGCAGATCTTCTCTGGCAAGAGGCAGTTTCAGAATGCAAAGGTGTTTAAAACCAGAGGTTATAGCGCAGGCTTCAAGTGGTAAGTGGTTTTAACCTCAACGAATGTGATCGAATGAGGGAAGGCCACGTGGAGGAGAGAGGAATGGGTGAAACCACCCATTTCGCATGGCTATGGCATTTGGGCGGTCTTGCATCTTTTCTATGCAATATTGGCTTCTAACCGTTAGATCTAAGATTTGGATGCAAACAGTCAGGATTGCTTCGGAAGTTGCATTGAAATGGGATGTGGGACCGGGATTGGTTATATGCAGCGGAACGGTTAAAATACATTTAAACCTTTATAATATAGCCGAGGGGTAAAGGTATAAAACATATATGAAATGTTTTAATCATGGTATAGGTGGGGATTGATATTTCTATTTAAAACCTTTGTGACATGTTTTAAATGTTATGTTTGAGCGCAATAATATATATTATATAGTTTTTCAACTTTCACAGTTTTCAAACCATAGGCGCGGGGTATTTCAATAAAAATAGTTTTTAGACCAAAGGGTTTATAATTTCAGGTTTTTATTTGCGCACATGGGATAATAGACTTTGGTCTAAATGTTATAATAGTGGTTTTTTTGGGTTATTTAGATATAATGGAATTAATAACTACGGGAGGGTATTTCTAGGGATTTAATAAAAATATGTTAAAGGTTAATATGAAAGGGTAGTGTAATGAAAGAAAAACACATATTATCTCTAAGTATAGTATAAAATCAAGCATTGCTTATCTTTATATTTCTTTCACTAATACTTAGGTGAAATGTAATTTTGAGGGTTTTTATGAATGCTTTTGAAGGGATGAAGTTAATTATTTAGGGTTACAATTTTACTAAGTAAGAATGTGTCTTTACTTAGGAAAAAGGGGTTTTAATGTATGAATGAAGGGTAAATGTTGATAAATGTGGGTTTAACATAAGAACTCAATATTTTTAACTAACCAATCATCGAGCCTTGGGTCTTGTCCTAACAAAAGTTAGAGAAATGCTCTAAGCCTATTTGACTGATAGCTTAGAATATTGAATACTCATAAGGGAGGGGAAATTAGTGATTTTTCCCGATGAAGTCTTATTTACATGCTTGCTGCACTGCTTTCTACCTACCCAACTTTATTTCTAACATTTTTTCTTCATTTTGTAGGTGCATTTAGGCTTGCAACCTTAAAAAAAAATTCTTTCAAAGCAATAAAACTGTCTAAATCTATCTTATTTCATCCAAGGGCTCAGATTAAACTGTTGAGCTTCTCATTATTCTCTATCTATCTACTGATTTGTCAAGTTTAAATTGTTTGACAAATCTTTATTCACTATCTAAAACATGAAATTGAAAGCATGAAGAGTTAATATTAAGTTGTTTAACTGATCATGGATTATGGCATTTATTGACACTCTGCACATAATCATTATTCTTGCAGTGAAAGTAAAAGTAGTGGCATTTGGACTTGCCCACTTTCAGGTCTTATTTTATCTCTTTTTCTTTTGGGGTATATATTTTTCTAATTCCTTTGATTTTTCTTTTAGGAATTTTTACCCTCTTTTTTACTTTTTATTATTTTTCATTTTTCAAAATATGGGAAAACAACTTGCAGAAAGCAAGGTATCTACATATTTACAAGACTATCAAAGTCAATTCAAAATTTTATGAACCCTATTATTATAGGACCCTAACAGATTGATGTTTATTGGTTTTACCAATTACTTAATTTGTATTACTGCACTAATTTAGTATATATATATTTTTATTATTAACTATATAATATGTGTAAATAATTATTTTTATTGTTACTTGTAAAATGATTAAAATTTGATTATCTATTATAATAATAATAAGAATTGTAAAGTTATTAAACTTTTTGTTATTAAATATAATTATATTCTTTTATTTTTTTAATTAAAGTATATTGACATAAAAATTAAGATTTAAATTTAAAAATACCAATAAATAGGATTTTTTTTAATACGTAAATTATAATATGATCAAAAAGTAATTAAAATTTAGATTAGAAAATCATATCATCCATGCCATGAACACATTTCCCTCCCTCAATTTATATCTCCATATAAAAATAAAAGTGAATTATATTGAATATTTTAAGTTACTTTAAAGTATATACAATTTTCTTTGAACGCTATATAATTTTGAAACACGAAACACGAGGCTTTACCATTCTCATAGTTTTGGAAATATTGTCATTGATGAAAAAGGAGAAAAATTGATCAACACTAGAATTATCATTAAGGAAAAGGAGCAGAGAAGCAGCAATAATAAGGCAGAGGAGAAACATTAGAACTATAACCTAAAGCTTTTAGGTTATACAGAAACAGCAAAGAGGCATAGAGAAGCTTTAGCATTATTACTAAGGCAAAGGAGCAAGAAAAGAGAAAAGGCAGTCACGGAGCAAACACAACAAAGGAAGCATGTTTTTGTCAAGTCGTCAACAAGTGGGCAGAGTCGTGAACGTGACTAAGTAAAGTAATAAACGTGTGCAGAAATGAAGAACAGTTGTGAACGATTCGGTGCGTACAACAATGAATAATTGTCCTGAACATATTGGGTGAAGTCATGAACGCTAAGCAGATCAAGTTGTGAACGTGCGCAGAGTCATGAACGAGTTACGTGTTCTACATACAACAAGAAAGAAATGAACGGGTGCAACCAAAGAAGCAAAGTTGGAAAATCAAAGTGAAGATACAGCATGGACCGTTGGATCTGGGCATAGAAAAATGATGGAGAATAAATCGTAGACCCAGCAAAATATCACAATCGATGACTTTTATCTCATGGTAAGTAATTTAAGTTACGATGCAAAGTAGATAAGCTAAGGATCCGTGAGGACCATTAGATCTGGGCTTTGATCAATGATGAAAATTAAGTCGCAATCCCACGGTATTTTTCACATCACCAAGTTTTGATGTTATGGTTAATGAATTACACAGTAATTAATTTTGTTTGCGATGCAATGTGATCGCATATCGCAAATCACGATGGAAGGAGTATCACAAAACAACAAAAACATAGAAAATGCGAAATGAAATGTGTGGGAGATAATGTGGCAATGATGTGGATATGACGTGGCAGTGACCTGGTAGTGACGTGGCAAGCTCATGTGGTAGATGACGTGGCCCCAACCCCACAAATCGTAGTTAATTAATGGTGGCATGGCAATGACATGGTATTGATGTGGCAATGACGTGGCAATGACATGGTAGTGACATGGAAAGGTGACGTGGCATGATGACATGGATATGACATGGACTTGGCCCGCATAATGCACATTACAATCGACGATTCTTATGTTTATATGTTAAGAATTTGCATGTTATATATTTTAAGGTGCGATTTGTGATAAGGTTTTCACTGTGGGTTGTGAAATCACATAATCACAAGTATTGCAAAATTTGCAAATTGGTAAAGTTACGAAGTGTGGTAAAGAGGCCCGGATGCAATGTAGTTTAAAAGGCGAAATCCAAAGGATTTCAAATCTGGATGTAAAGCTTTTCCTATGTTCAATCGCATCAGAGGAGGAAAAGGAGATTATAACGTAAAATCTATGGAATGCCGAAGTGCAAAGTGCAATTTTTGAAGCAGACGCGATGCGGTTCAGAGGTAAATATTAACATATTTCATGTCCAAGTTTAGTGTGTTTGCCCTGGTTTTTATGAAGAAATCGTTGGAAGCGGAGGTCGAATCAGGTTACAAAGAAAAGGCCTGAACGCATGGAAAAAGACTTGGTGCTCGTGCAGAACAATGTTATGCGGTTGTGGCTATGAGTTAAAAGGAAAGGTTGAACGCAAGAGAAATTACTCGGGTATATGTGACCCAACATAGAGAGAAGAGCATAGAACGTTGCGAGTAAGATATGCAATAGGAGAGGTGGTGTAAAACATAAAGGCATGGGTCAAGTCGGGCTAAGATAATAATGCTGCAACACAATTGGAAATATAACAGCAGGCAGAGAAGACAAAGGAACAACAGACACAGAAGAAAAAATGAACAGAAAAGCAAGAAGCTAAAACGGTTAAATTGAAATATTCTTGTAACTGTAATTTTAAATCCATTAATTATTTTATATTGTTTGTGATGCAAAGGCAAGTCTCCAAGGCAAAGAAAAACTCCAATTTAATACTAAAATGAGTGTATATACTGTGCTAACATCCTGAATATGCTGAGTGAGGAAATGAGGGGGTGGAAGGCAAAGAGTCATTCATGTTCACTTCATATTCCCATATAGAATGTAAAAAACCATGAAGTGATATCTATAAATGATGTTATTTTAATGTGCACAGAGAGGTTAAAGAGTGAAAGAATGAGAGAGAGCAGACAAACAATTTGTGCACATCCAAAGATGATATGAAAGAGATTTGAAGGCTGGAAGGGTAGTAGTGAAGAAGGAGAAAAACATAGCTAATATCTAGGTAAATCAACATATGATTTTATTGTAGTGTGAGGGAGTTGGTGCTTCCATATCAAGTTGTAGCTTGATAGATGTCTAGTTGTAGTTGGTTGAGATAGGAGCCTCCTATGGGTTGTAGCCTACAGAAAATAGATGGGAGTTGGAGCTTCCTTGCAAGTTGTAGCTTGCATAATTTGAGGTAGCAACCTCCTGTATGTTGGAGCCTATAGAAAATCAATGGTGAGAGAGAGTTGGAGCTTGCCTTTGCATCACAACAATAATAAGATGTGGTTTTCTCCCTTATCGATTTCCACTTATATCTGTTTCTATGTCCATGATGATTATGTGTTGATGTACTTCATTTAATCCTCTTAACACTTGCTTCTCACATATTAAGATCGTTGTTTAATAATATATTAAGTTTCTTATGAAATGGAGGTGTAAATGAGTTTAAAGAAAAGGTTTGAAACGTCCATGAATTTATTAAACTGATTCACCCACCCCCCCCACCTCAGTTTAACTAAGGGTTCATCAATTGGTATTAGAGGAAGTCCTTTTGAAACAATTTAACCATTGGAAGGAGGTCCTTAGTCCCAAAAATGGCTAGCCTAGAAGGAAGCTCTACAAATAAAGCCCCTCTGTTTACTGGCACAAACTATGCTTTCTGGAAAATAAGAATGAGGACATATTTGATGTCTCTTGGAGTAGAATTATGGATTGTTGTGGAAGAAAAATTTACACCAAAGGATACTGACACAGAGAAAGAAGCCAAATAAAATTTCATAGCTAATGCAAAAGAAATGAATGCACTCTTGAGCGGTCTGTGTGAGTCATAATTTATCAAAGTAATGCATAGTAATACTACCAAAGAGATCTTGGATACATTATAAAATATCCGTGAGGGAGATAAAAATGTGAAAATGGCCAAACTGAAAGCCTATAGAAATCAGTTTGAAAATTTAAAATTGAATGAAGATGAAGATGTAGCCAGTTTCTTCTTAAAGGTAGCAGAAGTTGTGAATAATATGATAGCTCTAGGAGAAACTATTAAGGAATGTGTAATAGTACAAAATATATTGAGATATTTACCATCCAGGTTTAACCCTAAGTTTTATGCCATAGAAGAAACAACAGACTAGGAGACCTTGACCATGAACCAATTGTTTGGAAACTTGACGACTTATGAGATAAGATTTCCAAAGGGGAATTCAAATGTGAGGGAGGCATCCTTTAAGGCAGACAAGTGCATAGAAATGAAGGAAGGTACATCCTCATGCTCTGATGAAGAAGAGGCCAAATTTTCCAGAAGATTGGATATAGGTCTGTATAAAGGTAAACTTCCATTTAAGTGCTTTAACTATGGAAGAGTGGGGCACTATGCTTCAAAATGTCCTCATAAGAAAATATAGAATCAATCAAAAGGGAAAGATAAAATAAAATTTAGAAATAGGCAGAAAGGGAACATATATAATAGAAGAACATCCTATGCTCAACAAGACAACAGTGCATATGATAGCTCATATTAATCCCCCAATGAAGAAGGAACATCAAAATTCATTTTGATGGCCAAGGAAGAGCTTGAGGAAGATCTCCTAGAATTTGAAGTAGAAGGTGAGGTATATCTTGAGGTGGAGTTGATGAGTGCCCTAAAGGAAATAGATAGAATCAAGCTCAAGAATAGAAAACAGAAGGAAATACTTATGAAACATGTAAAGGAAGAACCAAACTCTGAAGATTTTATCAAGTTGAAAATTGAACTAGAAGAAGCAAGGAAAGTAGAAGACATTCTGTTGCAGCAAATAAGAGAGAAAAGTCAGGAATGCGGAAGATTAGAAGAAGAGGTGGTGATTCTAAGGAAGAAACTGGAAAAATCTCAAACTGATTTAATAATGAACGTTCATCAGTTAAAAGGTGTTGAAAAATTGGACTGGATATTAAATGTACAAAGATATCCTCTTGTAAAGACTGGGATAGGATATGAAGGAGAATCCGGCAAATCGAAGGCAGAGTGTAAGAAAGCTATTAAATTTGTGAAATTTTTCCTAAAAGAAAATGGTAAATCCCATCCATCCGAGAACAAAAATATGGGAAACCCTCCAAATCCTCATGAACTGCAACAAAAACCCAGAACAAGGAAATCCCTAGAAACAAGAGGAGTAAACAATCAAAATACATTCCAGCTCAGATCAAATGGCTTCCAAAGAGAGAATTTTCATATGACCAGTTGGCTATATCCCCAAACAACTTTATCTACCAGAGATAAATACTACCTCCATTTGTATTTCTTTTGTTGTAAAAGGTTTGGTCATAAAGCCATGGAGTGCAAAGTGTATATACAGAGACTGGATTATGGAAACTCAAGGGGAATTAGTAAAAATGGTGGATTCACTCATGTACATAATCCATTCATAAATACAATAAAAAAAAATTGCTACCATAAAAATGGGCACAAGTCTCACGAATGTCCTCTCAAAGACTGTGATCCATCTCCTCGGGAAATTTATCAAAAAAAGAGCTACAAGCAATGGAAAAGGAAGCTAAATAAGGGGTATCTAGTTCTAATTTCTCAAGATCAAAATAGTCAATGTTATGCGGACAGTGGGTGCTCAAAACATATGGCTAGAGACAAAAGCAAGTTTGTAACTTTTGATGAAAATAAATCTAGGAATGTAACATTCGGTAATGATAGAGTAGGGAAAATCAAGGGAAAAGGCAAAGCCAGTCCGAATAATGGAAGAGGAGAGCCTCGGGATGTACTGTTTGTGGATGGTCTAAAAGCCAATATGCTAAGTATTAGTCAAATTTGTGATAAAGGCTGTGAGGTACTTTTCAGAGCCCAAGATTGTGATGTAAGGTCAATCACCACAAGAAATACCTTGATCAAAGGTGTTCAAACAAAGAGTAATGATTATATAGTATAAGAAGAGAAAGAAGCATGCCACATCAACAAACTTGATGAATCTTGGTTATGGCATAGAATATTGGCACATATAAATTTTGACCACATCATCAAACTGAGAAAAAATAAAGCTGTCAGAGATTAAAGAAGCCACCAAATACCATATGTAAGTCCTGTCAACTGGGAAAACAAAATTGCATAGAATTCAAAGCTAAAGACCAACTATCTACAAGTAAGCCTCTTCAGCTTGTACACATGGATATGTACGAACCTTCAAGAACAAATGCATCAGGTGGAGAATCGTATTTCATGCTAATAATCGATGATTTTTCAATATTAACATGGGTGGTATTTCTCAGATATAAATACAAACTGTTTGATAAATTTAAGATATTCAAAGCACTGACAAAAAATAAAATTGAAAGTAAATTAAAATGCATCAGATCAGATAGAGGAGGTGAATTCACAAACGATGATTTTGCAGACCTGTGCAATGAATGTGGGATAAAGAAACAATTTACAGCTGCAGGTACACCTCAACAAAATGGAGTGGCAGTGAGGCAAAATAAGTCAGTATAATAGATTGCCAGAGGCATGATGTAAGAAAGAAACATTCCCCAAACCTATTGGGCAGAAGCAATACACACAATTGTTCATATTCTCAACAAAGCTCATCTCAGACCAAATTGTGACAAGAATCCATATGAATTGTGGCATGGGAAATGGACATCAATTAAGCACTTCAGAATCTTTGGCAGCAAATCTTTCATAAATAATAATGATGAAAAATTGGGGAAGTATGATGCAAGAGCTGATGAAGGAATATTTTTGGGATATGCATATAAGAGTAAGGGATACATGTGCTACAATTAAAGACTGCATAAAATTGTGGAAGGCATTGATGTGAGATTCAATGAAGATCTACCAGACAGAACCAGCAGCACAAACTGTGTCAATCCTCCAGATGATCATGAAGATGAGAATCAAGAAAATAAAGAACAGAGTAAGACAACATAAGATACATAAATAAACTCAAAAGGACCTTCAAGACACACTTAGAAGAACCATCCAGAAGATCAAATCATTGGAGACAAGAGTGCAGGCATCCAAACTAGAAGAAAACTAGCTGAACAGATTGAGGAAGTGTATCTAGCCATGTTGTGACAGATAGAACCAAAGAATTTATATGAATCCAACAAAGACAAAAATTGGATAAATGCTATGAATGAAGAATTAGACTAGATTGAGAAGAACAAAACTTGGGATTTAATACCAAGACCTGTTGGGAAAAATGTCATTGGTACAAAGTGGATATTCAAGAATAAGATGAATGAACAAGGTCAGGTAATCATAAATAAAGTCAGACTTGTATGTAAGGGATACTCTCAAGTCGAAGGACTTGAATATGATGAAACATTTTCCCCTGTAGCAAGAATGGAAGAAATTAGAATGTTTCTGGATTTTGCATGCTATCATGATTTCAAGGTATATCAAATGGATGTAAAGTCTTCCTTCTTAAATGGAGATCTGGAGGAAGAATTCTACATGGAACAACCTGAAGGATTTTCCTTCACAGATAAACACGACTATGTGTGCAGATTAAAGAAATCCCTATATTGTCTCAAACAAGCACCACGTGCATGGTATTCTATGCTGGACAAGTACTTTTTAAAACAAGGTTTCAAGAAGGGAGGAGTAGACAACAATTTGTATATATATAAAGGCTGATGAAAATGAACTCTTAATTGTGGTAGTATATGTATATGACATCATGTTTGGTAGAAACAAGGATGAGTTAGTAAAAGGATTTGTAGGAGAGATGAAGTCATAATTTGAGATGTCTATGATTGGAGAGCTTACCTTCTACCCGGGACTTCAAATTTTGCAAAAAACCAAAGGCATATTCATTTCACAAGAAAAATACTTAAGAGACATGTTAAAAATATTCCAAATGGAAGACTGCAAACCTATGTCAACTCCCATGCTCACTGGATGCAAGTTATGTGTTGATGACGGATCTGCAGATGTAGATCAAAGACTTTATAGATCTATGATAGGAAGTCTGCTATACCTAACAGCCTCCAGACTAGAAATTATGTTTGAAGTAGGACTTGTGGCAAGATATCAAGTAGCACCAAAAAAAAATCACTTGCTAGCAATCAAGATGATATTTAGATACCTACAAGGAACTGCACATTATGGCCTATGGTATCTGAAAGGCAAGGATTTCACATTGACAAAATATACATATGCAGATTGGGCCAATTGTGTGGATGACAAGAAAAGCACAAGTGGAGGTGCATTCTATTTGGGAGAAATTCTGGTGGCATGGTTAAGCAAGAAGCAAAAATTTGTCTCTCTATCTACAACAGAAGCGAAAAACATAGTAGCAGCAGCTTGTTGCACACAAGTGATGTGGATGAAACAAACCCTTAAAGACATGAAAGTAAGCATCATTGAACCTATTTCTATCAAATGTGACAATACAAGTGTAATATTATATAAAAAATCTAGTACTTCATTCGAAAACAAAGCACATCCGCTAAAAGTACCACTTCCTCAGAGAACAAGTAGCAGAGAAAATAGTAAAAATGGAATGTACCAACAAAGGAAAAAAAACATACATATTCACAAAACCTCTTGCTAGAGAACCATTCGAATATCTAAGAGACAAACTAGGGGTAGTGTCTGCAGATTCATTCTCTTATATGATCAAAATAAAAGATAAAATTAATAAATAAAATAATAAATAAATAAATAAAACGATGAAAATGCACCAGCAAAGGTTGCAATATCAGGAACAGAAACAATGCAGTAGACAAGTCAGTATTAGACAAGAAGCATCATTCCAGGGGGAGAGCAACCCATAAAATTTGTCATAGAAGAGCTAGAGCTATGGAGCCAGTAAAGATCTACAGAGGATTATTATAATGTATGTCTCTCCAAGTGTTAATAATGAATCAAAATGTTCTTAAGAAGGATGAATAAGAGAAATGGTTATCATCATTATATAATTACATCATTCATCAATTGGTATTTGGAGCAAGAAGCCTACCTATCATTAGAATACCAAGTGTTATTAGTGGAGCAGTGGTCTGGTACAGGTCCTCAGGATCAGAGTATTATGGCAGAATTACATCAAGTGATTATATCTTTAGAATTCTAGTGGATATCACCACTATCAAGCAGTAAGGGACAAAAGTATAGAACATTCTATGGTGACATGCCTTCCATTCATGCAATCTCAATGAGTTTCAAAGTGCTCTCTCATCAACTCTTATACACCAGTATGGAGCAGCAAGGTATAAATACAAAATGTAACCCTTTTCCATTGATGTCAAAGGGGGAGGAAAAGCAAGCAGGGGAAGAAAGTCACTTCTTAGAATGAAAGGGGAAGGAAATGTTGCCATCAATGCCAAAGGGGGAGACTGTTGGAAATGTTGTTAATGATGAAAAAGGAGCAGAATGGATTAGCACTATAATTATCATTAAGGAAAATGAGTAGATAAGTAACAAAAATAAGGCAAAGGTGCAACATATAAGTATAACCTAAAGCTTTAGGTTATACAGAAGCCGCACAGAGGCATATAGGAGCTTTAGCGTTATTACTAAGGCAAAGGAGAAAATAAATAGCAAAGAAAGTCACAGAGAAAATGTAGCAAAGGCAGTAAGTTTTGGTGAATTCGTGAATGAGTGGGCAGAGCACGTGAGAAAATGAAGAAAAGTCGTGAATGAGTCAGCATGTGCAACAATGAAGAACAATCGTGAACATATTGGGTGAAGGCGTGAATGCTAAGCAAGTCAAGTCATGAACGTGAGAGTCGTGAACGAGTCAGGTGTTATACGCACAACAATAAATAAACAAACGGTCGCAAACAAAGAAGCAAAGTCGGAAAACCGAAGTGAAGATACAACGTGGACCATTGGATTCGGGCATAGATCAATGACGAAGAATAAATAGCAGACCCAACACCGACTTTTATCGTTACCTATTAAGACTTCTCATGGAAAGTAATTTAAGTTGTGATGCGAAGTAGATCAACTAAGGAGCCGTGAGGACCGTTAGATCTGGGCTTTGATCAACGGTGGAGATTAAGTCACAATCCCACGATATTTCACACATCAGAAAGTTTTGATGTTATCGTGAAATACTTGCACGGTAAGTAATTTGGTTTGTGATGCGATGTGATCGCATATCACAAATCATTGCGAAAGGAGTATCACAAAATAGAAGAAACACAGAAAATGTGAAATGCGAAGTGCGGACGATGATGTGGAAAGATGACGTGGAAATGACGTGGATATGATGTGGAAGTGACGTGGAAAGCTGATGCGGTAGATGATGCGACCCCAACCCCACAGATCAAAATTAATTTATGGTGACGTGGAAATGACGTGGCAATGACGTGGTCTATCGGACCTAAAGAAAAGAGTTATTTAGTTTGATTTAAGATTTTATTCCTATGTTCAAAAAGCTTGGAGAGAAGCCTCCCGAGCTCACTATAATTTTGACATCTTAAGAGGCTAGGAAGGTCAATATTGCAACAAATATTATGAAATTGAGCTCTAATGTGGTTGTACACGGGGCACTTTAAGAGGAAGTGATTTTCATCCTCGATGTTCATATTCTCACAGAGATGGCAGATCCTTTCCATCCATGGTGTTTTAGGAGTTGTCCAACGACCTGTTTCACTATGGAGCTCATGAGAGTTCGCTCTAATCTTAGCTATATTAATTTTCTTTTTTAAGCTAGTTAAAACAGATAGGTACTTTTGATCTTCTAGGATGGGGTTGATGACCTCCTTATAATATCTTAATTTTCTTTTAGCTACTAGATCTTTTTCACATCACATTTTTTCTTTGAACTTAGAAGTAACAATTTTTTTAATGTTATTAATGTTTTGCAATGCAACATTCTCGTCGATCTCCAATGGTTTAACCAGGCCCTAGTGTCTTTATACCAACCTCATTTAAGCCTTAGGTAGTTTTGGTTGGAATTTAAAGCTAGCTTAGAAATTCTATGGTCTCCTATGCTATTGAGCTTGTGCTTGTACAACAGAAGCCTAGTCATAGTTAGGCTCTCGATAGGGGAAAGACCCACTTCTATAAGAAGAATAGGACAGGGTGTATTGTTTTTAATTTTAAGGTTATAAGTTATAAAACGCTTCTGGATTTGCTCAATATTTCTCCAGGATTCTCTAAAGATGCTGCAACCCCAAACCTCACATCCATATAAGATAACAGGAGTGACTAAAGTTTCAAAGAGGAACTTCTTTCTATCCCACATTATGAGGTTTTCCATTTTACAATTATTGTCAAGACCAAAATAACAAATTGAATTTTATAATTTTTATTATTTTTAACATTTTACTTTTTTATATTAATTGAACCAAGCTTCAATGTTTACACTAATTTACAAACATTACAACAACTCCCTATATTAGATTTTATATTATTTTTAACCCTCTATTAATTTTTAATTGAATAGAATATAAATATTAAAATTTATAAACATTTATGCCTACACATATACTCTTATACTAAAGTCATCTACACAATAAAATATAATAAAATAAAATTCAACATACAACATCCCAAAAAATTTAATATTAAAAAATAAATTTATAAATATAAACAAATGTTTATATTAATTTTTAGATATCTAATTATTTCTTACTTTTATTATCCATGCATCTCATAGTCCATTTTTAATTCATTTAATCAATTTTAATATTTTAAAACTTTTATTTATGATAATTTTTATTTTATAAATATAATATAAATAATAATTTCTGATAAATTTATAATTACATTACATATTTCATAATAATCCACTTTGAACCAATCATTTAAATTTACTAAAATACATTTAAATTTTCTATTATTGATTATCGATATTTCATAACAATCCAATTTAAACAAATTATTTAAATTTATTTAAATTTACTAACATCCAGTGTAGAACAAATTATTTAAATTTACTATCATTGATTATCAATGTTTCCGAGTGACAGATTATCATTGTAATGTATTTTGTCATACTAACAAGTAAATTATCAATGCAATTGAATTTACTAGTTACAAGATTATTATTGTTTCATATTGACAAAAAGATTACCAATAAGATGTACTGTCTATCAAAATGTCATATATCGAAATAAATGTAAACTGGGGGATATATCGGAATGAAATGGACAAATTGAAGTAAAAGAAATTTAGAATTTTAAAATATTTTTGAAATTTATTCTATAAAATATTTTTGAAATCAATATTTATGAATGTTCTGTTGTTAGAAAATATAACTAGTATGTGATTTAAAAAAAAAAAAGAGATTAACAAGCGAAAAATAAGACGAATGCTAGTTTTTAACGCACAGACGCCATTTCGCAGAGACTGCTTTTCGACTTGGTGTTTAGCACTGAAACAGCACTGAAACACCCGGTCTCGCACTGAGTTTTTAAGCATTCAATGAGGAAAAAATAATAAGAAAAGTAGAATATCTGGGAGACAGCGACGTCCGTAAGGAAAGGGCCGGCGCCTGCCTTACAGCGAAGCAGCAACCCTTCTCATATCTCCAGCTAACGCTCGCATGCCGATGACGTTGATCGTGGGAAATTACTTTGAATTTTACTTTGTTCAATTGAATTCCCAGACAAGGACCAGCCGATCGCGGAAATTCGAGAGCCATAATGTTTCACGTGGCTATCGAAGATAATCAAATAATAATATTATTATCAAAGATAAAACTTTAATATAAGTTAAATATATATATACTAAAAAAACATGATTTTTATTATGGAGATTTTTAATTTATAAATTAGTTTTGTTTCAATGTTATGAATTATCAAGACTACATGGCCAAAAACCATAATTCATTTTATATGACACTAATTCACATGACATTTTTTTAATTAATGAATTTACTTAGAAGGACAATAAATACATAATTACTTTGAAAATAAATCTCAATTTTTCATTTTTTCATACTATTAAGAATATTTTGAAATATTCTATGGAGGTTCTATTCCAAAATAGATAATAAATAATATTTTGTTTATTTATTTATTTTCTATGTAGTTCACATACGAGTCGATAAGTGACAACTACATACACATAATATGTGTACCTGTTATATTCACTTTAAGGGAAGTGTAAAGAGAATTGAATGGCTGACTTCTCAATAGCAAAGGTACTTTAATGACTTGAACTCCACAAACTGAGCTAACACTCGAAACTAAATAATAAATACTATTACTAGTGTAGCCACATAAATTAAATGACCGGTAAATGCCCAAGACATCAATCCATAATAAGCATCAAAACATCTATTACATTTTCCAAATTAAAATAAATCATAAAAGTTAAGTAAATAATAAATATTTTAAAATAATCTACAGTTAACTAAATTAATCTAATACTAAATAACCTCAATTACCTCTTCAGTAAAAAGTCACAAGATCAATCCTCATTAACACCCTCAAGATTAAGTTCTAGCAATATGAAAGACCCTAATGAATATGCAGTGTTTAAAAGGAACTTTTAAATTTAAATCACATTTCTCGGAAGATTCAAAGAGATGAGGAGTACAAGCAATAGTAAGAAGGTGAACATCAAAGAAATGAGAATGATTGTTTTGAATAATTTGGTGAGTGTTGGATGCCTGAGCAAGTTTCTTAATTTCTCAATTTCATTAAGTTTATTCTTTACTTGAAAAGTCAAATTGAAAATAAGATGAAGTGATAGAAGTCCATATGTCATCTAAGTTATCTTAAGAGTCATGTAGGGTAGCTGAAGACTCAAGATTTTATGATGCCAAGATTGGATGCTAAATACATAAATTAAAGACTGATTAGTTCATGTGATCCTTAGGATTGATTTATTTAGGAGGAGGATTGAAGTGGTGATTTATGGCAAATAAGAGGAGAGCCTCCGAGATGGCTAGAGATGAAAATGAATATGAAGATATTCTACAATATCGTCCTCCCATATTCAGAGAGATCCATACAAATCCAACAACCATGGAAAGTTTCAATCTAATGAACAATGATTTAATACAACATCAAATTATTCATAGACTTGACATGCGACATCTGCACCATATCATTGTGCACGCCAAGCCTCAATCAGTTAGGAATAGTCTTTGAGATTTAATCACCAATATTGCACCTCAATTCCAATCAAAATTTCAAGCTTTATTGTTCCATGGAGCACTTAGCACCAGGAATATCAAGCTTTATGACTGTGCCATCAGAGACAAGAGGCTATCGCGGTTACCTAAACAATTACAACAAAGAAATGTGAGATTACCTAATGTTGTAGCGCTACCCAATCATGAATATACATGGGGAAAACAACCCTCATGGAAGCAGCTGGACAAAAGGTGGCGTATTGGACATTGTACCAACCCCTCATGGAAGTAGTTCACATACTGAAGGTTGATCAGGAAGTAGAGTAAACTATGGGAATTTGATACTGACAGCAGTAGTTGGGAATTCCTTGGTTGTTTTGCTACAATTAAAACTTGTGGGGGGAGGGGTGAGGGTACACACATGTTGGCCTTAGATGTAAACACTGAAACATTGACACTTCTTCCAGAATGTCCTGGAGCCAAATATTTTAACTGAAAGGGATGATGTGAATATCAGTTTTTCTAAGCGTTTAATGGACTTTCCTGTTCCTGGAAGTTAATTATACTACTCTGGAAAGTTCGAAAGGAAAATCTATATAAAATCGTCTAGGTACTAGGTATGGAACATTGTATGCAGTTTACAAAGACGGGCCGGATGACAAACATCCCTTGAAGTTTACTCTAGGGATGATTAGATGAGTGGATGGAGTAATATGGTTTACTTTGTTGTTGGTAAATATGGATAATCATCAATTCATAATAAAAATCAAGACACTTACATCATGGTATATCTTATCTTGCTAAAATTGAAAAATATAGAAAAAGTTACTGTATTATAAATTTATTATTATTTTATTATTATTATTATGCCAATAGACATCTATTTTGGAATATGGCTTCCAAAATTTTAGTTTAATTATCAATAATTATTATGTGGATGATAGAGATTTAACCTCCATTTTCCATCTAAACATTTGTACCTAAAGATATAATGTAGGTACCCATTCTTATTTCTTAGAAGATAGTTTGAACATCAAACAATGGATTCTTGTTTGAATAATATCCCATGTGATTCGCCATGATTCTTTATGATCTACTTTCCAATGATTAATTGCTCATGAAACCAATTGTTGGAAATATAATTATACTGAGAGGGGGGTGATGAGTATAATGAACAATATTAACAAATTAAAATCCTTTCAATGCACATATAAGATAAATCACATCAACAATAAGAGATATACCTGATATATGAATATAAAATATTTTATTAATTACCGATGTTGTAGGCACCAACCTACAGTTACATTGATTTTCCAACACCAACCCCCTGAAATGTTTTATTAGCATAAACTAGAAGGAGGCACTAACACCTTAAGATGTTTTACTGGCACCAACCCCTTGTGAAACACAAACACAACTTGAAAATGCCTAAATGAATCCTTTGTCTATGTCTTTAGTTCTATTTTTGGAATGCTCCTCTATTCGAAATGTTACTCCTTGTTCTATATCCTTAGCTCAGATTCATATACATCCCCTGAACTTATCGTCAGACCTATTTTGTGATTACACATCCTCTACAAAATTCGTTCCACATTCTTATTTCACACCTTTCACGCCACACAACCACATCACACTAAAAAAATTGTTCTGAATTACTCAGCCAATTCCACTCTCTTTCCAATCTTTCCAGGCTTATTTATACTTAACGGAATTGAAAAAATATGCAGAGCCAACACTCTGTGGAGGATAATCAAGAAATCTTGGTATATCACTTTAATGTATTTTGTTGGAATTCTAATCAGGATGACCTGGATATGAATCAAATCAGTGACTACTTGGCTCCTTAGGGGCTTAATTTTAGTTACATAAAAACCACATCATATGACCTTGTTAACCAATCACTCCACTAAATATGAATTTGATTCCACTTTGTTATAAATATTTGTTGGGCATTCAGATTCTTTATATACCCTGATTGCCAAAAAATACTAATTATGGATCCATGGTTTTCATTGTCACTTAATAGGATCGAGATTCGAGACCATATTTTTAATCCACTAAATAATGTATCTGAAATTTGGGTCCACCAAGATATGTTAACATTCTCGGATATCCAGATAAGTCAGATAACTCTTCTCTACATAAAACCATGGCCAATATTGGGATCTTGACCAATTTCCCTTTAAGCTCAAATCCGATGTCTAACCCTTTTTATTTTTTCAAACCATTTGCATCCCTCAACTCCCATATAACTTGATAACCAAAGTCCGCCCAAATTCTGATCGGGTCCCTTAACTTTGACCTTTTTGTGTACACCCCCAAATTTCTTGGGACCTTGGATACCCATATATTTTTTTTGAAACTAAGATTTTTCTTCTTTATATCCATATCTAGTCAAAAAATAAACCTGCAAACTAATGAATCTCTGAATCAATAAATGCCCTGATCGTATGGAATTTAGGCCTTTTTCTATTTTGGGGAAAATTTCCTTTTTCATCAGCATTTTCACCAAAATCTAAATACACATGAAACTTTCTCTAAGCCATTCCCTGGTGCGAATCCTAATACTTTAGGAGCTTCCACATAGAAACTTCAAGAACCAATCAGAACATGCCACTTGGCCCTCTTTCCATGTCATTTTTTCCATGTTTGTTTTTTGTCACATGTCATGCCATGTCATCGCCATGTGTCACTTGGAATGGGGACACTTGGTCAACGTAAATTCCAAATATGTCTACCTCTTTTCCTCACCTTAGGGTGCAACATCATCATCTTCTTCCCCGTAGTGCCACTTGTCATCCACCCTACACTACCATGTCAATTGGGGTTCACTTGATGGCTAATGGAGAAATCCATAAACATTGGTTTTTTGTTAAGAAGCTCTTTTGTTGCATCCTCAAATACCTAGATGCCCTAATGCAGAGAAATGTATCTGGTATTTGATTTTTGGTCTAATTATTCTTACAAAAAAGGGAAAAAATGCCTGGATATGTTGAAAAATCCCTGATGCATTGCTAAGACCTAGATATTACTTAAAGATGGAAGTTTGACCAGCTTGGAACCTTGCTTGACTTATTCACTTCAACTTCATTTTCCTCTTGATTTCTGTGGAGTTAGGAGAAGTACCATATAATAACAACACACATTCAATAGTCTCCCATGTTGCCGAACTTGGAATCGATGACACTATAGTTGACATCAATGACAACATATATGCAACAAAATTCACTCGTATATGCTTTATTTATCATGTTTCGACCTTCACGAATGGGGTTGTCTTCTAGAACTTTTTGGACCTACTTGTACTTTCTAGTTAGACTTACTTGATAAAAATTTTCATATATTCTCATTCCTATGGAGTTATAGGGAGTGGAATATATCATTGGAAAGGTATTAGAATAATATATTCAACCATATATCTCATGATTCCATTTAAGTTAGCTATGTAGTGTAAAATTTCTTTAACGATAGGCTATCTAAGACGGGAAGCAACAAAAAACTTGGTATCTAAAAAATATTCCATCAATCTTCATTTTGAAATCTTTATCTTGCAAATCTATAGTCTTACTCTTGTATTTGAAGTCGATGGAAACAATATTTCCCATACCAGTAGGTTATTCCATTTGATGAGGTAATGATTAATTTCTTGATTCCTCAACTACTTAATCCTTTTTCCCAAAAAAATTATGATTCTAGTATGGTTTTCCTTTCTTCATTAATCTTTGGTAAAATAATTGGACTGTCATTCAAGAAATTTTGAGGTCTAAAATGGGCCTCCTAAGTATTATTATAAAATAATAGTGGAAATAATAATAAAAATTAGTTGACCTCACCAATTTTTGGAGAAAAAAAATAAAAAACTATTTTTTCAACTCGTATTTTCAACTCATCTCCTTACGATTTTACCCAAATTTTGAGCGGGAGCACTCATTGGATTCATAATTTAATTTTTCATCCAAGGAGTACCCATGTTCCATACTTTATAATCCCACTCATCCCCTTATAATTTAAATGTCCTCCCATAGGAGAAGCGTGTAATTCCAATAGAACCTTTCATTTGAGTTTTGAATTCTTGCATAAGTATATGCAATCTTTACTGTAACACTTCCATCCCCAAATTTACCCGTTTTTAGAAGCCCTTCAAGTAAATGTGAAGCAGAGTGCCACTATGACATGACCCAAAGGAGCTGAAGAAACACCCTATGTTGTCAATCCTTGAGTTGTGACCTTGTTTCACTGACCTAAACCCCAAACCGCGTCCTTAACATTACTTCCATGCGGTTATGAGGCTATAAAAACACTCATAAGCTTGGCTGCTAGTGGTTATGACCAAAAATCCCTAGTTTAGTTCCTGTGGTCCCAAGATCTGAGCCACTTTTCTAGGCTAGCCTCTATACCACTACCCAAAATATCCTATGACTTTCTAGAATCATATTTATCATGAAGACAAAGCTAAACATTCAAACTTGAATTAGAAGCTTAACGTAGATTGACCACAACATACTAGACATTTCATCAAACACATGGTAAACATATAAGTTGCATGTCATGAATGCATATCTTAGTGTAATCTTTGTACTTTAGCTGAGAATCACTGAGAAGGTATAATTCCCTCTCAAGTAGCTATAATAACACTTGTTATCCCATGCATTCATTAACCATTCATCAACTTATCAAACATAACAAGAGCCATAACTACAACATATCTTAAATCAATCTTATAACCAACATATAACAAAGTTATTAACGATGACAGAACAACCATCCAATCAACATAATAACCAGTAAAAACACTCATGAATCAAAATAGTAAAATAGCTCTTATTAACTTATACAAAATCAAACCAAGTTAGGGACTTCCATGTACCACCCGAACATAAATTGAGATGAACCAAATATTTCTTTTAATCAATCACCCTCGTGCCATAATCCAAGCATGAATGTGGGATCTCATGGGATAAACCAAGACATAAAAATCCAAGGGAATCCAGAGGTTAAACCATCTCCACCCTCAAATTACTGTGATCTCGCCAAAACCAGTCAAGAGATCACAAATCCAAAACAATCTTGGATGCCTTAGAGTTTATTCACCATATCTTGAGACATTTTCTAGAATGAGATATACTCTCTATGAAAAATGAATACCTTAGTCGATCATGGCTAAGAGGTTCTCTTGAGTATTGCTTTCTACCTTTTCGAACTCAAGGGACTATCTACAAAAAGGAACCTTTGGAGTTTTCTTTTTCGCCCCTTTTTCAAACTCTATTAACATGAAAAATATGTCGATTTACACCCTTTTTGGACTCGTAAAAACATCAAACAATGATGGAATCATTGATCATGACGAGACCGAACCAGTACTTCTTAGTGTTTGTTAAACATACTCAAAGGGATTCATCTGAAGGATGAAATTATAGATGAAACATATTTTATCCTCATCAAAATTGTTAAAAAATAATGAGGCAGTGACCAACAATGGTTAGGGAAATTGGTAAAATAGGATACTCCACTTGTTAGTAGCAGTGAGTCACTCTTGAATACTTCATCTCCATGGATTTTGGGTTGGGAGATCTTCTTGTCTTTTGGTTCATCACATTATTTCAAAGCCTCCATTTTCGGTTTTGGTTCAATGCTTCCAACTCCATTCGATGTTACCGATATGTTCAATAGAAGTCATTCAGTCGATCTCTGCTACAATACTCTTAAGCCTTCATTCCATGTCTATCATTCATGATCCAGTTCTGTATCAACATCATTCTGTCTCAAACCGTGATACCTGTTTCATGTCATTGATGGGGGATACATCAAGGCCCTCCTGCGATGAGTCGCTTACTATCGAAATCAACTCATTATACATGAAGTTTAATTATAAACTCCCCTTGGTACCTTGGTGCATGCATACATCAATAGAAAGTTTCCTCGCTCTCAGCGACATGCTTAAATCATTTTCCTTTGATTGAAAAATTCTGTGTGGTGTTTGATTTCAACTCATTCATTCCCACCATATAGATTGTACTATTGTACCTTGAGATCCATTAACATCATCGATGGTTTCTCTTGTGCCTGTTAATGACTTACATAATTGGTCGATAATCATATGGTGTCTACCATGTTTGACCTCAACTCATTAATTCACATGGTTAGACATGTACATTCGATGATCGTGTGAATGAGATAAAATACCTCGGATCTAGTTTCATCCATCTAGGTTGTGATTTTAGGATTAATATGAGATTACAAAGTATGATGGCTATGATCATACATATAATCATCCAGTCATGGTTCCACACTTTGTCATCAGTGGACATATATTTTTATCATTGTACATGTAATGTTAGATTACGTGTCGAGCATGGATATTCCTCCCTTAGCAAATGTCAAGATGTAAATGTATTATAACAGATGATGATCTTGATTGGTTCTTATTGATCCACAATTATCATAAAGTAAATAACTTCAGTCATCAACCATTGTTTCTGACTTTGCACTTTACGGGGTAATCTGTTATAGGGCATTTTATCACATCTGGTCAATAGGCCTATAAAATGGATCAATCACCATCCATCAACACTTTTTCACCATCCTTGCATAAATCCCTAGGTATTAATATCCCTAATCCCTGAGTTTATGGGCTTAACTACTTCATTTCCATGCTCTTAAGGCCCAATGCACTTTTTTCCCTTAGGAGACCATGTTCAGTGCAGTTTTCTCCACTATGCACTTGCACTGATCATTAGCAAGTTGTCCCTTACCGAAGGTGCATTGATTCTCCAAATACAGTAAAAATAAAAAGAATATCATAGATTCCTCTTCCAAAATCTTCCAGGATTTGTTTCAACCATTTACCTTCGATAAGACCTCTGAATTCTATCTCATCTTACCTTAGATATTTTACCCCTTATAGCTTGAGATCATCCTCCCATCAAGAGTGTCTCAAGCCTAGATTGGTAAATGGATAAGAATTCCTAAAATAACATCCTCTCTTATATATTTACTACCATCCACGATCTAGGGGTTGGATTTTGGATATTTATTACCTTCGTGTTGTTTCGTTGGTTCTAAGAGCATCATCATTCCATGCATTAAGGTGACATAGACGTGTACTTTGTGGCAAGGAAGGAAAATTCATCTTGGGGAGTCCTCTACATGATCAACTCCTATCTTTGGTGGTAACTACCTCCATTTATATTAATATAAGGAGTACATTATTTTCCTATATATGATGTTCATGTTCATATGTTTCAATTTTTTGTTGATCAATTGAATGAAGTGATTGGATAATGCTACATAGATATCATAGATATTTGACTTGTTGTGTTTGTATGTGCAAATTCTAATTATATAAATTAGAGCTAATAGTGTCACGTAAAATATGAGGAGTGAAGATTACGACATATTTCATTTAAGCCTCATATCACTTTAAGGGGAACATTATATTCTTTGGATTCTATTGTTCCATACCAGGCCACTAGGTCTAGGAAAGATAATTTTTTCCGCAAATGTACATTCCAGATAACATGGAGTAACAAGCATATGATTTAGGATCATAGCTTCTAGTAGTTTCGACAATACTACTTTGTTCTAGGACGACTCTTGGAATTAATGGCAAAACACCTCATCCATAGAGCACTCCCAAGTTGTTAAAAAATCTCTCATCTTAAGGGGTCTTACTCATGTTTCCCATTATTGGGACCCTCCACACCATCATTCTCAATGGAATTGATGGAAACTGCATTCTTCATAATGTATTTCACAACACCTCAATGAAGAAACATTAACTTTCAAAAATAAACATTGAACATAACACCAAGGATGACATTCTAAGATGGGGTTATTTACCTTCTAGCAATTTCAGCATCAAAGAGACCCATCACCTTCTCATTCACAGAGAGTGTGATGGCCCCCCAAGTAAATGGAAAATTCCCTAGAATCTCAAGGACCAACCAAAAATCACCTTATTCCTTTGGCTCTTAATTTGGAATAAGAACCTCACTTCGGACACGCTTCAAAATAGGGTATTTCAAGGCCCCTTTATATGCCATATTTTTACATAAAAAATGATTACTATGCCCACTTGTTCAATAATTTCTTTGTCTCCTTTACCCTGTGGTATCAAATTTCCACTTTCTTTTGGTAGACAGATAAGATAACTAGAAACATTTCTACCACAATTGAAAACCAAAGATATTCTCCCTTCTCAAATCATGTTCTAAATAGTTCCTGACAACTCTTCCTAGGCTTTCTTCTCTGGGAAATCTAGAGGTAACATCATAGCCACATTTTGAAGAATGCTTCCTCCACGATAAACTCTATTTCTCAATCAATTTTGACCAAAGTAAGAGAAACTATATCCATCATGAATTGGTCCTCACAAGACTAGCAATGTTGTCCCAAAGAGTAATCCATCTTAAGCACCCTAGGCCTCTCCTCCTAGTTGTTTCTCTCCTTACTTTCTTCGACAAATTTGGTACCCTCCAGTCCTTCTGAGTGGACACCCCCTCATCAAGATTTCATCAAGTTAAACTTTGATGGTGCTTCCAAAGGAAATCCTGAGAAAGTGATCTATGGTGGTTATTTCAACAACTATCAAGGGAAAATTATTCACAGTTATGTAGGATCGAATGGGTACACCACTAATAATGTTTTAGAGCTTTGGACTCTAGAACAAGGATTGGCAATAGCACTCCGCAAAGGCTACCACAAGCTTCTCATTGAAGGAAACTTTCAGTTAATTATAACAATTTTAAGGAAAACCTAATGTGACACCCCTCCCTCCACAATTTCAAATGTCTAGAGGACTGAATCTCATATTTCAAAGGTCACATCTCTCCTTTCCCAAATTCAAGGTCCCCTTCTTTCTCACATTGAAAAAAGAGGCAAAAAACATGCTAAAAAGATTTCTAATATTAGGTCATGTATGGATAATACTCCTTTAGATCTGGAGTGAAGTCTACATATTCCCCTGCTCCTTCAAACTAATTTTCAAAACATAGCAACGTCGAACTATAGTGATTCTCTCTAGATAGTAAATATTTGATGATGAGGAGCAAATAATGCCACCATATGCAAGTCAAGTTCCACCTCAACAATGACTAAGAATGAGCACATGCTTTCTTTTTCTTAATTCACACGTCTATCCATTGCTATGCAGTGAGTGATCAATATGTTTTTCTACATGTAATTCCCAAGTTTATGTTGTTTTTCCTATCAAACATTCTCATAAAACAAGGTCTTAGTAACCTTAAGATTTTAAACTTGTGGTTATGGTTTGGTTTCACTTTGGGCAGACCAAGAACCACAAATTTTGGTTCATGAAGTGTCCAACAATACCAAAAAATTAGAAAACAATTATAGATTAAATTAAATATTTTCCATTCTCAATTACTTTATCTCTCTATATAGAAATATTATGTAAAATTAAAATGGAGATTAAAGTATTTTATTTATGGAAACCATTAATTTTTTTTTAATTTGTATAACTGATTTTGAATTTATTTTCAATATTAATATTTTTAATTTATTAATATACCTATTATTTTATTATTTATAAATGTAATTGGTATATGACAACATTTCCCCATATTGAAATGTAGAGTGCCTCCCCCATATTGATATGGAAAGTGGCTTCACATAAAAAATAAATCATAATTGCAATACCTTTTAATGACTTAATTATAATAAATTTTATCACCTTAAAAAATATGATAATATTATATTCTCATACATAAATAACCGAGGGAAGAGGAAGGTTGTTGGTACTAGAAGAGTGCTTTTCTCACAAAGTCATTACTATTATATTTTTCAAGATATCAAAGCTCAATATGTTACAAGTGGAGATCTAGTCTTAGAGTGAGTAAGATAATAGGTATTCCACTCAAAAACCAAAAATAACCCCAATTAAATAACTATATAATCAAATTAATTATTTTCCATTTTCGCTTGGATTCAATAGTTCAACCTCCAACTCCTTACGAATGTGAGTAAAAGAGTCAAAATAATAAGACTAAAATTTTCACCGAGAGGTGCAAAGGAACACTGATAGGAGGAGGGGGGAACATGGAAGTAAGTAAAAACAACATTTAAGTAAAATGCCATCAGATAATTTTAATTTGCATTTCGAACTGCAACAACTAAAAAAAGTCAATGAGTTGCTTAAAACTCATATCCATATCTTTTCAGATTCTACATATGATTGAAATCCATGATTGTGGTACAAAATTCAAATATCTTTATGACAGAATGGCCATGACTTCATGTAATCACCATAACCATAACTCCATTTCTTGGACCTGGATCAAAAAATATTCATCCACCAAAGCTTTAATTGCTTTAAAATATGCAAAGTATGGCACCCTCCTTCCTCAAAAGAATGTAAGCACTATGTATAGCTGAAATACTATTAGATCTGGGAACTTTCAACACACATTTGGCAAAGTTCAAAGCTTTGCATATAAGAAATTCAAATATCTGACCCATAAGTAGTTCATGTATAGGGAATGGTTTCACATTAAAATAGTCCATATCATATTATTTTGGTGGAAATATTCCAGGAAAAGGGTTTTCCCTAAGCAATATCCTTTGTAGCATAGGCAAAGCCATATCTTCCGAGGACCTGAAATCCATTTAAAGATTAGGATCTCATCAATAGAAAATTTCAAGAATACAACCAAACCATAAAATACCCAACTCAAAGCTTAATGTTATATGCCTCTTAATGTGATATAGGGGACTCAAAAAATTCCTAAAAAGTTCTTGGATGTTGGGGTTTCCATCTTTTCAGATAGCATACAATACCATGTCAATTTGGAGCAGAAGAGAAGAAATTAAGTGTTTTGGAAAATCCATGGAATTGTATGGAATTGCAAGGAGAAAAGTAGCACCAAAATTGTTTCAAAATTCCTCCATGTAAGGTAACCAATTGTTTTGGAAAATCCATGAAATTGTATGGAATTGAAAGGTGAAAGGAAGTGCCAAAATTGTTTCAAAAGTTCTCCATGGAATGTTTTCACACAAAACTAAAGAAACAACTTGAAAATCATTAATATTGTCAACAAAATAAATAATTGAAGCCTATAGAAAACAATAAACATTTACCCTTTATATTTTCTCATCATTAATATTGTCAACAAAATAAAAAATTGAAGCCTATAGAAAACAATAAACATTTACGCTTTATATTTTCTCAAATGCCGAATTAATTTTTTGCATTTTTTGAAGATTAATGAAATGTTAAAAGACACTAATGATGAAAAAAACTACCTTTGATCATTGTTTAAGTACCCAAAGAAATGTTTCCATGTTTCTGAAGATTAATGAGATTTTCCAGGCCACAAATATTAAAAGACATGCTTTTCAAAATTTCTCAATGCCCAAACAACATTTCTTTACTTTCTTTGAATATAAATGGAACTTTATAGCCCACGGGTAGTGAAAAATACAATCTTGAAGCAATGAGCTATAAGAAGCTATCATATTAAAGATGTTTCAACTTCCAACTTCATTGAAATGAACAATGATTGTTAGGATTAGCCATCTCCCACCTTTAAAATGACATTTTCTGACTTTTCAAACTAGCCAAGTTATTTTGCCTTGAGTTTGAGGGTTTTCCACCCTTCAAGAAAAAATAAATACATATGTAGGATTCCCAATACAAAAATATGCTTGGCAGAATGAAAATTAATTATGGAGAAACTATGAAAGAAATGGTCAACTCAAAGGTGAGACTAGCCCAACCTCAGAGTGCCTACTCACATGCCACTTCACACATAAGACCCAGATCTTGCATCATCTCTAGAAATTCAATGATCCAACTTTCCACAGGTAGAACACTTGTTAAGACTCCTTCATTTACTCATGCATGGTGGCCTGAAACTCTGTGAAAAACCACACTCTTTTATGCTCGGTGCTAGGAGGAGGGAGAGATTATATAATCACACTTTTTTATGCTACACGCTGAGACTATGGTCAATGATGGCAACTTCGACGGTGAATGCACTGTAGAAAGTATTAATGAATTCACAGAGGAAATGATGAGGCTAGGATGAATACATATGCACACATAACGAATCTTCCAATTCAAATGCAAGGCTTGGCACAATGCCTTCTCAAGACACAACTCTTTAATCCCATCTTCTCACCAACGCTTAGAGAGAGCTACCCATCAATGAATTTAAAAGAAAGATATGTTTGGTGCAAAGTCAGAAGAAAGCCTTTCTCAACCATAGCTCTCACACCTTAAGAGAAATATCACAACATAACAATGGATCGTTATGACTGCAAGGGTTCCTCCTCTATCCACACAACGACACACATATATAATCCAATTAGAAAACACAATGCGGGTATCAACCTTACTGCACTCCAACAAATATCTATCTCCCACAGTGCAACATGTTCAAGAGTACCTTTGCAAAATTTTCAACGCAACAACTGCAACAACTCAATGGCGCTTTTTCACCACTCTGTCAAAGAAGATAAACTTCCCTCCATCACTAGGCCAAGAAACGACACTCCACGACTCTGGTCCACACATACTCTAACAAATAAAAAGTGTGTAGCTCACCACATGAACATGGTTCACGCACATGAACATGAGCATGAGTATGATCGCCACACCACACTTCTGTTGCGCTCGCAACTAAGTTATCCACACTTTTCACTAGCATTCATAGAATCAAACATCACCACACACAAATTCTTCACTCTGGCATAAATAAAATGCATCCCTTCGGTTTTGACATTATAGAAGATCATGTCGCAAAAGAAAACTAATAGACAGATATTGTCTGGAACAGTACGCTGCAACCATTAAATACAGGAGAAAATCACCAAACAACAAGACACACCTCCCACCTATGACTACGCCTCCACGCCTTTGCCACGCTTCATAGTCCCACAAAACTTTTAAGCATAGTTACCAAATTTTATTTTGAATTTGATTCAATAAGAAAAAAATGGCTACCTAAAACTCCATAAGGAAAAAATTCAGAAGTGTAGACCTTAAAAAAAAAAACCTATATTTTTACTTTGTATCTTCTTAAAATCATAAATTTTAATATCTCTTTTAAAAACAAAAAAATAATTTCATTATTAATCAATAATGAAAATCTAAATTTCTCCTCCTAGATTTAGCCTTTCCAAGTGGATCCCATTGAAAGCACATTTACAAAAGATGATTTTGTTCGTCTAGTTAAATGTTGCATATTCTACTCATTCTACTCAATCCAAAACAGGCAGGGGAAAACACACCAAAATTTTAATTCATAGTTTTTGATTTTGTTACTTGTGACAACTGGATTATGTGCTAACTATTTTTTATGTTATTTATTTTTAAAGATACTAAACATTTATTTATTTTGAGAAAAGGATTACATGATGAACATAAATTAATTATGTTTTTTTTGAAATAAAATTTAAATTATGGAATAGTGGTTCCATAAAAAGTTAAAAAACTGATGATAAAAGTATTCCAAGAACTAAGAGTGGTTGAACATAAAATAGTTGAAGACAGTTACCTTTCCTCTGGGGATAAAAGTGCATCCCAGTGAGGAAAACAGGTTATGTTTTGTGACAAAAAACAAGAGGAAGAGAGTGAAAAGGTTTCCTGAGCTGGTGGTGACCAGTGGAAAGCACTCAGCATTCCTTAACCCTCTAAAGGGAGAGTACTAGACCAGGGGTCTTGAGGTATCTTCTGGGTTATATTTCAACCTACTCATCTCAGGTGTGGAGCATGGGGGGAGATGAGGACGTAATTACCTCTCTCATGGTAGGGAGGACATCATTAGCAGATTCTGGAACGAGATAAGTATACATACTACATAAATTACTAAGAACTAGAAATTTTGATGTTTAGATAGATTTATTGAATACAAGAATGTTTAGACAGACTTCCTTGATATGGAAATATTTAGACAAATTTATTTTAACACAGGAAACTTTTTCTTGAAAAATGAAATGAAAAATTTGTATTGGAAATGTTGCATTTAAATAGTATTTATGTTTCTTGTAAAATATACCAGACATTACAGTAGAACTGTTAAATATATGGGGTATGTGTAACATCAATATTTGTTTAATACAGTCTGATTTTCAAGAAAAATAGTGTGAATAGAAAACTATAGCACCAAGTTAAACAAAGACAGAAAGTAAAAAAACTAGTAATATGGACCAGGTAAATCGCTAGTTCAGTGTCCAGGGTCGAAACCTCAGACCCCAAAATTGGTCGTTGACCAGTAATATATGATATTCATAGACATCGGAGTTGTAGGGTAATAACTCCACATTCAGGTGATTCAGAGACCTTTAACTAAACGAGGAACTGGAATAGTAAAGCAGATGAAAAAAAGAAAATTTCTTGTATGCATTAAGGTAATATAAATATGAAGTTCTAGAAAATTCCATAACCAAAGTGATATATATATTCCATATATAAACCCTCTTTTGTAGAAATTAACGCAGGAATAAAATACTAAATATTTGCTACAGATAAGAAAATAAGACAAGCCTTTCAAAACAATCTTTTCGACTAAAGTGAGAGTCAAGTAAGGTAAATATAGAATGTTGGACATTCACAAAATCATATCATATAAATATATTCCGAGAATGATAAAAATAAATAGTGATTTCTATCTATAAGAAGGAGTTTGAACTTAAAATAAAACTGAAATATTATTAGAAATAAAACTTGAGCCAAGTATTGTCTACAGTAAAGGGTTTACAAAACTCAGTTACACAGAGGATTTCCCTCATAGGCTAGGCCAAATGTTCGACCGATAGCCTGGAGTAACCTTATTAATTTAAAAAACATGAAATTCCAGAAAAGGGATTGCATGTGGCTTTTACGCCGGAAAAACTTCCGCTAATACATTAAAATGAGATGGTAATGCAATACCAAGCTAGAGAAACCACTATATAAATTCATAAAAACCATATAAGGCACAGAGCTAAGCCCGTAAGGCTTATGTCGAAAACATTACAGGGATTCTGGTACCTGTTAGGGGAACCAGCTAAAATTAGAATAACAATCGAAGATTCTTAGAGAAATGAAAACATATCTGTAACCCTTGTCATGGAGCCGCGGAAAGTTACCTGCAAAAACACAAGCCATTCAAAAATAGGATTTACACCTCTGAATGCTAATATAATTGTGAAAGCTAAGAGATAGAGACAGAAAAATTACAACTTACCTGAGTAATTTATTCCGCGGACCATAACAACAACTCTGCAAGGGAAAAATACAGAGGAATCCAAGATAAGTTAAAAATAGAAGTATAAATTGAGTGAATTACCTATGTAAGAAAATGGGTTTGTGGAAAAATCACCATATGACGCGAGCGGGTGGCTATACTCAACGAACGGAGTCATAAAACTGAACTTTGAACCATAACTATAAGGTAGGAAACCAGCAGTGGAGGATAAACTCGACACAATGCCAGACCACATGCGGAAACTACGAGAAAAAGAATACTCAGAATAAAATTTAAGAGTTGGGTATCAAATACCCCATGTAAATAGTGTAAAGGTTATCGCAGGGTTGTGAGATTAAATTCTTACCTACACTAGTAGTGTGGCCGCCAGCACCGAGCGGAAGAGCAAAAGAACTGAGCACTATAGAGTTGCATAGAATTTTTAGAGAGTAACGCCTCAGAGCCGACACACAATGAGAATTTATTTATGGTTTTGGGAGGCGTCATTACCCTAAGTCGAAGCTCAAAGATCGCAATCGTTGATCGTTTAACCTAAAATCCAATGGCGATTGAAAGGGTAGGTGTCCCCATTTGAATAAAGAATCCTGTGCAATGTACCCTAACCTTATCCGACATTAAAATATTTAACCCTCGACACGAATATCCTTATTTAAATGATAAATACACAATCAAGTATGGAGATCTGTCAAACCGCCACAATCCCTTTGGGGTTATGTATACGTGCCATAGTACCAAAACATTTATAGTCAACCAGGATACGATTTGAAATGAAATCGAAACATTAATATAAGTTCATATGTCAAAAAGAGTAAGGTTGAAAAAATAATTCGATACGTCGATGTTATTGAAAATTGGGTTTTGTAAATAGAATTAATATATGTCAAAACATTATTTGGATAATGTTAAACCAAGAAATTATGCATATTCGCCACAAACCTAATTTAATTGTGGACATCTAGATTATTATATTTATGTCCATATGTATTATAAATATAGTAAAAGTAATTTTTTTTAATTGAACTATCTTGTATGTTACAAGTGGAATCAGAGCAGCGTTCCTATGCTGGGACCCAATGGGTCACCTAACGTGATAAACTGTTGTGTGTAAATGGTGCACAGAAACATAACTATCAATAGAAGGCAAATAAGGATGGGATCGACACAACAAACACCTCGCCTCAGTACCATCCAGAAATGAATCCAGAAATGTGGATTCAGCTGAGTGTAGATCAGCACCGGCATACTAGTAGACTACTGGAAGAGCAGCATCATCAAACTAGTATACTGCTAAGCACTATGCAGAAAATACAGGAAGAAATGGTCTGGGTTAGGAGTGATAATGAGCGCTTGATGCAAGAGTAGGAAAGGATACTCAAAAGCTTTTCTGATAAACAGAATCAAAGAGTATTACAACCCAGTCTGGACATAGATACGCAAGAAGAAAATGAGCGACAAGATAAGGAATAAACTAATGACATAGTGGAAAGAATCCATTCAAAAAAGAGTAACAAAAATAAAAACTATAATGAGGCTAAGTCTGGTAATGTGTCAGAACAACAATAAATTAAGAAACAAAAGGTGGAACTACAAGGTGAGTTTTGAAATATAAAACCACCTACGTTTGATGGAAAAGCGGAGGAGGTGGTTGAAGTTTGGTTGATTAATATGAACAAATACTTACAAGTTTATTAATACAATAGAAATCTTAAAGCCAGATTAGTCATCTATCAGTTGAGAGAAAAGGCCACCCTGTGGTGGGAGGAAGTCAAGATTTTCCGCAACATTGAAGATCACGACGTGACACGGGATACATTTCAAAAATACTTCAAGGACAAGTATCTAACCAAACGTTTGTATGACGAAAATTCCAGAGAATTGCATGATTTGAGGTTGGGTCAAATGACAATGGATGAATACATAACCAAGTTCACTTCCCTATTAAGATATGTTCCTTATTTAAGGGATGAAAAGGCTAAGGTTCAACGGTTCTTAAGTAGTTTTTCGACCCACATGAAAGAGCGAATTGAGTTCGTGAATCCAAGGACCATGGACGAAGAAATTTGTAAAGCGAGAATATGTTACCAACAGTCCAAGGCAAAAGGAGAACTGGGAAAAAATTGGAAACCAAGAAAAGGGCAGAAAAGCAGTTCAAATTTCAAAAATACTAGGACTAATAAATTTAAGAATTTTGCAAGGAATTCAGTGAGAAAACAGTTTGGAAGAAACCATCAAAGAACTAATTTTCCTATGGAATAAATTCCCATAGATGCTTCCAGCAAACCTGAGCAAGGGAAAAATCAAAAACCACCTCTACAGTGCTGGGGGTGTGGTGAGGATCACTATTATAAGAACTGCCTGCATCGGGGAAGAAATGATACATTAGCTAATTTACAAGAAGCATCTACAGTGGGAGATGTAGCCCGAGATATACCCAAAATTAATGCAGCTTTGGAGGAATGGCAGGCAGATTATTAACCAACGATGATACAACTGGAAGGTAAGCTACTTTCACAACCTGTTTCTATTTTGGTTGACCCAGGTGCCAGTTTAAGTTATGTAAACCCTAGAATAGTAGAAATATGTAAGTTAAAAAGTCAAAAATTCTAAAATATTTGGCTAGTATAGCTAGCTACTGGGGCAAAAAGAAAATTTTGTGCCAAAATTCCAAACTGTACACTGGAAATTGGAAACCAATAGCTAAATGTGGATTTGAATATATTGCCTTTGGGGTCCTATAGTATTACTAGGCATGGATTGGTTAGAGATACACTAGAAACTGGTAGATTGTAAAGAGAAGATTATATATTATAGAATGAAAGATGGAACTCACCAAGAATTACAAGGAATCAAGAAACCCTTTCATTTGTGTCCATCGTAGCCTCTCAAATGAGTAAGTGTATTAGAAAGGGATGTCAGATTTACGTCATTCAGGTGGGTTTTGAAAATTCCAAGGAAAATACCCCTATGCTGGAAAGCATACTAAGAGTACAAGATTTCATGGACGTGTTTCCAGAAGATGTACCAGGCTTACCTCCAAGAAGAGACATTTATTTCACTATTGAGTTGATGCTAGGAGCATCACCAATTTCAAGCGCCCCATATCGAATGAGTGTACCGGAGTTAACTGAATTGAAAATGCAACTAAAAGAGTTGTTGGATAAAGGGTATATTCGAACAAGTGTGTCTCCTTGGGGAGCATCAATGTTGTTTGTAAAGAAAAAGGATGTAACCATGTGAATGTGCATGGACTATAAATAACTCAATGAATTGACGGTCAAAAATAAATATCCGTTGTCACGGATTTATGACTTGTTTGATTAGGTGAAGCGGGAAACTGTATTATCTAAGATAGACTTAAGATATGGATATCACCATATCCGGATTAAAGACGAGGGTATTTACAAGGCTACCTTCCGTGCCAGATATGGGCATTACAATTTTATGGTATTACCATTTGGTTTAACTAATGCACCAGCAACATTTATGAGGTTGATTCATGGCATATTTCACCCCTTTTTGGAGAGATTTGTTCTGATGTTCATTAATGCTATTTTGATTTATTCAAAAAATCATGGAAGAGCACAAGGAGCACTTAAGGATAGTGTTGGAGATGTTATGAAGACATTAGTTGTACGCCAAGTTCTGCAAATGTGACTTCTTCAGAGAACAAATCTAGTATCTAGGCCATGTTATTTCCACTGAGGGAATAGTGGCCGATCCAGAGAAAATAAAAACTATTATGGAATGGCGAGTACCCCAAAATGTGGCAGATATCTGATCCTTTATGGGGTTAGCTAGATACTATCGACGGTTCATTGAAGGATTCTCAAATATTGCCTTCCTGATTACATCATTTTTTTCCACAGAAAAAATCGAACCTTCTATTATATAAGAGGGTTGCATAGCATATGCGTTGCATTGTCCCTTCCCTTTTCCAGAGAAGTCCATAAGCAGCTGTTTTTGGGAAAATATCAGTAAATCCACCCTACAGCCCTGTCAACAAAATCTAATGGATAAAATCAAAACTGTGGTGTAAGCTACCCCCGGCTTCCATATAGGAAAAAACACCGAAACAGGGTAGACTTGAACCCACAACAAGTCAAAAACCAGCGAGTAGACACTATGATGGCTATAAGTATTTTTTGTTAAGTAAGAAAACAGAGCTCAGGCCTCCATTTAATGGAAAACAGCGCTGAGTTGTAAGCAGTTTTAAATATACATAAAAATTTTTACAGCAAATGACTATGAACAGAAAATAAAAAGAGACTGAGAAGGTAATAGAGCTGTTGACAGCTCCCGAGTTAAGCAAAAACAGGAGGAGCAAGTCTCCTTGCCACTCCATCAACTACTTCTTCAACTGACCATGCATCCAAAACCTGCTTAATGCCTTTTTTAGAAAGGCTGTCTGCTTCTGTTTTTCTTTCCCTGTAAATGTGACATATTTTTAGCTCAGCAAAACAACTTTTAAGACGAATAATTTCAGCAAGCAAAGGGGTTAAGAGAAAATTCCTGCAAAGATGTGAACCATTTTCCCACTTGACTGTGTTTAGAGAATCCCCAAAGATCTGGACCTCCCGCTCATTGCACAAAGAGAGCCAGCAAAGAAGCAAATGTAAGGCTTTGAGCTCAGCAAAATTATTTGTTCCGGTACCAAGTCCAATGGAGGCTTTGAGAGAAATTCCAGTGGGAAAGTGAATGACCAGACCCGCTCCACAATTCTTGTTTATATCTGAGGCTCCATCGAAATAAGCCCACGAGATGGAGCCCTTTATTTCTTCTGCCTGGACAGGTCTAACGCTCAGAGAATTTGATGGAAGTGGTATGCTTTCATATATGGCCACTCCTTCGGCTGCTAATCTGGCGATGGGGAAGAAAGAGTCTTTGAAGATTTGGTGATTTCTGGCAAGCCATACTCCCCAGACAACCAGCAGGGGCATCGTTCTGACTTTGTCATTTGGAGCCTGCTGCCACCAATTATTCCAGGCCTCTGAAATCTCCTCCCCCTCCCAACAAAGGGGGACCTTTGTTTGTCTTAACATTTCCATCCAGAGGCTTTTTGAGAAAGGACAGGCAAGGAAAATATGCTGGAGAGTTTCCTCACTCTCCTTACACAAGGAACACCACCCAGGACCTATCTTCCCCCTTTTTTGGAGAAGATCCCAAGTAGGTACTTTCTTCTAAAGAACACACCAGAAAAACAGCCGAGTCTATGCAGGCCCTTTTAGTTTCTACAAGGGCTTGGCCCACCAGTTTGGCTCCTCCCACCCCTTTTGAGATATAAGCCAATCATATCCCATCTTTGGAGAATAGAAGCCTGATTGAGAGTGCACCCATCTCAGCTCATCCGACTCATTTGAAATACGAATATGTGAATTCAACAGACCTGTGCGAAAAGCCCCCCATTCTTCATGCCATCTTTCTTCTAGAGCAAGAGCATCCACTGAAAACCACTCCTGCCTCCAGATTGATGAGTTTGCATTATCAGCAATATGACTGAGAGAGAAAAAGCCTCTGTTATTTAAATGCTCGAGCAGATCTCTTGAGAGTGCAAAGGAAGCCGGGCATCCCACCCACGGGTCCCTGCCTAACCTTATGGAGCTACCGTCGCCCACTTTCCATGCCAAGCCTTTTTCAATAATCTGTATAGCTGCCACCAAAGCTTTCCATACCACAGAGGAGTTCCTTGTTGATTTGAAAGGCTGTCTAATCCAATCTAGAGGCGAGAATGGGTCAATATACTTCCTTCTAGTCACTACAATCCAAAGGTTATCTGAAACAATCAGCCTCCACGCTAGTTTAGCAACTAAAGACTGAGAGAAAGGAAATAAATCCTTTATCCCCCACCCCCCCCATTTTTTGGGTCTGACAATTTTATCCCAGGCAACCCAGGGAGAGACATGATCCTTCTTCTGGCCAGCCCATAAAAATCTACTACATATTCTGTTTATTTTCAGCAAAATGCATTTAGGCACCCAAATAAGACTAGCCCAGTAAACTGGAATAGCCAAAACCACAGATTTAATCAACACAAGCCTGCCTGCCCTTGACAACCATTTAAAACTCCAATGTTTCATTCTGTCCTCAATTTTCGCCAGGAGCCAATTCCAATCTTGAGCCCTGTATGAGTCAGGTTTCAGCTTAAAGCCAAGATATTTGAACAGATCCTGAAGGGACTTTACTTCAAACGTGAGTAACTCCTTTAAACTGTTTACTTCGAGAGGTGAGAGCCCTGCTATAGTGACAAAAGATTTCTGATCATTTATGACCAGACCCGTGGCTTTTAAGAAAAGGTCTAAGAGCCTTTTAAGACAGCAGCAGTCCTCCCGGCTCCCATCACTGAAAATGAGAATGTCGTCAACAAAAAAGAGATGGGTCACCCATAGGTTCAGCCCAACTTCAATCCCTTTCATATCACCCTGTCTCTTCGCCGCTTTGATCAGTAAACTTAAACCTTCTGCTGCTAGCAGGAACAGTAGGGGAGAGAGAGGGCATCCCTGGCATAGGCCCCTTTGCGGGTTGAAGAAATCCGAAGCAGCACCATTTATCAGAACTGCGATCAAAGTCGAGGTAACACACGCCATGACCCACCTTACAAAGTCATACCTGAACCCCAGATGAGTTAGGAGAAGCCTTAGATACATCCAACTGATTCTGTCGTAGGCCTTAGAGAGATCAATTTTAATGATGGCCCCTTTTTTCCGGCTTATTTTTAGACTGTGAAGGGTTTCCTGGGCAACACCCACTGCCTCGTGGATTTGTCTCCCATCCAAAAAACCGAACTGTTCCACAGAAATGCTTTTGGAGAGGAACGGTTTCAGCCTAGAGGCAACAATCTTTGCAATAACCTTGTATAAGCATGTGCAGAGTGAGATGGGGCGGAAGTCATTAAAAGAGGAAGGGTGGTCCGACTTAGGGATGAGGGTCAGAAAGGTAGCATTAAGAGGCTGGTAGATCAAGCCTGAGACCCTAGATTCTTCCACCACCGCTGTCAGGTCATCACCCAGAAAATAAAAAAAGTGGAGAAAAAATTCCACAGTCCAGCCATCCGGTCCTGGGCTTTTCTCTTTTTGCATCGATTTTAGGGTAGATTCCACTTCATCCTTGGAGACCGGTGCCATCAGGAGATCATTTCCTTCATCTTCAATGAAACTTGGAAAAAATTGAGCTACTCTTATAACTTCAGCAATTGAAGCTTCTATAGGGGCCTTAAAGAGGTCTTTGAAGAAAGCAACCCCAAGGGAGGCAAGCTCTTCGAAGGACTAAGCCTTTTCCCCATTTGCTTTTGGCATTTCCCAAATGGTATTTAAATTTTTCCTTCCTTTAGCATAATGCTGAATTTTTTTTTTGTTTTCATCCCCCGCTTGAAGCCAGATAGCCCTGCTCTTTAAACGCCAGCTTTCCTCCTTGACTTGAAGGATTTTCCTTCTGGCTGCCTCAAGCTCCCGGATTCTGTCACGAGATTCCACTGTGGCATAGCCTCCCCCATATGGGGCTTCCAAGAGCTCAAGTTCAGCGTTTATGACCCTTAGTTCCTCATCTTCGAGCAAAGCCTTATGAGTAGCCCAAGTTTTGGTTGCAGCTTTCAAATGCTTTAAGTTGTTCATGAACGCCTTACTTCGACGTAAATCCCCCTCATCACATAGCCCATCCTTCCTCCAAGTGGTATGAACCAAAGATACAAAAGAGTCATCAGTCAGCCAAGAGGCATTAAATTTGAACGGGGACCTAGGTTTTTTAAGAGTTCCTTTTGCCTCCATCAGTATCGGGAAATGATCGGACAGGCCCCCTTCACCCACCCAATGTTGGAAAATAGACAATTTCTCAGATAGAACTTCACCCAAGAGAAAGCGATCCAGTTTCTTCCCAACCCAGTCATCACCAACTCTTTTATTTCGCCAAGTAGGCCTGGCTTTAAGAAGCGAGAGGTCAATCAAATGGGAAGAGGCGATCTTTGAGAGGAAAAAGTCTGTTAGAGGGTCCACTCTGGCATTTGCTCCCCACGATTCAGAGACCCCCAGTGAGAATTTTAGGTCTCCTCCAATGATCAAATTTGGATGGTTAAGAAATGACTTTTGGAAAAAAGAGGACCAGAACATCTCCCTTTCCTGACAGGGCCCATAAACATTTAGAAGAAGAAGGGGAAAGCAGAGCTCCTTGGAGTAGAGCTCCACCGCCAGAGTGTGATCAAACCCCCAAGAAGAAATTTCTTTAAGATTACCAGCTCTATAGCCTGTGACCAAACCACCAGAGCGGCCCTCTGCATCAAGGGCCTGAAAGAGCCAGCCTGGCATCGATTTTGAAAGGAATGCTATAATTTACTCCCCTTTACCGAGAGTTTCCTGAAGCATAAGAATATTCGGGTTATAATGTCTGATTAAGTCCCTTAAAGCTAGTTTTTTGGGTTGACTAGCTAACCCCCTACAGTTGAAGGAAAGAAAAATCATTTCAGAGAGTCAGGGGGTGGATTTGCTGCTCTAAGCACCCCAATCAAGGATTTTTGTTTCCCGTCAACGATATCAATAATTTCCTTCTGCTTGGCCTTTGACATATTGGATTTTCTACCTCTGGTTTTCCTGGGCCCGATTGGCACCAAATCCTGCTCTAGACCACAAGGGATTTTCTCTTTCCCAGGACGAAAAGCCAAAGATCTCAGATTATAGGGGGGAGCGGTCGAGGAAGGAGCAGAATCCATGGAATGACAAGGGTGCAGGAGTTCTATCTTAGAGGATGGAGGATCTCCAGAGGACGAAGGTACCGAGACAACTAGACTGTCAACCGGTGGTGAATTCAAATTTAAACATGAAAACTCCATCTGAAGCAGCCTGGAGGTGCTAGGCATCGAAATAGCAGAGGCATAATCTAAATTAGATAAACATAAGGAAAATGGGGAAGAAAGAGGCATACCCGCCTGAGTATCCCTCACTGTCCCAGTTGTCGAAGTGACCTGAGAAACAGTCAACACAAGTGCTTTCTCTAGAGACCGGGCGGGATCAAACTGCTGCAAAGGGGCACCAGAGGTCACATCCTCCAAACCATCCTTTAAATCCTCCTCCATAGGTTCCTTTGGGAGATCCATGCCAGTGTTAGAAACAGGAAAAACCACCGACTTTCGGGGCACTTTGAGAGGGTTCCTTCGACGGCGATAGCCCAGCGGGCATTCTTTGGCCAAGTGCCCATATATGTGACAACGATGGCACCGGAATGGCAAGTTTTCATAATCCAGCTTTTGCACGAACTCCATCTCTCTATACTTTAAAGTCATGGCTTCTGCAAGCCCTTCTCGAGGGTTAAGACTTACTAAGACCTGCGCCACACTAAGATCGTTTGTTTGCTCGAAAGATTTATCAAAATCCAAGAACTTCCCCAAGGTATTTCCAATGGAAATGAAAACCGAATCAAACCAGAACTGAAGAGGTAGCCCTGGAAATTTAACCCAAACAGGAGATTCGTTCAGCTTCTTCGTCTGGGCATCGAACATAGGTGTCCATCTTTGAAGAAGGACTGGTCGTTTACCAAAGCACCAATTTCTGTCAAGAACCCAATTAACATGATCTTTGTGGGCAAAGCGCAAAGTAAACCAACCTCTCTCCAGTGCTTTAATCTCCACAGGCTTTCCTGGCGCATTTTCCCACTCCGATTGAACCCATTCCCAGATATAATCAGTCGTGAATTTCCGCCCTCGCACTCTGCCAACGAGCCTTGTCTCAGTGGCTGCCATGGCATCTTCTACTCAAATATCCACTCCTAATGTGCAGCAAGGCTGGGGCTCCTTCTTTCTAATAGGACCCTGCTTTTTTCGCTTCCCACCCACCTTGGTAACCTGCACCTCGTCCTCCCCTTGTTCCTTATGATGCCGGACATCAGAGGCCTCTACCCCTGACGGGCCCTGGCACCTCTCCTCCGAAACCTTATTCACACAGAAGTCACAGATCTTATGTCCCTCAACTAAAGGTTGCTTTTCGGGTTGAGACTTCTCAGCATCCGTGGCGCCCTCGAGTTTGGTCTCCCCTTGTATGCGCCCCTTCAATCCCGCTCCCAACAAATCCAGATCGTTTGCATGCCCAAATCCATCGCCCGGTGCTCCGATCGTGGTGTCATTCTGAGGTAAATCCCGGATCGCCTCAACCGAGAGCACATTGACACCTTTTGAGCTTGATTCCAGATTTTTTCCTTGAAACGGGGCCCTATTTTCACTTCCAAAAGCCCATGGAATGCCTTCTCCTGAAACAGGCCTTTCCCTAGCCTTTTCCTTCGCATCTAAGGGCCCTTTCAAAGCATGCAGGCTACAACTGGCCACCACATCCTCTAGCCCTCCAGAAAGAGGAGGAAAACCTGTAAATTCGGAAAGGTCTAACCCCGAGGAAAGGGGAAGAGTCCCGAGAGCAGCAAGGCGGTTCCTATCGGAACTTTCACCCTCAGAGAAAACACCCTTAGAGGGTAAAACGACGCGGTCAGCCTTTTGAGTCTTTGCCAGATCAAGGAAAGCAGAACTGTAAGGGGCAGAGACTACCCCAGAACCTTTGGAAAAAACCCCTTGTTTCACAGGCGCCTTAGGAAAAAAACGCTCAAGGTTCTGAGCAGAAACATCGTGTCCCCAAACGGTGAGAAGATCCTCCGGCGCCGGTTCTAAATCCACCAGTTCGTGGTCGAGCCCCATCCCTGCAAAATAAAAGCAAACCCTAACCCAACACCGTAGGAGCTGGAAACCCGTGAAGAGGTAAAACTTCGTCGATCCGGTGAAAAACAACTGAAAAAAGTAATCTGCTTACAGTCTATGGATGAAACCGCGTGTTTTCCAACCTCGTTGAGCGCTCATCATGACTTTGCACGGAAAAATTCATGAGGTTAGGCGAGACCCTGACAGATAAGGACCCCTGTCGCATCTCGCCTCCCGCGTGGCCTGAGGCAGGCCCAGCCTGCAGACGCTTACTGGTCCACCATCCGGCGATACAGAACTCTATTCGGCTAACATGTTACTTGGCCCCTCCTGATTACATCACTGCAGAGAAAGGGAAAAGTATTTAAGTGGACTAATGAGTGTCAAAATAGTTACAAAAGGTTAAAACATTTTTTGACCACTGCCCCAGTGTTGAGGGTAGCCAACCCCAACAAAGAATTTGAAGTCTATACCGATTCTTGTAAGGAAGAAGTTGGGGAAATTTTATCGCAAGAAGGAAGAGTGGTTGCTTATGAATCAAGAAAATTGAAGGAGCATGAACAATGATATTCAGCCTATGATTTAGAGCTAATAGCAGTAGTGCATGCTCTCTGGGTGTGGAGGCACTACTTGTTAGGAAAAAGATTCGTGTTAAAAACTGATCACAACAGCCTAACCAGCTACTTTAAGCAAGAAAATTTAAACACTCGATAGGCAAGATGGAATGTCTCCCTAAGTGAATTTGATTTTGATATACAACATGTAAAATTCAAATAAAATCGTGTGGAAAATTCCCTAAGTAGAAAATTTCATTATGTTTATGAAGTTGTCTATAATCAAATCAAATGTAAATTTTTAGATCAGATAAAAGAGGAAGTCAAGAAGGATCCAGAATACCAATTTTTATGGTAGCAAGTGGAGGAAGCCAGAAGACAAGAAAAACCTTCTAACTATGAAATTATCCAGGATCAATTGTTAACCTTCAAGGGAAAGTTATATATCCCAAACCGAATGAGTTTAAAAGAACTGATCATGGATGAGTATCACCGCAGTAACTAAGTAGGACACCCAGGATACCAGAAAATGATAACAAAAATTAGAAAATTCTATTTCTGCCATGGTATGTGAAGGAATATTGTGAAACAAATATCTGGAGTGTCAACAGGTTAAGGTGGAGCATCAACACCTAGCCCGATTGTTGCAGCCTATACCAGTGCCTGACTGGAAATGGGAAGTTATATCCCTATATTTTATTACTGGTTTACCAAGGTCAAAAAGGCACAATGACTCCATTATGGTGGTGGTGGATAGGTTGAGTAAGGCATCACATTTCATACCCGTACATTCTACCTACAAAACCGTGCAAATAGTAGATATCTTCATGAGGGAGATTTTTAGACTGCATGGCATTCCAAAGACTGTCATATAGGATAGGGATGTGAAGTTTACTTCAAAATTCTGGAAGACCTTATTTACAAGTTTGGGAACCCAAATAAATTTCATCACCACTTATCATCCCCAGACGGATGGACAAACTAAGCGGGTGAACCAAATTTTGGAAGATATGCTACACATGTATGTGATGCAGTAACCAACGAAATGGGAAGAATATCTACACTTGGTAGAAGTCACATACAATAATGGTTACCAAGAGTCTCTTAACATGAGCCCCTTTGAAGCTATGTATGAGCGACAATGTTGTACTCCTATCAATTGGAGTAGCCCTGAAACCAAGTTGATGCTTGGACCGAGATCTTGGCTGAGATGGAATTAGAAGTAAGTAAGGTCAACAAAATCTAAAAGCTGTTCAATATCGGCAAAAGGTATATGCAGATAAGAAAATAACCTATCAATAATTTTAAGTTTGTGATCATGTGCATGTAAGTATTAAACCGAAGAAGATCACACTAAGGTGGACCTCCTGTGCCAAGCTAGCTCCCATTTTCTATGGAACTTTACAAATATTGGAGAGGGTGGGACCTGTGGCTTACCGATTGGCTTTACCCAGCCATATTCGGGTGCACAATGTGTTTCATGTATCCTTACTAAAATGATATGTGCATGACCTAAAGCATGTAATCCACTGGCAGAGCATTCAGGTAGGGTAAGATTAAACAAGTATACTCGATCGGAGAGAAATCATTCTCTATAGGCGAGACATCACCCAAGTTAAAGTGGAGTGGAAGCACTTCAATTTGGATGAGGTTACCTAGGAAGATGAAGGATTTGTTCATGAGGCTTATCTAAAATTTTTTGCTGAACTGAAATGAAACACCAAGGACAGTGTTTACTCCCACGGGGGAAGTTGTGAAAGTTGGCTTAAGTGCTAACTAATTGTTATGTTATTTATTTTTAAAGAGACTAAAAAATTATTTCTTTTGAGAAAAGGATTACATGATGAACATAAATTAATTATTTTTTTGTTGAAATAAAATTTAAATTATGGAATAGTGGTTCCATAAAAAGTTAAAAGACTCATGATAAAAGTATTCCAAGAACTGAGAGTGTTTGAACAGAAAAAAGTTGAAGACAGTTACCTTTCCTCTGGGGATAAAAGTACATCGCAGTGAGGAAAATGGGTTTTGTTCTCTGACAAAAAAACAAGAAGAAGAGAGTGAAAAGATTTTCTAAGCTCGTGGTGACCAGTGGAAAGCACCCATCGTTCCTGAACCATCGAAAGGGAGAGTATTAGACCAGGGGTCTTGAGGTCTCTTCTGGGTTATCTGTCGACCTACTCATCCTAGGTGTGAACCATGGGGGGAGATGAGGACGTAATTTCCTCTCTAAAGGTAGGGAGGATATCATCAACAAATTCTGGAATGAGATAAGTATACAGACTGCAGAAATTAGTAAGAATTAGAAAGTTTGATGTTTAGATAGATTTATTGAATACAAGAATGTTTAGACATAATTCCTGGATCTGGAAATATTTAGACAATTTTCTTTTAACATGGGAAACTTTTTCTTGAAAAATGAAATGAAGAATTTGTAGTAGAAATGTTGCAGTTAAATAGTATTTATGTTTCTTGTAAAATATACCAGACATTATAGTAGAACTGTTAAATATATGGGGTATGTGTAACATAAATATTTGTTGAAGACATAATCTGATTTTCAAGAAAAGTAGTGTGAATAGAAAACTATAACACCAAGTTAAACAAAGATAGAAAGTAAACAAACTAGTAATATGGACTTGGTAAACCGTTAGTTTAGGGTCCAGGGTCGAAACCCTAGACCCTAGAACTAGTCATTGACCGGTAATCTATGATATTCACAGACAGTGGAGTTGTAGGGTAATAGCTCCCCATTCAGGTGTTTCGGACCCCTTTAACTAAACGAGGAACTGGAATAGCAAAGAAGATATAAAAAGGAATTTTCCTGTATGCATTAAGGGAATATAACAATTAAGTTCTAGAAAAATCCATTATCATAGTGACATATATATTCCATATAGAAACCCTCTTCTGTAGAAATTAATGCAAGAATAAAATACTAAATATATGCTACAGATAAGAAAAGAAGGCAAGCCTTTCCAAACAATATTTTCGACTGAAGCGAGAGTCAAGTAAGAAAAAGATAGAATGTTGGAAATTCACAAAATAATATCATATAAATATATTCTGATAATGATAAAAAGAAACAATGATTTATATCTATAATAAGGAGTCTAAACTTAAAAGAAAACTGAAAGATTATCATAAATAAAACTTGAGACAATTACTATTCATAGTAAAGGATTTACAAAACTCGATTACACAGAGGATTTTCCCCTCATAGGCTAGGCAGGATGTTCGACCGATAGACTGGAGTAACCTTATCAATTTACAAAACATGAAATTCCAGAAAAGGGATTGCATGCGGATTTTACGTCGATAGAACTTCCGCTAATACATTAAAATGAGATTGTAAGGAAATACCAAGCCAGAGAAACTAGTATATAAATTCATAAAAACCATATAGGTCATGGAGCTAAGCCCGTAAGGCTTACGCTGAAAAAATTAAAGGGGTTTTGGTTACTGTTAGGGGAACCAGCTAAAATTAGAAAAACAATCAAAGCTTCTCAGAGAAATGACAACATGTCTGTAACACTTTCCATGGAGTCATGGAGAGTTACCTGCAGCAACGCAAGCCATTCAAAAATAGGATTTACACCTATGAATGCTGAGCTAATTGTGAAAGCTAAGAGACAGAGACAAAAAAATTACAACTTACCTGAGTAATTTACTCCCCAGCCCATAACAGCAACCCTGCAAGGGAAAAAGACAGAGCAATCAAAGCTAAGTTAACAACAGAAGTATAAATTGAGCGAAGTACTTGTGTAAGAAAATGGATTTTTGGAAAAATCACCATCTCAGGTGAGTGGGTGGCTGTAACAGAGTCATAAAACTGAACTCTGAACCATAACTGTAAGGTAGGAAACCAGACATGGAGCAGAAACCCGAAACAATGCCAGACCACATGCGGAAACTGCGAGAAAACGAATACTCAATATAAAATTTATGAGATGGGTATCAAATACGCCATGCAAATAGTGTAAAGGTCATCACAGGGCTATGAGATTAAATTCTTACCTGTAGTGGTGGTGTGGCTGCCAACGCTGAGCGGAAGAGCCAAATAACTAAGCATGGTAGAATTGTGGAGAAGTCTCAAAGAGAAACACCATAGAGCCGACGCACAATGAGAATTTAGTTAGGGTCTTGGGAGGGGTCATTACCCTAAGATGGAGCTCAAAGATCACAACCGTTGATCGTTTAACCTAAAAGCCAATGACGATCGAAAGGGAAGGTGTCCCCACTTGAATGCAGAATCCCATGTAATGTACCCTAACCTTATCCGACATTAAAATATTTAACCCTCGGCACATATATCCTTATTTAAATGATAAATACACAATCAAGTATGGAGATCTATCAAACCGCCACAGTCTCTTCAGGGTTATGTATACGTGCCATAGTACCAAAACATTTATAGTCAACCGGGATCTGATGTGAAATGAAATCGAAACATTAATATAAGTTCATATGTCAGATAGAGTAAGGTTGAAAAAATAATTCGGTACGTCAATGTTATTGAAAATTGAGTTTTGTAAATAGAATTAATATATGTCAAAACATTATTTGGATAATGTTAAACCAAGGAATTATGCATATTCGCCACAGACCTAATTTAATTATGGAGATCCAAATTATAATATTTATGCCCATATGTATTATAAACATAGTAAAAGTAAGAAAGAAAAATTATTGAACTATTGTGTATGTTGCATTACTCATGGGGAAGAGTGTTGGAAAGTTAAGCTCTGTCCCAGTTAAGCACCCGCACCAATCTGCTTTTGGAAAGTTTTTTAAAAAAAGAGGTGAAGTTTCGATTACAACAACTTCGCGGGTGAGTCATCAGGAGTGGTTTCGACTGAATAACCACGGCCTTCCTCCTTTGGCCTCTTGTTTCCACCTTAGGGGAACCTCCCAAGGGATAAGGCCTCCCTTCCACTATTGTAGGGATCCCAACCTCCTCCTCTCCTCTTTAAATATAGCCTTCATCCATTGATGAAAGGGCTGAATGCCTGAATGGTAGAGTCTGGTTCCCACCGGGCCTCAAACAAGAGCTCATAACTCCTATACAAATCCAAGCAAGGAGACTATTGTCAAGATCCGAAGAGAGAGGTTTGTTCCATTTCGATGTGCTTTCTCGAGACGTTGGGTCTGGCTTAGCTTACCCTCCGAAGGAGAATTGGCTGTGGCTATGGTTGTATTCTTCCTTTGATTGATTAATAATAAACGACTATTGGTTATGTGGTTCCACTCTTGTTGTTATTTATGATGATGAGTTATGTCCTTTCTGACTGACATATAGTTGCATCTACTGGATTTTACGCTTGCGTTTTTTTTCTTTCTCGTATATGCAGGTGTCCCATCACGGACATCATGGGGATCGTGATCTGCTAGAGCTGAGGAACGAGAGCGCCACCTCTTCTACAACGACTGCGTTGGATTCCAGGTAAGCCTTCATCGCTGGTTGGTTTATTTGCAATTAGGAACCTGCACTATAGCGTGATTGATTGTTGCTAGACCCGGTCTGGGCTAGTAGGGATCGCCTCTGTCCGCAGAGGGGATTTACCTCCACAACAAATCGGGGCGACTGCTAGGGACTGCTAGTTTGCTTTCGTTCGCTTTATAAGCTACGGACGTAGCTCCGGTTAGCCAAATAGTTCAACGCCTCTGCCTCCCAATTAAGTAAGTGATCAGCCGCCTGCCACTCTGAAGTATTATGAATCAACACTTGAGTATTATTCTGTTCACAAGCTGGACTTTGCTTGCTCTCGATCGCTCTTTGGCCGGCTCTTTGTGTTTGATGGTTCAGGCCCCTGTAGGATCAGATTCGACATTCGCTTTGAATTTTCGTACCTTTCATAGTTGGCTTAATTAGAGCGAGTTTAGCCTCATGGGCCTGCAGCACTGGCGTATTTCTAGCTCATCACCTCACGAACCCTCGTCCGGCACGAATTACAGCTGCATGGGCTGCGCGATCTCTCAGAGTGTGGTAGGGTTTACCTTGTTCGGAAGTTTTCTTTTGGTCGCATTTGCTCTCCGATTTTGTTTTAGATTCGTCATCGTGAGTCTGGTCTTGGTTGGGAGAAATTCTTTGTTTTTTTCATTTTCAGGCGTTGGCGCTTGTTTTGAAAGAATCACGAATCAAGAGTTGGTTCTAGTTGTAAGGGAGCTGGGAGCTGGTGCCGCTGGCTTGAAGTTAGTCTGACAAAGTCGGGCCAATTTCCTTGTATGTGAAAATTGAGACTTTTTCCCTGAATCCTTCACCAGTGTGTCTTTCCCTTCCGGTCTTTTCTCTATATGAGCATAGATTACATTGTTCATTGTTTGAAATGTCTTCTCTCCATGATTGCTTGATGTAAAAGGGAATGAATGCCTTGTTTTGATCTCTTGCTTTGGAAGTCCTCTTTGTGTTTGACCTCATATGTCTTGTCGCCTTTTCAGGGATTTCGTGACAAAGTGTTTGAAACAACGATTGCATTCTTAGTGTTTGTTTACGTCTCTTTTGCATTCATCCTTCATTAAGAAGATTTGTGTTTATTTAGTTTTCGTCTCAAAGTGTTCTTTTCGTTAAAATGCATTAGATCACATTGCATTGAAGAGTATTTTGAGATTTATCATTGAACTTAGATCACATTGTTTAATGATTGAAAGCTAAAAATCGCTTTGAGTGCATTCTCTTTCATTGAAAGCATGCATTAAGTAGATTCTCATTTCATCGAAAAATGCATTGAGTGCATTCTTATTATTTGAAAAGGAAAAAGGAAATTGTGTATAGATTACAATTGCATAGTTTTTGAAAAAGAGGGTTTTGCATATATTACATTGCATTATTCGCATCGTTGAATGTTTGAAAGTACTTTTGGATAGTGAAAGTCATCTAGTTTGGAAAGTTTTCATTTTCAGTGTTGGTGTTTGTTGCATCATTGTTTGAAGTTCTTCCCTTAACTAGATAGGATTCATCGAATTGAAAAGTTTTCTTTTCTCATATAGCTGCATATAGGAGATCGTCAGATGACATGCGGTAGGGCCTTGAAACTGAAACATAATTGAAGATCAACCATAAAATTTACTCAATTTACCTAAGGAAGCATTGAAACATTAACGCAACATTTAGTGGTCTAGGGTAGAGACGTGTTCCGGCGTCTTTAAACCTAGTAGATGTCATTTGCCTCTTGGCTTTAGACAGTGCTAGTACGGACTTGTGCTCCCCATACCGTCGCGTATATAAAGGGAGACCCCACTAGGTTTCAATCCTTTATCCATAGGAAGCCGAGTCTGCCGCCCTATACCCGTGATACACCGGACACAGCATTTGGGGAGATTGCCTGCACGTACGTTAAGTCCTTGGTTAATTTCTCTTTCATTTTGAAACCAAGGTGTATATTGCAGTTCACGGATATCTGTTGCACCCTTTGCCTAGAATTTCTGAGTAGTCATTTCGATCTTTTCTGACTCATTAAATTTGAAAATATCATCAAGCACTTGTCCTTTCACGCTTGTTTCCAAACTGAAAGAGATAGAGTCACCTTTTGCCTGTTTCTCGACTCTTAAAAGATGATACAACATATTTTTCTTTCAATGTTTTAAAAATTAACTGCCCACGAAATTTTCCTGGTTAAAGTTAGTTTCCTTAGGGTGTTGTTTTGGGTCGTTTTGATGGCAACTTTTCCGGAGTTCACCAACCAAGGAATCCCCTCCGAAGGGAATCCTGGTCCTTTTCCTCCTTTTGGAAATGTTGGCGCTCCTTATATGGCAACGTTGTCCCTTCCTGGGTTAACTGTTGGGTTGCCTGTTTGGTTGTTTTCAACCTCTGTGGTCCCGAATGTCTCAGCTACTGGTCAATCAGTTCTTCCACCTGAACAACATCATGTTGATTCCAAGGTGGACCTCTCCCCTTCTTCGCCTCTTTTTGCGTCCTCCTCTTCTACTTCGCCTGGTGAAAGTCTGGATTCGAGTAACCAGGTGGCTAAGAAGAAGAAGAAGAAGTCTAATAAGAGAGAGGCTAAGGCTGTAGCTGCTGCTTCTAATGCACATCCTCTTGATAAACCTCCCAACCCTCCGCAGAAAGTCAAGTTCCCTTGCATGTTGTGCACGGGAAACCATCTTCTTCAAGATTTCCCTGGCATTCCCAAGGTGCTCGAAGTATGGTCCAATGGTCGTCCGTCGTTGCCTTTGGCTTCCGGGAGTCAGGTTGGGGGCACGTCTTCAACTGGTGTTGGTAAGGCTCCTAAGAAACAGGGTAAGCTCACCAATCCCTGTAAGTTGTGTGAAGGGCACCATGCCATTCACCTTTGTCTGTATATTGATGAAGCCAAGCAAGTTTTGGAAAACTTAACCGGTTCTACACCATGCCTTCCAACTGGTTATAATCGGCTTTCTTTGAGTCCTCCACCAGCTGATGCCACGATTGGTCAAGATTCATCCTTGGTCGATCCCACTCCCTCGGAAATTCAAATTCAGGAATCCATCCCTGACCAACCATTAGTCGTGGGATCGGTTGAACTGGCCCCGCCTATGGTGCACCAGGTCTTTTCCATGGAGAGTGGATCTCACACCCCTCAGGTTCTTCTTGTTTCTTCAGATTCTTCGGACTTGGAGAAAGATTCTCCTGTTCATATATCTCAAGAAGTCGCTCCACCGCTTCCTGTGATGGAGGTCCCAGAGGATACTCCTCCCACCTTCGAGATGGAGGTCGTGGAGGATGCTCCTTCTTCTTCCGTAACACTAGGGCAGGACCATCTTGGTTCGATGGTAGCCCCTCCAAGTAGTTTGGTTGCTTCCTTTGATTGGAATCGATTTTCAGGATACCGCCTTCCATCTTATGTGCCTTTCGAGATCACAGTATAGGCTTTTGGTCTGGTCGTACCCAGCACCATTATAGACGAAGGCGCGTCTGTTAGTATTCTATCCTCAACTACTTGGCAAGCTTTTGGTTCGCCGCCACTTGTGCCTGTTACGCAGAATCTGTTAGCGTTTAACAGAAGAACTAGTCAACCGTTACGGATCCTTCCAAGGTTACCTATTACTTTGGGAGGTAAAATCGTCCATATGGACATGATGGTTGTTCCAGGTCCCTTGGATTTCAATTTTCTTTTGGGGCGCAATTACACCTATGCCATGGGGGCGCTTGTCTCCTCCCTTTTTCATGTGGTCTGTTTTCCACATGAAGGGCGGATCGTGACCATTGATCAGCTTTCGTTCTTTGGTCCCGATGTGGTAGCTGGCCCACCATTATCCCTTCCTGGCTTTTATCCACCTATTGTATCTGCCCCACCGCAGGTCAACTATGTGGCTACCTACCCCATGCCTGTGCTCAGTGATGATATCGTCGTGCATCAAGTGTTGGGCGCATTAGGTCCTGACTTCCAAGATGTTTTCCTTCCATCGGGAGTGGAACTCTTGGAAGCCATGGATTCTTTTTCATTATGATGAGGTCCGTCGGAGCACAGTTTGTTTTCTTGTGTCAAGCTCCTTAAAAAATGAAACAAGCTCTTTGGAGCAGAGTTCCTTGTCTTGTGTCAAGCTCCTTAAAAAATGAAACAAGGGTGTTTGAGGATAGTTCTTTTAATGTGTCAACCTCATTAAAATAATGAAACAATTTCCTGTTCAATTCGAGTCTTTGATAAGTTCTCGTAAAATCCCAGTCGAGTCTTCCTCTTGATTTCGTAACTTGAACCTTCACTCCATCTGAGTCACCATATGGACTGAAGCTTGGGGGGCATGTACCTTGAATTGAGTCACCATGCTAGGGGCATGCTTAATTTTTCAAACATAGTTTGTTTTCGTTTCAAGCTTGTGTAAAAATGAAACCGGTTTCAAGCATAGTTTATCTTTGTTTCAAGCTTGTGTAAAAATGAAACCATTCCCATTTTACCTCTTGTGATTGCCATTTTATCAGCCTGTTTTTGCCAGATGAGCCTTGGTTTTCTCACTCCATCGTCACTATCTGCTTGGCCAATCATATGCCTTCACTTGGTTTTTTTACCCGTTCCTGAGGAACCGCTGCGATGAGTGGTCTTGTTAGCCAGCCTCTTGACTTTTATGTTGTTCTGAGTAGTTCCACCATTACCGGAACCAGTTGCTACCCTTTATACCACTCGTTCCTCTAGGAGGAGTCATCTTTCAGCTCTTTTCTGACTCTCTAAACATGAAAAGATCGCCGAGTCCCTTGTCATTTCGATCTCGTTAAAGTGGCTACGAAATGACATCTACCCAGTATACGTTTACCATTTTTTCGAGCTGGGATAGATTATTTACGAAAAAGGAATACCCTAGCCTATTGCGACTAGGTGGTTTTCTCAGACATAGTTTTCTACCTTTTCGGATCTGAGGAACTATTTACGAAAAGGGACCATTGGATTTTACTTTTCTGCTATCTTTTCAAACTCTCTAAACATGAAAAGACGTCGATTTCTCCCTTTGTCAGACTCATTAAACCCTGATGACATTGGATTCAGTCGTAATGACGATGTCCGAGTTTCTCCTTCCTAGGGCTCGTTAAATGTACTAGGATGGGTTCGTTCGAAGGATGGACTTATATGACAAGCATATGGTATCCTCTTCAAGCTTGTGTAAAAATAAAGAGGTACTCACCGAAATGGTGGGGAAAAATGGAACCAGGATAATTGTCGTGTCGGCAGTATGTCGCTCTTGAACATGGCACTTGTCTGCATTCGTGTCGGGTTGGGGACATCTCATCTCGTCTTTCACTTGCCTCCATGGGTCTGGGTCATCCCTTTTGACCTCTCATCTGCTCTTTGCCTCGTCACTATGACCTCTGATCTTTTGATGTCAAATACTTCCAAATACACTGTCGTGCCGCCGATATGTTCAAGAGAAGTTGACCTCTGCAAGTACCAACATTCCTCTGATTCTCATCTGATCGTGATTCACAAAAACATTATGTTCCTCTGTCTCACATCGATGATGTGGGAGACACTAGGGCCCACCTTCGATCAATGTCACTTCCTGCCGACTTCAGCTCATTATCCAGGAAGCTAATCTAGAGACTCCTTTCTGGTGCCTTGGAGCCTGCATGCCTCAATGGCAGGTTCTTCGCATTTGACGTGAGGTTTTCATCATTGGCCTCCGATCGAGTGATTCTACGAGTGTTCGATGCCAGCTCATTGATTCACACGCCATGGATTGTACCTATAGTACCTTGAGGACCATTGTCATTAGTTGTGGTACCTCTCGCGTCTGTTAACATCTTTCATCATGGGCTGGTAATCAGGCGATGTTCTTGCATGTTCGACTTCAGCTCACATATTCGCATGCTTGAACTTGTACTTTTTTCGGGTCGAGATGGAGCGCAAGACCCTGTATTCATGTCTGTTATAATCCAGGCTGCGATTTTGTGGATTATTATGATTATTTACATGACTCACTAATTGGATGGCTGCGACCATACCTGAGTCTATTTATCGATCCTCACTGGATGGCTGCGTCCATGCCTTGGATTCGGATTATTGTACACTCTGTTATGGATGGCTGCGCCCATACCACGTATATATCATGTATTTGAGACATCAGTTGTACTTCTCTATGCAGGTTTTCTGACGACGGTGTTTTCAGTTGGACACGTTCTCGTAAAGCATTTCACCCCTCTCTCTCTTTCGGGCCTCGTGCTTTAGGGGGCATCTGTTACACAGTAATTTGTCACCGTCCCTGCAATCCCCATCTTGCCCATTGGAGGGTCGTTTATGTGACCAATAATCAGTGTCATGCCTTGCAAATACCATCATTGCATCCCTTTCCATGAGGACAACATTTCTTCTGTTAGGGGAACCAGCTAAAATTAGAATAACAATCAAAGCTTCTCAAAGAAATGACAACATGTCTGTAACACTTTCCATGGAGTCGTGGAGAGTTACCTGCAGCAACGCAAGCCATTCAAAAATAGGATTTACACCTATGAATGCTGAGCTAATTGTGAAAGCTAAGAGACAGAGACAAAAAAATTACAACTTACCTGAGTAATTTACTCCCCAGCCCATAACAGAAACCCTGCAAGGGAAAAAGACAGAGCAATCAAAGCTATGTTAACAACAGAAGTATATATTGAGCGAAGTACTTGTGTAAGAAAATGGATTTTTGGAAAACTCACCATCTCAGGTGAGCGGGTGGCTGTAACGGAGTCATAAAAATGAACTCTGAACCATAACTGTAAGGTAGGAAACCAGACATGGAGCAGAAACCCGAAACAATGATAGAACACATGCGGAATCTGCGAGAAAACGAATACTCAATATAAAATTTAAGAGTTGGGTGTCAAATACGCCATCCAAATAGTATAAAGGTTATCACAGGGCTGTGAGATTAAATTCTTATCTGTAGTGGCAGTGTGGCCGCCAACGCCGAGCGGAAGAGCCAAAGAACTGAGCACGGTAGATTTGTGGAGAAGTCTCAAAGAGAAACACCACAGAGCCGACACACAATGAGAATTCAGTTAGGGTCTTAGGAGGGGTCATTAGCTTAAGATGGAGCTCAAAGATCACAACCATTGATCGTTTAACCTAAAATCCAATGACGATCGAAAGGGAAGGTGTCCCCACTTGAATGTAGAATCCCATGTAATGTACCCTAACCTTATCCGACATTAAAAGATTTAAACCTCGGAACATATATCCTTATTTAAATTATAAATACATAATCAAGTATGGAGATCTATCAAATAGCCACAGTCCCTTTGGGGTTATGTATATGTGCCATAGTACCAAAACATTTATAGTCAACCAGGATACGATGTGAAATGAAATCGAAACATTAATATAAGTTCATATGTCAGATAGAGTAAGGTTGAAAAAATAATTCAGTACGTCGATGTTATTGAAAATTGAGTTTTGTAAATAGAATTAGTATATGTCAAAACATTATTTGGATAATGTTAAACCAAGGAATTATGCATATTCACCACAGACCTAATTTAATTATGGAGATCCAAATTATAAGATTTATGCCCATATGTATTATAAACATAGTAAAAGTAAAAAAGAAAAATTATTGAACTATTGTGTATGTTGCATTACTCATGGGGAAGAGTGTTGGAATTTACAAAGCATAGGTACCAAATTTGGAAAAGAAATAAGTATAAACTCAATAAGAAAAAACATCATATTATATATTTTCTTACTATTTTCTACAATATTTTAATATGAAATTGATTGGTTTTCACAGCTGAAATTTATTGTTTATATACTTTTCCATATAGAAATTAAAATTTTTTAAATATTAATATTTTTATTAATTAAAAAAAAATATTAATAAAAAAACTTACACAATTATAATTTTTTAATAAAGAAATTTCTAATTTTTAATTTTTCAAATATTAAATTTTATATTAACAAATTGTGTATCCAATTTGAGTACCCACATTGCAAATTGAATTTTATAATTTTTATTATTTTTAACATTTTAACTTTTTATTATTAATTTAGCCAAGAATGCTTACACTAAGTCACAAACATTACAACAACTCCGAATGTTGGGTTTTATATTAATTTTAATCTTTTATTATTTTTTAATTAAATAGATATATAAATATTAAAATTTACAAACATTTATGCCTACACATATACTCATATAATAAAATCGTCTACACAATAAAATATAATAAAATAAAATTCAACATACAACATACCAAAAAATGTGATATTAAAAAATAAATTTATAAATATAAACAAACATTTATATTAATTTTTGGATATCTAATTATTTCTTACTTTTATCATCCATGCACCTACTCTTGGACTTTTTTTCTATGTCCTTTTGTTTTAATCTAGGTTTATAGATTTTTTAAGATATTTAGTGTGAGTAAATTTTTTATTATCATTTTTTCCTTATCTATTAATTATTAGTAATTCATTTAATTAATTTTAATATTTTAAAATTTTTATTTATGATAATTTTTATTCTATTTCTCTTGAAGGGAGATCATAGATTATATTGATTGTAACTGAGAGCGAATGCAATCTGAACGTATAAAGTATTAAGGGATCACCTTGTGGATAAAATAGATGAACGGAAGATTGAAGTAACAGGAGGTTGAGACGTTTTCCAGTGTTGGGTGGGTTAGAACCACTCAGACTTTTGGGTCAATCTATCTATGGTTTTGTGCTAAGTCTCTCCGTGATGGCTTCTCTCTGTGGTGGTTCGTATCTCTACGGATTATATGATCTCAGATACAACTCAAATCTGAATTCGCTGCCAAGAAAAATCATTGCACATCTATTGAGACTCTGTGTGATGGTTCATATCTTTACGAATTATATGATCTCTATAGTAGGTGAATTTTCGGCTATACTGCGGCTCTGCAAACCATATATATATAAACTTTCAGCTCTGTGGCTCTTTCGGATTCTTTTGGCTCTGTGGCTCCAGATTCTTTTGACTTTCCGGTTGATTCGGCTATACTGCAACTAGGTAGTTACCCAAGTTTGCTGATTAGACAACGACTCCTTGTTTCTGTAGCTGGAAGGAAATATGAAATGGTTATATCAGGTGCAAACATTCCTTATCTTTTTTTTCTAATAATATCTACTAATCATATATTTGTTCACAAGTATCAATAATTCACTGCATCTACCAAACATTGTCAAAGGTAGACCTAGCACAGTTACTCTATCGAGCCTTTATGAGTTTATAGAGTCTTTAGAGAAACGTGGAGAAGAAAGAGAAGTCAAGCTACAAACAAAGTTAGAAGCCATGCTGGAAACTAAATTTACATCTCTTGAAGACAAGATCCAAAAACAAATAGAAAATAAAATAAAATTATTGGAGAATAAAATGGATACAATGGAGATTAGATTACAAGTAATAGAAAAACAAATCCAATATACAAACCAAACATCCCAACAAGGAGATGTTGATACTTTAGAAAGTCTTAAAATGAACGACATGATTAAAGAACTATAAGAAAAATTTAATAACAATCTCACCATAAAAAGTGTGGCAGGTAAATTAGATATCAAAACCATTAAAGAAGAAATGAAAAAATTAATAGAATTATACGATGAGAATAAAAAAAGGACCTTTAACCTTATAATCTTCGGTTTGAAAGAGGAGGTAGATGAGGATACTTAAGCCATAGCCCAGACAAAATTACATAATAGAGTACAAATTGAAACGTGTCTCACAGAAGCAACAAGGTTGGGGAAATTAGCTAAGAATAAAGGAAGGTTGATCTGGATAAAGGTGATCTCTACTAACCATAAGTATAACATACTTAGTAAAACCCCAAGTCTAAAAGGAACGAGAATATTTATAAATGAATATTTCATTCAAGAAGATCAAGCATAATTAAGAAAGGATGTTCAAAAGTTAAAAGAAGCTAGGAAGGAAGGAAAATGGGCAATAATCAGAAATAGAAAAGCCGTTATTCGAGATATAAACCAAAAAGATAGTAATAAATAGCAATTCAATATGCTCTGGATTCTTTCATGGAACTGTCGGGGCTTTACATGGAACAAAGGCCCTAGAAAAGTTGGATCTCGAATGAAGTTGATATTATATTTCTAGTTGAAACTTGGGAGCACAAAGAATCTAAGGTCCTAACATAGATGGCTTTGTACTATGGTCAATTTGGAATAAGCGATCCTATCATAGAGGCATTGGTAGTATAACTTGTTACATTAGGAAGAACATATCCCCCTATGCTAGGCTTTATAAAAAATACCCTTAAAACCAATATATTTGGATAGATATTACTAACATTAATGATAAAAAAACCTACATAGCAATCTATTATTTCAATGCCCCTATCAATTCTAACTTCTATAAGAAAAACAATTTAGTTAAAAATGGTCCTTACAATGGTTTGGAGAATGATATTTCTAGCCTAAGGAATGAAGGTAATATCCTCTTAACGGGTGACTTTAATGCTCGAACTTCAAGCAACCAAGATATTCTTCTAAGAAATTATTCCAACCCTAATCCTCTTTGGTTAGACGAGGACCTTACTCTAGCTAGTCGGTACAAAAGATGCTCTGAAGATCTAGGGGAAAATTTGTTTGGGTCTAAGCTAGTCAAGCTTTGCAGTGTTCAATATCTCATAATTTACAAAGGTCTAAAGAAGTGGCCCAATTCGAGCTAGATGACATGTATCCATGGGCTTGGTAGCAGTGTGGTAGACTATGTTATTTCCGATATCCCTTTATACAACGAAAAAACAAATTTTTACATCTTAAAAAAACATTGTAACTCTTAATTTTGTCATGGATAGAGATCCCATAGAAGATAATTCTTATAGCCAAAAGAACTTAATCTTTGATAGAAAATAAAAATGATATTTTTCTAAATGAATTAAAAATTAATTTTCTTCCTTTATCTAGTATAGACAACATAGAAGACCTCTATCATAATTTTACTACAACCCTCTCATATTATATTAAAAATTTCTCAATTGTAGTTTCAAGTAATAAAAGAAATAGCAAAACCAATCCTTGGTATGATAAAAATTGTAAAAGTGAGAGGAGATAAATTAAGGAAGTTGTTGATGAGTCTCTTAAAATTGGCAGGATAAAAATATACAAAGCCCTAACTAAAATGGAAAAAAATGCAGTATATTCATAAAAGACAAGAAAATCTCTTACACCTCTCTAAGATAGCTCCTAAGAAATTCTGGAGGCAGATTCTAACTAGAAAAACTAAAGATAATAATAAAATTGCTTTACACGACTAGAATTCCTATCTTAAAAAGCTTTATGAATCTCCAAATTTCATAGATAACTTTGAAACCCTGATCACAACGGAAGAATTTTTCTCATTAGCAGACATAGATTTTGGGGTTAAGTGCCTAGAAAATGGAAAAGCTAAGGACATTGAAGGTTACCAGGAATAAATCTTAAAAATTGGAGGTCATGTCCTCATCTCTCACATCCACATTCTTTTCATTCAATAATTCAAGCAAGGGTTCCATAAACCATGGACTCAGAGCCTCATTATTCCTATTTTTAAAAGTGGGGATACAAATAACCCCTCTAATTACCGAAAAATTATGATTAGCCCTCTCTTAGCCAAGTTATATGGTGTTATTTTGGAAAATAAGATGAGCATATGGCTTGAAAGTGAAGGTAAGCAGGCTAAAGGCCAAGCGAGTTTTAGAAGGTAGCACTCAACAACGACCCATCTCGTTACTCTTAGGATCATTGTGGATGAATGCCGTAATGATAAATCCAATCTCTTTTGTTGCTTTGTGTGACTTTAGAAAGGCTTGCGATACGGTACCTAGAAATAACCTATGGAATATATTAGAAGAGCTAAAGTTTCCTTTCGAGTTGAGAGTTGCTGCTATAATGTTATACGAGAATGTAATTGCCAAGCTTAAGAGCAATGAGGGGTGGTCAAAAGATATTAAGTGTAATATCAAAGTTAAAAAAGGTTGCCCCCTCTCCCCTACCCTATTTTGAATTTACATCGACAAGCTAGAAGGTTGTTTAGAGGAAGCAGGTTGTGTTGGCACGATCTTAGCTAGAATATAGTCATCATGATGACGATATTGTTCTTCTGGCAAGGTGCCCATCTGATCTTCATAAGAAACTAAGACTTTAGGATTTATGCTCTACCATGGTTATGAATTTTAACACTTACAAATCAAAATTTATGATTATCAAATCCAAGAAAGACACTTAAGCTAATTTTGTGTATGACAATAGCAACTTGGAGGAAGTTTCTTCTTACAAGTATCTAGGAATTGATATTCATCAGAAGCTCAACTGGACCTATAGCATTGAGAAAAGGATTAATGGAGGGTGTAAAGCTTATTTTGGTCTTGAAAATAATTCTAAAGAAGCAAACCTTGTGAGGTGGGATAAAAAGAAGCTCCTTTTTTAAACTTTAGTCACTCCTGTTATCTTGTATGGATGTGAGGTTTGGGGTTGCAGCATATCTAGAGAATCCTAGAGAAATATTGAGCAAATATAGAAGTTTTTTATAATGTATGACCTCAAAATTAAAAGAAATACACCCTATCCTATTCTCCTTATAGAAGTGGGTCTTTCCCCTATCAAGATCCTAGCTATGACTAGGCTCCTGTTGTACAAGAACAAAATAAATAACATGGGATGCCATAGACTTCCTAAGCTAGCTTTAAATTCCAGCTAAAAACAACTACGGCTCAAACGAGGTTAGTATAAAGATACCAGGGCCTGGTTAAACCACTGGGAGATCAATGAAAATGTTGCATTGCAAAATATTAATAACATTATAAATATTGCTATTTCTAAGTTTAAAGGGAAAATGTGGTGCGAGAAAGATTTAGAGGCTAAAATAAAATTAAGATATTATAAGGAGGTCATCAACCCTACTCTAGAAGATCAAAAGTATATCTCTGTTTTAACTAGCTAAAAGAAAAAAATTAAAATAGCCAAGACAAGAATGAACTCTCATGAGCTCCATAGTGAAAGAAGTCGTTGGGCAGTTCCTAAAACACCATGGGTGGAAAGGATCTACCATCTCTGTGAGAATATGAACATTGAAGATGAAAATCAGTTCCTCTTACAGTGCCTTGTGTACCCCAACATTAGATGTCAGTTTCATAATCTTTTTTTCAATACCGACCTTCCTAGCCTTTTAACATGTCAAAATTATAGTGAGCTTGGGTCCCTTCTCTCCAAGATCTTTGAGAATAGGAGTACAATTTTAAAGAAAACTAAATAATTCATTTCTTTAGGTCCGATAAACCAAATTTTGGTCTCAGTGGACGTTAACCATCATCATTATCATCATCATCAATATAAATTACACATTTTTGATAAATTTTTAATTACATTACATATTTCATAATAGTCCACTTTGAACAAATCATTTAAATTTACTATAATCCACTTAGACCAAATCATTTAAATTTACTTTCATTGATTATCAATGTTTCATAGTGACATAGATTATCATTGTAATGTATTTGGTCATAATCACACGTAAATTATCAAAGCAATTAAATTTACTAGTTACAAGGTTATTATTCTTTCATATTGACAAGGAGATTACCAATAGAATGCATTGTTTCGTAATGACACCAAAATTACCAATAAGATGTACTGTGTATCAAAATGTTTTATGTCAAAATAAATGTAAATTGGGGGATATTTCAGAATGAGATGGACACATTGAAGTAAACAAAATTGACCATACTTTTTTTTTTTTTTTTAATTATATTTTTTTGTTGAAATGAGTAATTAAGAATGTGTTTTTTTTTTTCCACTAAGGTTCAAAATTTAGGTGAAGTTTTAGGTTTATCTATAATGAGATTATTTACTTTGATTTCTCAAAATAGTAAATAGTAAATATATATTGTTAGAAAATACAACTACTATGTGACTTTAAAAAGGAGATTGATAAGAAAAAATGAAGAGATTAACAAGCTAAAAAAAGATGAATGTTAGTTTTTAATTCACGGACACCATTAAAAATCATTTCATAAATTTGTAGGCATGAATATCCCTAATCCCATATTTTATGGGCTTAATTTCTTCATTCCCATGCTTTTAAGGCCCAATGCACTTTGTTCCCTTAGGAGACCGTGTCCAGTGCAGGTTTATCTACTTTTCACTTGCATTGATCATTAGCAGGTTGTCCCTTGTTGGGGGTGTGTTGATTCTAGAAATACTGGAAAAATAAAAATAATCTCGAAGCTTCCAAGAGTTGTTTCAACCATTTACCTTGGATAAGACCTTTGAATCCTATCTCATCTCACATTGGATATTTCACTCCTTATACCTTGAGCTCATCCTCCCATCAAGGGTGGATCTCAAGGCTAGATTGGTAAATGGATAAGAATTCCTAAACTACCTTCCTCTTGTATATATTTACTACCATCCATGATCTAGGGGTTGGATTTTGGAGATTGATTACTATCATGTTGTTGCCTTGGTTCTAAGAGAGTCATCATTCCATGCATTAAGGTGACATAGAGGTGTACTTTGTGGCAAGGAAGGACAAGTCAACTTGGGAAGTTCTCTACATGATAAACTCCTATATTTGGTGGTAACTCCCTCCATTTCTATTAATACAAGGGGTACATTGTTTTCCTATATATCATGTTTATGTTCATACGTCTCAATTTTTTGCTGTTACATTGAATGAAGTGATTGGAAAATTCTACATAGATATCGTAGATATTTGACTTGTTGTGTTTGTATTTGCAAGTTGTAATTATAGAAACCAGAGCTAAGATTCAAGCTTAAAAGCTGAGAAGGGGGTGAAGCTTGCGATAGATTCCAGTTAAGCCTCATATCACTTTAAGGGAAACATTATATTCTTTTCCTTTTATTGTTCTAGACCAAACCACTAAGTCTAGGGAAGATACTTTTTTCCGCAATTGTAGATTACACATAACATGGAGTAACAAGCATATGATCCAAGATCATAGCTTCTATTATTTTTGACAATAGTACTTTGTTCTAGGAGGACTCTCAAAATTAATGGCAAAAGCCCTCATCCATAGATCACTCCCAAATTTTTCAAAAATATCTCATCTCAACGGGTCTTACTCATGTTTCCTATTATTGGGACCCTCACCACCCTCATTCTCAATGGCTTTCATGGAAACTTCATTCTTTAGAATGTATTGCACAACACCTCAATGAAGCAACATTAACTTGCAAAAATAAACATTGAACCTCAAATCAGGGATGACATTCTAAGATGGGACTATTGACATTCTATAAATTTCAACATCAAAGAGACCTATCACCTTCTCATTCATAGAGAGTGTGATGGTACACCAATTAAATGGAAAAATCTTTAGAATCCCAAGGAATGACCAAAAATCACCTTATTCCTTTGGTTCATAATTTGGAATAAGATAATCACTTGGGATTTAAAGGCCCCTTAATATGCCATATTTTTTACATCAACAATAAAGAATATTCCCACCTGTTCAATACTTTCTCTATCTCCTCGACCCTTTGGTATCGACTTTCCACTTTCTTTCGGTAGACAAATAAGACAACTAGCAACATTTCTACCGCAATTGAAAACCGGAGAGACTCTCCCTTCTCGAATCTTGTTCTAAATAGATCCTGACAACTCTTCCTAGGCTTTCTTCTCTCGGAACTGTAGAAGGAACATGATAGCCACATTTTCAAGAATGTTTCCTCCACAATCAACTCTATTTCACAATCAATTGTTACCAAAGTAAGATAAACTATAACCTTAATGAATTGGTCCTCACAAGACTGGCAATGTTGTCCCAGAGAGTAATCCATATTAAGTACCCTAGGCCTCTCCTCCTAGCTATTTATCTCCTTAGTTACTCCAACAACTTTGCAGGTACCCTCCAATCCTTCTGAGCAGACACCCCCTCATCAAGATTTCATCAAGTTAAACTTTGATGGTGCCTCCAAGGAAATCCCAAGAAAGTGATCTATGGTTGATATTTCCACAAATATCAAGGGAAAATTATTCACATTTATGTAGGATCGAATGGGTACACCACTAAGAATGTTTTAGAGATTTTGGCCCTAGAACATGGACTGGTGATAATACTTTGAAAGGCTACCAAAAGCTTCTCATTGAAGGAAAATCTCAGTTAATTATCACAATTTTAAGGAAAATATAATGTGACACCCTCCCTCCATAATTTCAAGCAGCTAGAGGATTCAATCTCGTATTTCAAAGGTTGCATCTCTCCTTTCCCAAATTCAAGGTACCCTTCTTTCTCACATCCAAATAATAGGCAACAAACATGATAAAATCTCGCCAATTTTTGGCCTTATATGGAAATTACCCCTTTAGATATGGAGTGGATTCTACATGTTCCCTTGCTCCTTCAAAATAATTCTCAAAACATAGCAACGTCAAACTATAGTGATGCTCTCTAGATAGAAAATATTTGATGATGAGGAAGAACTAATGCCACCATATGCAAGTCAGTTTCCACCTCCACAATGGCTATGAATAAGCACATGTTTTCTTTTTTATTATTCACATGTTTATCCATTGCTATGCAAAAAGTGATCAATATGTTTTGCAACATGTAATTCCCAAGTTTATGTTGTTTTTCTTATCAAACATCCTCATAAAACGAAGTATTATTAAACTTAAGATTTTAAACTTGTGGTTATAGTTTGGTTTCACTTTGGGCAGACCAAGAACCACCAATTTTGGTTCATGAAGTGTCCAACATTAAAAAAAAGTAGAAAACAATTATAGATGAAATTAAATATTTTCCATTCTCAATTAATTTATCTCTCTCTATATAAAGATGATGTAAAATTAAAATGGAGATTAAATGTAATTGATTTATGACAACATTTCCCCATATTGAAATGTAGTGTGCCTCCCCCATATTGAGATGGAAAGTGGCTTCCCATTAAACAATAAATCATAATTTCAATACATTTTAATGACTCAATTATAATGAATTTTATCACCTTAAAAAATATGATAATATTATATTCTCATACATATATAACCGAGGGAAGAGGAAGGTTGTTGGTACTAGAAGAGTGCTTTTCTCACAAAGTCATTACTAGTATAATTTTCAAGATATCAAATCTCAATATGTTACAAGCGGAGATTTAGACTTAGAGTGAGTAAGATAATAATTATTCCACTAAAATACCAAAATTAACCCCAATTAACTATATATATAATCAAATCAATTATTTTCCATTTTCTCTTATTAGATTCAGTAGTTCAACCTCCAACTCCTTACGAATGCGAGTAAGAGAGTCAAAAGAATAAGACTAACATTTGCACCAAGAGGTGCAAAGGAACGCTGATAGGAGGAGTGGGGAATATGGAAGTAAGTAAAAACAACATTTAAGTAAAATACCATCAGATAATTTTAATTTGCATTTCCAACTGCAACACCTAAAAAATGTTGACCATTTGCTTAAAACTCATATCCATCTCTTTTCAGATTCTACATATGCTTTAAATCCATGATTGTGGTACAAAATTCAAATATATTTATGAAAAAATGACCATGACTTCATGTAATCACCAGAGCCATAGCTCCATTTCTTGGACCTGGATCAAACAATACTCATCCACCAAAGCTTGAATTTCTTTCAAATATGTAAAGTATGAAATCCTCTTTCCTCAAAAGGACATAAACACTATGTATAGTTGAAATATTATTAGATTCGAGAACTTTCAACACAACATTTGGTAAAGTTCAAAGCTTTTCATATAATAAATTCAAAGATCTGACCCATAAGTAGTTCCTGTATAGGGAATGGTTTCACATTAAACTAGTCCATATCATATTCTTTTGGTGGAAATATTCCAGGAAAAGGGTTTGCCCTAAACAATATCCTTTGTAGCATAGGCAAAGCCATATCTTTCGAGGAATTGAAATCCATTTAAATATTAGGATATCATCAGTAGAAAATTTCAATAATACAACCAAACCATAAAATACCCAACTCAACACTTAACATTATATGCCTCTTAATGTGATACAGGGGACTCAAAAACTTCCTAAAAAGTTCTTGGACATTGGGGTTTCCATCTTTTCATATAGCATACCATACCATGTCAATCTGGAGTAGAAGAGAAGAAACCAAGCATTTTGGAAAATACATGGAATTGTATGGAATTGCAAGTAGAAAAGTAGCGCCAAAACTATTTCAAAATTTCTCCATGGAAGGTAACCAAGTGTTTTGGACAATCCATGAAATTGTATGGAATTCTCCTTCAAAGAAAAAAAAACACATGTCTTGGTATATTATGCCATCAAACTGAAAACACATCATTTTTCTCCTTCAAAGAAAAAAAATTAAATTTCAATAGGCTTTAGGAAATTTAATTTCAAGTCATTTAATTTCATTAGATTAGAATTTCTTTCAAATTCAAGAGCTTAGAATTGCTTTCAAGTTCAATAGATCAAATTCATTTCCAAGTCCAATAGAATAGGATTTACCTTTATGTTTGATATAATCAAATTTCAAAAAGCTTTCATAGTATAGAATTAGAATAATTTGTTTCAAGTTCTGAATTCGATGCTTTGATATATGTAGTCTTTGATAAATAACGTGTTTGTGCTCATTTAGATATTTTCATTAATTGGTTTTCTTTGAGTATTGCAATCATTTCCATAGGTTAATTTCCATTTTTGATTGAGAGTTAATTGCTTAGCATATATTGTTCAAGTGTACTTTAGAAGTATAAGAACCTGGATTGACATTTAATGCAAGTAATTTATCTCACAATTAATTTACCCATTAGGATGCTTTGACCTAGTAATCAATAACTTGAGAGATGAAAAAGATCCTATCACATTAACGTGAGGATCCATTTTCACAATGAACATTAGGAAAAGACAATATTCATTGCAGTTGGTAATATAGTCAACTAGTAGACTATTCAATTATTAACAAAGTTGATGAAAGAATGAAAGGAATTTAAGGTTGCATTTCAATTTTGAAAATTTTCTACAATAATTTTTGTGGGATAATTTGTTATACAATATCATTTTCATAGTTTACTTTTATTTTTATTTTTATAATAAAAATGCTCATACCTGTAATTTCAATTATATGGTTGGTTGTATTTCACCAATTAATTTTGATTATATATTTGGTTATATTTTCCAAGTATATTTATTCTTGTTGGACTAAGTATTTTTAGGATCACACACACACACACACACACACACATGTTAATGCAAGTTTCCATAGTTATTTATAATTTTTATTTTAGAAAGAACCTTCAACCAAAAATACCCCTAAATTTAGTCCCCCGTGTGCCCTTTGAGACACATTAGGTCATCCCACCAATTCATGCCCCATGCTTCATGAGTTGAAGGGTATCCTTCATACCCCTTAAGCACCCCCATTTCTCCCCACTCCGTCATGTGATGTTGCCACCTCATCACGTAATAAGGGTTTAAGAACCAACGACCTCTTGTCTATTTATGTGAAACACAAACATTATACACAACATTGTCTCAATCTCTGACGATATCAAGATGTGTTGGTCACCATACATCATGCCTCAATAGTAGCACCACCACTTACACCAACCTCATATGTTGATGATTCCTCTTCCACCATTTATTATGTCACGAACTCAGTTAATTAGTATATGGCATGCCCTTGAGTGCTCTATGTTAAAGACACTCATCTCATCTATATGTGTCCTTTACTCATCAAATACCATCATCACTGCATGCATCAAGTGACATATCCCCCTCATCAAGATCCCAATCCGCCTAATTTTGGATGCTCCTCATACACTAAGTACCTTGACCATATTAATGGAATACCCAACTCCTAGAATGGTTCCCACCACACCAACACAACTATTGGAGATTCAAACGACCTCACCACTTAGAAAATGATAAGAAATTATTTCACCCCCTTGTACTAACAATACATAGAAAGAATAACATAATTAATAGAAGAGATAAAAATATGAATTAGAGAAAGGGATGGATCACATATTAAAGGAAATGTAAGCCAACCTAGGAAGAAACCAACTCTTCGCTCCAACTTCAAATAATTTTTAAGAGTAAACAATGAAAACAACAAATTGATCTATGTACCAGATGTACAACATTCAACCATACCTATATAAAGAGTGTACAATGAAATTAATGTTGGTTTACTTCAACACTTGGAAAATATCTTGTTTCTATCCCATTTGTGGAAGTTATGAAAATATGAAATAAAGATATAAGGTTAAGAAGTTCTTAAAATTTGATGAAGTAGATGACCCTACTTTTGAGGATTATCCTATAGAGTTATAAAAGATGAATCAAGGGAATAAAAATGTAATTCATAAACATTTTCATATATTCCTACTAATAAATAAAATATTATTACACAACTATATGCTAGATTTATGAGAAACAACTGATGTAATTCCTTTGAAAGTGATGAAATAATTAGGCCTTACAACAACTAGGGCATATAGAAATGTATGTGCTATGGATCCTATGAAAATCGGGATGGGTAGAGTAATAAATACACATGTTTTGAAATTTTTTGAGAAGTAACTCAAAGCATGCATATATACAAAATGAAGTGGCTACTTTCTTCATATTCCATGAGGGACTATTGTTCTTCCTAAATACTATTCATTTCATGTACCTCTGAATTATTTCTAGTGAAATTAAATGACTTGAAATTAAATTTCATAAAGCCTATTGAAATTTCTCCTTCAAAATAAGGATGCACTCCCATTTGATTCTCACGGATAGGTTGTAATCATGAGGCTCTCGCTCAAGAGTGGACCTTCGCAAAATCTTGTGACGTCTTGTCATAAACAAAACCATCAAATTGAAAACACATCATTTTTATCCTTCAAAGAAAAAAAAAATTCACATCATGTGAATATGTCCATGTACTCTTACATATTGGTGTACAAAACCATCAACCAAACACAAGTTGACAAAACATGCCTCTTCAAACAATTGACTCTTAAGTCAAATAATAGAGCTCATGTACTTTCAACATCTTGCTTCATGCAACATGCACCATACTTTGAATTTGCAAAGAAATTCATGAAACATCAAAATACATGCTAGGCCTTAATTGGATAAGAAATCTAACCATCTGTCAGCAAACCATTTCAATGGCGCTTCCTTTTCTTTCAACTATGTTGAATTTAGTTTTTAGTTATATTTTTAATGTTGGAGAAAATAACTATTTATTTCATGTGTAATTAGATTAGTGATTTCATGTGTTAGGGTTGTGGATTGAGGCATTGAAACAACACACCATGATATTTCAAATTTAAAAATGATGGTTTGAGTCCTAGGTAGCTTAGAATCCTACTTGTTTTCAAAATAAGGATGCACTCCCATTTGATTCTCACGAATAGGTTGTAATCATGAGGCTCTCACTCAAGAGTGGACCTTTGAAAAATCTTGTGACGTCTTGTCACAAACAAAACCATCAAACTGAAAACACATCATGCAAGAAACATAGCTCGCTGACATATCATTTTTCTCCTTCAAAGAAAAAAAAATTCACATCATATGAATATGTCCATGTACTCTTACATATTGGTGTACAAAACCATCAACCAAACACAAGTTGACAAAACATGCCTCTTCAAACAACTGACTCTTAAGTCAAATAATAGAGCTCATGTACTTTCAACCTCTTGCTTCATGCAACATGCACCATACTTTGAATTTGCAAAGAAATTAATGAAACATCAAAATACATGCTAGGCCTTAATTGGATAAGAAATCTAACCATTTGTCAGCAAACCATTTCAATGGTGCTTCTTTTTCTTTCAACTATGTTGAATTTAGTTTTTAGTTATATTTTTAATTTTGGAGAAAATAACTATTTATTTCATGTGTAATTACATTAGTGATTTCATGTGTTAGGGTTGTGGATTCAGGCATTGAAACAACACCATTATATTTCAAGTTTAAAAATGATGGTTTGAGTCCTAGGTAGCTCAGAATCCTACTTGTTTTCAAAATAAGGATGCACTCCCATTTGATTCTCATGGATAGGTTGTAATCATGAGGCTCTTGCTAAAGAGTGGACCTACGCAAAATCTTGTGACGTCTTGTCACAAGCAAAACCATCAAACTGAAAACACATATTTTTTCTCCTTCAAAGAAAAAAAAATTCATATCATGTGAATATGTCCATGTACTCCTACATATTGGTGTACAAAACCATCAACCAAACACAAGTTGACAAAACATGCCTCTTCAAACAACTGACTCTCAAGTCAAATAATAGAGCTCATGTACTTTCAACATCTTGCTTCATGCAACACGCACCATACTTTGAATTTGCAAAGAAATTAATGAAACATCAAAATACATGCTAGGCCTTAATTGGATAAGAAATCTAACCATTTGTCAGCAAACCATTTCAATGGCGCTTTTTTTTCTTTCAACTATGTTGAATTTAGTTTTTAGTTATATTTTTAATTTTGGAGAAAATAACTATTTATTTCATGTGTAATTAGATTAGTGATTTCATGTGTTAGGGTTGTGGATTCAGGCATTGAAACAACACCATTATATTTCAAATTTAAAAATGATGGTTTGAGTCCTAGGTAGCTGAGAATCCTACTTGTTTTCAAAATAAGGATGCACTCCCATTTGATTCTCACGGATAGGTTGTAATCATGAGACTCTCGCTAAAGAGTGGACCTACGCAAAATCTTGTGACGTCTTGTCACAAACAAAACCATCAAACTGAAAACACATCATTTTTCTCCTTCAAAGAAAAAAAAATTCACATCATGTGAATATGACCATGTACTCTTACATATTGGTGTACAAAACCATCGACCAAACACAAGTTGACAAAACATGCCTTTTCAAACAACTGACTCTTAAGTCAAATAATAGAGCTCATGTACAAATTTCCATATTTGTTGCATTTAAGTGTGTCTAACATAACTCTATTTTCAACATCTTGCTTCATGCAACATGCACCATACTTTGAATTTGCAAAGACCTGAATTCTCCACCCCCCATTAAAATGACCCTACAAGTTGATTCTTTCATTTTTTTCACTCTATAAGCATCAATGTACGATTATGCATGATGGAGAATCTCTAGCGCTTTCCCTTGTTAATATATTTAACAAGGGAAAGTGCTAGATATTCTCCATCATGCATAATCGTACGTTGGATTTGGTGATAATTGTCTCCATATTTTGGCTTTCTGACCCCGAAAAACATAATTATTTTAGAAGGGAGGGAAGGAGGGATGATCACATTGACTTGCTTGATGACATGTTTATGAAAATTAACTACCTCAAGAACTATTTTTTTGCGTAGGGAAAGAGACACATTCCCATGTCTGAGCATGAAAACGTTCTTTGATATTGTTAATGCCTTTAGTGTTTACTTCTACAAGTTCTATAGGCAGAGTCTGTAAAGGGCCAGGTAGCCTCTGGATCTCATCTTTTATGAAAGGTGACATATCTAGTAAATGCCCCTGCAGTCAATCTCCGGAATGGATCTAAATAGAAGTTCTTCATTTTTTAATATTCGTAAAACACAACAACTTTAAGGTAAACTATGTACATGTTCCATTCATCATGAACACAAACCTCACAAGCCTCCTTGGCTTTGGAGCATTTTCCATGTTTTCCATAACCAAGGCCCAAATAATTAGGCCCTTCTTGAAGAACATTTGGCTCAACTATGCCTTGTACATGCTTGCCTTTAAAACCCTTTACTTTCATAGCACATTTTCATCAAAAATTTGGACCTTATTCCTCTAATGTCTCTAATGTCTCTCAAAAGCACGTACACATTCATTTTCAGAGGAAATTGAAGGTACTCTAATGTCTCTAATGTCTCTCAAAAGCACGTACACATTCATTTTCAGAGGAAATTGAAGGTAGAAACCAATAGCTAATTCTTCTAACTAACCTTGACTAAAATGAGCTAAATTGTACTTTGATACGAACTTGATTTAAATTGTCCACCCCACATTAGGCACCAATGATTATAGCCTTTAATGGGCTAGCACTGGTTTGTAATCATCATCTCAAAATGACCTAGTAGATGAAAAATTACCATGTTTGTAATCATCGTTTCACACCATCTACATATGACCCTTCTACACATTATATGATTGAATTTATGGTAGGTCATCCCTTCTATCTAGACCATGATTGATTGTGACATTAGGTGAATAAAGAAAATTTGATAAGGAAGGGACACTATAAGTTTGTCCTCCTCCACCCACTCCATATTTAGTGATTGCCTATTTTTTCTCTTCCAACATTTTATTTTGGAAATTCATTTTGGTAGTTAATTCTACTAATAGTCACAACACACTTGGAAGTCAAAGAAATTGTTATATACACTACTAAACTCAATTAACATTGTTTGTTATTGGACTTTACAATAACAAACAACGTAGAGTTCATTAATGTAGTAGTGTATATAATAATTATATGTATAGTGGTGTGGCTATCGATAATATTAGCTGCTAATGAATTTCGAGAAATTTCGAGAATAAAAAGTTGGAAGTGGAAAATTGAGAAATCACTAGCTATGGGGCGGATGGAGGAGGACAAACTAGAAACTATCTTCTGCTTATAAATTGTATTTTATTCACCTGTTGTCACAATCATTCATGGGATAGGTAGAGAGGATAACATTCCAAAAATTCATGCATATAATATGTAGAAGGGGTCATGTATGAGATGGTGTGAAGTGATGATGATTGACATGGTAAATTTTCATCTGCCAAGTCATTTTTAGATGATGATGACAAACCAATATTAGCCATTTTAAAGTTATAATCATTAAAAAGAAATATGGGGAAGGAAATTCAAATGTCTCATCATGGAAATTATAAAAATTGTAAGGATGGGGTTATAAGCGTTATGGAAATTCTAAGTGCCAAATTCTAAGGAACAAGCCATATTTGCTTCTCAAAAAATTTATTTGATATATTCTTAAAAAACCAAGTACAAATTTTAGTAATCCTAGAATCATGGTTTACATAAGGTAAAATTGGGGAACTCATGACTTGAACTATAGATAAAAAAACATTTACACTTACCAAAAAATATATGATAAAAATTGACAAACTACATTTAAGATTAAGCTTAAGGGGATATAATCATTCTTGCCTTCCATATAGATAATGAAAATGATTGTTCTAAGTCTCATGTTGCTTCTCATGTTATTTTATAAACCTTGGTTGGAAAGAAAAATAGGAGGGCTGAAATGTAAGAAATATAGAACATACTGGATTTAACAACCCCAAACTGGATTTTACTCTGAGGTATTGATTTTTTGAAATCTATTTTGTGAATGTCGACCAATAGATATATATCATGGAGGATGAAAGACGAAGATCAGCCGAATCCCATATGGAGGCTCAGGGATCGGAGGATGTTCACGGTATTTAAATATAATCTTAAATCTCCATACATGTGTGTACATATGGAATTGATATTTTTATTAACTTTGTGAGTGAAATTAGTTGTTAATAAGTTTCATATTTTAATTTTTAGGAGGCAAGAGGAGAAGGCTTTCTACTCCATCCATGGAGCGTGGCCAAGGTTCAACCGGTCGAGGTATGACTGGTAGCAGGTTGCGGGAAGGGGGTGATATTTATTCCCCCGAAGGCCAACAATCAATGGCTGCTGGTTCTCAACAGGGTCACTGTGGGTCTGGTTCTCAGCAGCGTCATTCTGGGGTTGGTTCTCAGCAGGGTCATGTTGGAGATGATGTTAACCAACAACATCAAGGTTGCCATCAATTTCAATATTTTTTCATTAAATTTGTACAACTTTTTTTACACGTGTTTTTTTTAATATACGAAATTATATATATATTGATGCAGAGGTTGAAAATGTTCGAGCCAGTGGTCAAAAAAGATGCAGGGAAGTGCGCTACATTGAAGAAGAAGGTTGTCAACCCACCACAACTTATCTGGCTGAGATTACTGATATACCATGGGAAACGAACATGGCGGAATGCACCTTACAAAGGTGTCAAAGCCTTCATGCAAAATTGCAAAGAGATCTTGAGTCTTTGTCTCTACCTGCTGAGAGTAGACAAAGCCTAGAAATAGTTACACATTCATTGAGTGAAATGGTAAAAGTGTACAAAGATTTGGGGCCAACGACTGATTCTTTTGTAGAAGTGATGAGAAAGAGAAAAGAAACAGTGATAGGTCCCGATAAATGGCAGGACATAAAACAAAGAGTTTCAAGAGATGATGCTAAGTCAATGTTTAATTACAAGGAAGGGCTAAAAAGAAAAATGTTGAAGGTGCAGTATTTCAAGCACCCAGACAAAGCAAAATATTTGTATAGTCGACATCTTGCGGCCTTTGGAAGGCTTCCATGGAACGATGAGGTTCCTCTTTATTTTGCACAAATGTTTTATGCAGAATTTTTTTTGGGTATGAAACCCGACTACAATGACCTTCCTTCAGAATTTTTTGGCTCGGGGAGAGGTCGATTATATCAACGTAAGGGCGCTAAGCGAGATGTGGAGTTGCCTCGCCCTGAGCCACCATTGGTGAGTCGACCATCTCGAGTCGAAACCCTGCGATCAGAGATGGATGCGACTTCTCAAATAAGTCGTGAAGCAAGAGATGTTATGATCGAAAATGTTCATAGCGGATTGAGTGGAGTCAATATTGGCTTAAATCGACAAAGAGCACATGAAAATGCACGTGCCAATTTTGTTTATCATACAGATGAGGATATTTACAACATGAATGTTGAAGATCTCCGAACATACGCAATAAATTGTCGCAATGGTCTGCAAGACCTAATTTTTCGTGAGGAAGAGGGCACCGGAACGGTATGTGTTAGTGACCTTAGGGTTTGAAATTATATTTACACATACATGTGTACAATTTGTAATAAATACATGTGTATGTACATGTATACATTTATTTGTATGTGTACATTAATCTAACAAAAATGTATGATTATATGTTAAAACACCATTTGCAATTCTCAGGCATGATGCGTGATGAAAATGTTAATATTACGTTCGGGACCTCTGGCTCAAACGATGCAGATGGGTCTGACCATCATGATATGTTGGCACATGTATGTTAGTGTTTTTAAGTGACTCTAAAATAAATAATTGTTGCCACACATGTACATGTATGTATATATATAATTTGATAAAATGTTTTAACAGGTACCGATTCTGTCTGATGTTTTTGGGATGGTGGTACCTTCTTCTTCCTTAGGAGATATACCTTCTACTTCATTGGGAGATGTGCCACAAGTATGGACAATTTTTCACAAGTTCAAAATTTATGTTACCTCAAAAAGTTCCATTAAAAATTGAGATATATAGAGAGAGAGATCTATATTTTGAGTTATTTAAAATTTTTTGAATTTAGGTTCGTATAGAAGATTTTTTTAATCCGAGGACTTTAGCGACGGAGATAGGAACATCCACAGCATTTGAAGAAGTTGTCTTTAGTTCTTTTTTTTAATATTATTATTCAAATAAGTTTATATCTGTAGACGTGCATTTTCATTTGAAAGTTTTTATATATATTTTTATTTAACTGTACATGTATATTGTACAGGTTACCACTGCAGATGTTTCTATGGCAGAACCTGTCCATCAAATGGAGAGGCAACCTTACGAGGTATTGCGTGATTTTTTTGTTATATTTTGTTTTTTACATGAAGTTCTAGATATATGTATTCTCATTCATTTTTAAAACTTCAAATTTTAATGTTCAAGTACATGTGCATTGTGTATGTAGGTTTCCTATTTACAGGATAGGGAGCTAACCGAGACCCAGAGGCTAGATCCTCCATTTGATGGACAAGATTTACAGTAGATTTGATTTGATTTCAAAATTTAGATGGTTTTAAAATTTGTTAAACTTGATACAATTTGATACTTGAGTGAGATTTACAATTTTTGGACATATTTTATTACAATAAGTTTTTTGGACATATTTTTGGACATATGTTAAATGTTTTTGTTGGATAGTTGAATTATAATTGGCATGGTATGTGATATTTAATGTTAAATGTTTTTGTTAGATAGTTGAATTATAATTGGCATGGCATCTGAAGTTTTTAAAACTACATGAATGATAGAATGTGAACCTACATTTGCACATGTGGTAAATTGAAATGTTACTTGTAACAAGATAATCCCCATTGATTTCATTACAGTATATGTTGATTTCTTATTTGATATAATTGCATGTATGATGGTACATTACTTGTAAAGTCATTGGATTAATAGTGTTCATTGATTTCAGTGTTCTTTGGATGGTTTTAGTACTTTTGGCATGTGAATGTGAAGTAATGTTGTCATCTGAATTACATTTGACATGTGATATTTAATGTTAAATGTTTTTGTTGGATAGTTGAATTATAATTGGCATGGCATGTGACATTTAATGTTAAATGCTTTTGTTGGATCTAGTTGAATTATAATTGGCATGCCATCTGAAGTTTTTAAAACTACATGAATGATAGAATGTGAACCTACATTTGCACATGTGGTAAATTGAAATGTTACTTGTTACAAGGCAATCCCCATTGATTTCATTACAGTATATGTTGATTTCTGATTTGATATAATTGCATGTATGATGGTACATTACTTGTAAAGTCATTGGATTAATAGTGTTCATTGATTTCAGTGTTCTTTGGATGGTTTTATTACTTTTGGCATGTGAATGTGAAGTAATGTTGTCATATGAATTACATTTGACATGTGATATTTAATGTTAAATGTTTTTGTTGGATAGTTGAATTATAATTGGCATGGCATATGATATTTAATGTTAAATGTTTTTGTTGGATCTAGTTGAATTATAATTGGCATGCCATCTGAAGTTTTTAAAACTACATGAATGATAGAATGTGAACCTACATTTTCACATGTGGTAAATTGAAATGTTACTTGTAACAAGACAATCCCCATTGATTTCATTACAGTATATGTTGATTTCTGATTTGATATAATTGCATGTATGATGGTACATTACTTGTAAAGTAATTGGATTAATAGTGTTCATTGATTTCAGTGTAAGTGCAAAAAATTATTGACAATGTAGAACGATTTTTGTGTTATAATAATTAAACCTAATAATATTGGAGAGCAAGAGAGACTTGAGGTATGGTGTTTACTACAAGAGTTCGAGCTAAATATTTAAATGGTTTATCTATCTTTCAGAAAATAGTTTAAGATTGATCATAAGAATTAAGAGAATGTATTGGTCCATCATTGGTATGGCTTATGCTGCAACCATGAAGTCTCGTCCCAACACCATAGAATGATCATCCATGTCAATGACTCTTAAGTCTATCTTTCCAAACCATGACCCTACTCTCACATGTGTACCTTTCATGACACCAGTCACTGCTTTCATCCTCGAGTTGACTGCCTTGAAAGCACTCAACTCTTTCTCGATGCTAGCCTTCCTCTTTCTAAGAGATGAAGCTGCCTTTCGACTTGGGAAGCTATGGGTAGCCCCGTGTCTATCAAAGCAGAGAACTTTTTCCCATGTACGGTTGTAGACATGAATCTCAAGTCCAAGGAACTTTCATCATCATTCCTCCTCCTTGTCTTGCGCCTTACTTCCGCAATCTTCTTCAACATTTCCTCTTCCAATATGTCTTTCGAACTAGCCCTTGGCTTAACAGTGCTTTTCACATATCTCTTCTCATGAAGCTCCATAGAACAATTCGATCCTAGGTCTGCTTGAATTGGTTCAAGCTCTTTCCTTTTCGAATTCTGTCTAATTGCTCCAATACGACATATATTGACTCCTTCCAAACGAAGTGCACCAATCCTCATAGTGTGGTCGTCTTCTTTTCCAAGTGTGTCAACACATGCATTTTCTTTCTTCAAACCAATAGGTTTCGGATCAAGAAAGTCCCTCTTGATCTTATCTTCCATGTTCTTGACTTTAGCCTGCAACGTGGTGCTTCTTTCCTTCAAGTGAGCCCTTTCCATAAAGAGTTCCTGAAGTCTTTGTTCACCTTGTCGTATCTCCATGTCAAACTTTTCAATTTCAGCAGTTTGTCTAGAAAGTCCATCCTTGGAATTTCTTGGGTGAGAAACCAAGTAGGTTGAACCAACTTTGGTCTAGTGCATTGGAATTCATTAAAGAATTGGTCATTGGCACTGCTTCAAGCTAGGAGTGAGCATCGTCACCAACCTACATTGAATATTTTACACTCCCTAGGGTGAATGATACTTTAAATTGATTGACAGTCTAAGACTTTCGAATTTTTCCGAATGCCAAATGATCTTACAAAGTTAGTATTTATAATATCCTAGTAGGTCATTCGGTGACAACTTTTACCGGAAACTTGAAATGACTTTGGCATGTGATATTTAATCTGTTAAATGTTTTTGTTGGATTGTTGAATTATAATTGGCATGGCATGTGAAGTTTTTAAAACTCGAGTTTTGGATGGTTTCAATCTACATTTTGCATGTGATATTTAATGAACTTTAAATGTTAAGTGTTTTAATGATGCACAATATATAATCAAAAGGGTTTTAAAACTTAAAGTTTTGGATGGTTTCAATCTACAACTTAAAGTTTTGGATGGTTTCAACCTACATTTGCACATATGGTAAATTGAAATTATGTTACTTGTAACAAGACAATCCCCATTGATTTCATTGTATATGTTGATTTCTAATTTGATATAATTGCATGTATGATGGTACATTACTTGTAAAGATATTGGATTAATAGTGTTCATTGATTTTAGTGTTTAAGCGCAAAAAATTATTGACAATGTAGAACGATTTTTGTGTTATAATAATTAAACCTAATAATATTGGAGAGCAAGAGAGATGAGGTATGGTGTTTACTACAAGAGTTCAAGCATGTCATTCAGTGACAACTTTTACTGGAAACTTGAAACAAAGAGAATCTATCTTTGGCTAGGACATCATGTAAGATGCTTGACATAAACAGTAAAATTGTACTTAAAAGCTGAGATTCGGGCAAGTGGGGACAACCACTTGTTTTCTCGTCCCTTGGAGGCTAGGCCATATGGGGACCGAATCTGATCTTACAAAATAAAGTGAAATAATTTGTACCATATGGTCGGAGAACATATACAAGAACAATTAATTTCATTCTAGAATATATATATATCCAATACATATAACATTTTTAATCAATGCACATGTATAGAAAAACTACTTTCAGTTGATACTAGAGCACGTGCTTGTACCCAAACAATTTGTAACATCTGCAAACCACAAATAACATAAGCAACTCAATTTTTAGTTGAGTACTGAAAGTTCTAAAACATATTTAATCCAAAGATAATAAATTGTTGGACACTTCACTCAAAAAAATTCTAATGGAATTCCATCCTCAATAATCCGTTCATGATCGGATTTTGACATTTTTCATTTCTTAATTTTTGATTTTTTCTTTGATTGAACTTCTATCAACTTTATGCGTGCTGCACACACCAAGTGACTATATTGACAACTTATGGAATCGGGTTCATAGTCTTCAAAGTAAACAAAGTCTCCACTTTGACGAGTTTGTTTGAAAAAATAACCTTTCAGTATAATAGACCCTCTGTCATACTGAAATCCGTGATCAGTATAGTCTTGTAATAATTTCATTTTTCGTTCAGTGCAACGCATCAAATAATACTTCACATTTTCATCGTTGTCAATAGGTGCAATTACAGCAAAAACATCTCCTGCACAATAAAATAAATTTAACATTTAATTATGCATATTTAAATTTATTTGTAGATCTTTAAATCATTAAAAAGTAATTCAAATGTTACCTTCTCTAACAAGATCAGAAACTCGATCACCATCGGATGATATTGTAGTTTCCTCTGATTCCATTTCTTCAAACATTGCAACAGACATTTTTCCCTTTGTATTTAGCTCTGTATGTTTCCAATCGTTCACATACATTTTGTTTCCACAGACGTCATTGGATTTTGTGTTGTCTATGCAAACATCACAAAAACAAGAATATTTTCTTTTATCCAATGCAAACACATTTGTGGACAACTTTGTTTGAATTGAATGCAATTTTCGAGTCCCTTTTATTATTTCAACGTCATTTCCAATTGATCTATTTACGTCTCCGATTCCAATATGCCAGAAAAATCTTTATATGGAAAATTAGAAAAAGAATTTGTAAAGATGATATCAAAATACAATTAAAAATAATCATTGCATGATAAATGTACAATGTTTAAAATTACATTTCCAATATAAATTAAATTGAATGTACCTTCGCACTTCTCTTGATGGGTTAATCTCATGGCTTAGAGCAGTTTTGCACCATTGAACAACTTCTTCAGCGTTCACAAGTCGGCGTGCAAAGTGGTTCATTTGATATCTTCAAAGTACTCGTTTTATGCATGCTCCTGCACCGTCATGTTCTCCTTTTCCATGGCCAGTCTCAAAGAAATTCCAACAATGTTTAATGCAGGTTTTCTTATGAAGAAAACACAACCAAAAATGATGCGATTTGAATTGTGTGGCTTTACGCATCCAAGTCGACCATATCCCGATATTCATTGAATGTTATTCCACGATTTTCCAATGAATCATAAATTCTTCCAAAACAATGTTGTACAAAATATGTATCATGTGTACGATCGTCCGCGATAAAAATGATATTCTTTAATGATATGTCGATTTTTCACTCGTGCTTTCTATATGCTTCGACATTTTGTTGACATGTCTATATAGAATATGGACGAGCATGGAGACTTGGTCGGAGTGATAGTATTCACTCTCGAATTTCTTTTTGTGGAACAAATGTGTAAGTTTTCACCTGCAAAATCAATCAGCGACAAATGGTTCTGGTGGAAAAACGTCCTGCAAGTATTTTGAATTATAAGTCTTGCCATCGAGCTCTATGGGAATGCTTGGCATTGTTGTAAATTTCTCACTTCCAAACTTTCTCAAAATTCTAAAAAAATTTAGATATTACGTAATTCGATTCTTTTAACACTATCTGCACTTTGAATTGATGTACTGGTATATTCGTATCTCTTCCATTTCACTTTCATGTTGGACAATGATTGATCATTTATATCAATACGATATTTGTTTTGAAATTTAGTCAAATTTCCACAATCATCGCATTTTTACCACCAACACATTTCTTTTTGTAAAATAGTTCATCGCTTTCTCTTTCACATAGAATTTGAGATATGAATTCACGGATAGTGGAAGGAGGAGGTGAATCCTTCCATAATGTTCTACCGAAATAAAGGAATGTGTCATAATATAACTCAAATTCCACATGATAAAGGCAACAACAAGTGTCGCGTACGGTGATAGGTTTTACATACCATGGTTTTTGTTGAACAAAAGCACTGAGTGAAACATGAATTTGACGATTCTCTTCTTTGAACTTGTTGAATAACTCTATTTGAGTGGTTTCCAAGAGATTTTTTTCATGTTCTTCGTATTGATTTCGTGCTATTCTTCTTCGCATCACATGTCTTGCAGTGGGTGAAACACGCGAATTGTTCTTCCAATATTCATATATTATTTTTTAACATCTTCTCCAAGTCTATCTTTGTATGGTTGCCTACAAATAGCTCTCCAACAAGCGAGTTCATCATTTACGTCTATTTGCAGTCGAAATTTTCGATGTTTGTGCAGAGTTTTTCGCGAGGTTCCTAGTGCTCGTGCCATAGATGTTAGATTGAAACGATTCTCTTGAGTACTTGGTGAAACCATTGCCATTTGTATTCCTCTACGTATATTTGAAACATTTTTATCTCTAGATCTCTTAATTGACTCTATAGCACTACTCATATTTTTTATCACCTCTTCTTTCATTTTTTTATCTTTGGTTGATTTTTGAATACCCAATAGTGTCGTCGCTTCTTTTAATTTCCTTGATGATAGGAGACCTTTCAACATTTGAGCTTGAGCTGTCACTTGCTCAGTTTTGAAAAACATTTCCAAAATTTTATCGACACGATATCGTATAACATAGTCAGGTTTTTTATCTCCATATGTGTGAGTGTCGACATTTTCTAACATCTCATTATCGATAGTGATTTCATCTGTACATATTCGAAAAATAGTACATATTCAATAAATAACTAAATTAATAAATATGTCAATAAATATTAGGAAATTTTAAATATATCAATAGATCATAATATTTACATTTACATACCCGATTCAATTTCTGCTTGAGGTTGATTTTATTCTTCAATATTTTGAGGAGTATCTCTGTTTGTTCACATTAAACAAAATATTTTTCAAACTAGTTCATCAAATAAAAATCAAGCTTCACATTTTACATTGGGAAAACTTTTAAAATATATCAATAGATCATAATATTTACATTTACATACATGCTTCAATTTCTGCTTGAGGTTGATTTTCTTCTTCAATATTTTGAGGAATATCTCTGTCTGTTTACATCAAACAAAATATTTTTCAAACTAGTTCATCAAATAAAAATTAAGCTTCACATTTTACATTGGGAAAATTTTAAATATATATCAATAGATCATGTAATATTTACATTTACATACCTGCTTCAATTTCTTCTTGAGGTTGATTTTCCTCTTCAATATTTGAGAGAGCTTCTAAATTTCTTTTGCGATATTGTCTCGTCTCTTCTCTACGTTCTTCGGGTTTTCTTTTTCGATCATATTTTCTCACACAATTTCTTCGATTTCCCATGATAATAGGGTATGAGGTTCAAAAAATTTCCTTCAAAAAATTAGACAATAACTCAATTACAAACAATATCACAAAAGATTTAATTTAAAAAATATTTTCTAAAAAATACGTAATCCAATCCAAAACACGTACTTCAACACAAAACACGTACATACCTCTAAGAAAAATCACACCGCCTCCAAGAAATGTCTTCCAAAAAAATTCTTTAAATCCAAAATTTGAAGAAAAGTTTTTGAACAAAGAAGCTCAAAAGATTTATTTCAACACAAAACACGTACATACCTCCAAGAAAAATCACGCCGCCTCCAAAAAATGTCTTCCAAAAAAGTTCTTTAAACTCAAACTTTGAACCTCCAAGAAAAATCACGCCGCCTCCAGAAAATGTCTTCCAAAAAAGTTCTTTAAACTCAAACTTTGAAGAAAAGTTTTTGAATTCAAACCAAGTTGTAAAATGAAATGAAGTGCGAAATGTGCGAAAATTGTGAATAATTTCGCGGCAATTTATATTGACGCGAAATATGTGTTTTGTAGGGGGCTCCACAAAAGTTTCCGGCCGACGGAAAATTATACAATAGTTCGGCCGAACTTTTGATAAGAAGTTCGGCCGAACTATTAAGACGTTAGTTTTAACGACTCGTAAGCGGAAAACATAGTTCGGCCGAACTGTCACTAATAGTTCGGCCGAACCAACGCGTCACCAATTACGCAAAACCAGGCTCTGAAAATGGTTCTGCAACTTTGGACTGATTAAACTCCATGAAATGTTGTTAATTAATTGTCGTAACCAAGACAAGCATTTTCAGAATTGAATCTACTTTCAGGAAATATAACTTTTATGGAATTTCGTACACGTTTATTAATTTTAATTATTTTTCTAATAAAATGAGTGCAAAAAAATTCTGAGAGTCATCGTGATTCAGTGAAATCAAAATTTTGTGTCTCCCAAAATACATTGTAAAAAAAATTGAAAAAATTATGGGGCATTACATTGGTCCATTGACTCTAATGGGTAGCTTTTAGATTTTTAGTTTATAACTTATATGTTAAGAAATTTGTTGCCATGCGAAACATATCAAAAATACACAGTTTTTCGTATTGGACCAGTTCAAAAAATTCTAGTAATTATGATATGCATCCATTGGCTTTGTAAATATGACGAAACCAAAGTAGACTCTGTCTAGATTGTTGTAACACATTTTGTTTTTTCAAAAACCCAAATTTTCAATGAATACAACGTTGCAACATAACATGACTTCTTATGAATTCTTTGATTGTTAAGAAACACACACTCAAAGAAATGCTAAGTTGACATATCAAATCTGCATAAATTTTTTTCAAAAAATAAGTAATAGAAAGCTAACAAAATTTCTCACAACTTTTATTTTTATCGCAAAATGAAATTCTACACAGAAAAATTGTTATAGTTTGCAGAAAGTTGAAGAACCGAAAAAAATGAAAAAAATTTCTCAAAAAAGGGCAAAAAGTGTAACCCAGCTTCACATTTTCGATATCATATTCTTTTGGTGGAAATATTCCAGGAAAAGGTTTTTCTCTAAACAATATCCTTTGCAGCATAGGCAAATCCATATCTTCCGAGGAACTGAAATCCATTTAAAGATCAGAATCTCATCAGTAGAAAAGTTCAAGAATACAACCAAACCATAAAATACCCAACTCAACGCTTAACATTATATGCCTCTTAATGTGATACAGGGGACGCAAAAACTTCCTAAAAGGTTCTTGGACATTGGGGTTTCCATCTTTTCATATAACATACCATACCTTGTCAATCTGGAGTAGAAGAGAAGAAACCAAGCATTTTGGAAAATACATGGAATTGTATGGAATTGCAAGTAGAAAAGTAGCGCCAAAACTGTTTCAAAATTTCTCCATGGAAGGTAACCAAGTGTTTTGGACAATCCATGAAATTGTATGGAATTGCAAGGTGAAAATCAACACCAAAACTGTTTCAAAAGTTCTCCATGGAAGGTTTTCACACAGAACTGAAGAAACAACCTGAAAATCATTAATATTGTCAACAAAATAAAAAACTGAAGCCTATAGAAAATAATAAACATTCACACTTTATATTTTCTCAAATTCCCAATTATTTTTTTGCATTTTTTGAAGATTAATGAAACATTAAAAGCCATTGATGATGAAAAACACTACCTTTGATCAATTTTTAAGTGCCCAAAGAAATGTTTCCATGTTTATGAAGATTAATGAGATTTTCCAGGCCACTGATATTGAAATACATGCTTTTCAAATTTTCTCAATGTCCAAACAACATATTTTTACTTTCTTTGAATATTAATGGAACTTTCAAGCCCGTGGGTAGTGAAAAACACAATCTTGAAGCAACGAGCTATCATAAGCTATCGTCTTAAAGATGTTTCAACTTACCACTTCATTGAAATGAACAATGATTGTTAGGATTAGCCATATTCTACCATTAAAATGACATTTTTTGGCTTTTCAAACCAGCCAGGCTATTTTTCCTTGAGTTTGAGGTTTTTCCACCCTACAAGAAAAAAAAGAAAAAAAACACATATGTAGGATTCCCAATACAAAAATATGCTTAGTAGAATCAAAATTAATGATGGACAAACTATGAAAGAAATGGTCAGCTCCAATGTGAGACTAGCTCAACCAGAGAGTGCCTCCTCACATGCCACTTCACACATACGACCCAGATCTTGCATTATCTGTAGAAATTAATGATCCAAATTTCCACAAGTAGAACACTTGTTACAACTCCTTATTTACCGAGGCATGGTGGCCCTCAAATTTGTGCAACTCCGCACTCCTTTATTCTCAGTGCTAGGAGGAGGGTGAGATTACATAATCACACTTCTTTATGCTCAGCGTTGAGACTATGGTCAATGATGGCAACTTTGACAGTCAATGCACTGTCGACAATAGCAATCAAATTACAGAGGAAATGGCGAGGTCAGGATGAAGACATATGCAAACATAAGAATCTTCCAACTCAAATGCAAGGCTTGGCTCAATGCCTCCTCATGACACAAATATTTAATTCCATCTTCTCACCAACACTCAGAGAGAGCTACCCGTGAATGAATTCAGAAGAAAGCGATGTTTGGTGAAAATTCAAAAGAAAGCCTTGCTCGACGATGGCTCTCACACCCGGAGAGAAATCTCACAACATAACAATATATCGTTATGACTGCAAGGGTTCCTTCTCGATCCACACAATGGCCCATATCTATAATCCAATTGGAAAACACAATGCGGGTCTCAATCTTGCAATACTCCAACAAATATTGCTCTCCCACAGTGCAATAGGTTCAAGAACACCTTTGCAAAATTTTCAACACAACAACTGCAACAAATCAATAGTCCTTATTCGCCACTCTGTCAAAGAAGATAAACTTCCCTCCATCACCAGGCCGAGCAACGACACTCCACGACTCTGGTCAACGCACATTCGAACACATAAAAATTGTGTAGCCCACCACATGAACATGGTTCACGCACATGAACATGAGCAGGCATCTGATCGCCACACCACACTTCTATTGTGCACCCAAATGAGTTATCCACAATTTTCACTAGAATTCAAAGAGCCAAACATCACCACACACAAATTATTCTCTCAGGCATAAAAAAAAATGCATCCCTTCGGTTTCGACGGGACAGAAGATCATGTCGCGGAAAGAAAACTAACAGACACATATTGTTTGGAACAATCTTCCACAACCATTAAACACAGGAGAAAATCACCAAAACAACAAGACACACCTCTCACCTACGACTACGTCTCCACGGCTTTACCACGCTTCACAGTCCCAAGGAACTTTTAAGCATAGTTACCAAATTTGAATTTGAATTTGATTCGATGCGAGAAAACAAATGACTACTTGAAATTCAATAAGGGAAAAATTCTGAAGTATAGATCTTATAAATTTAAATTTAAAAAATAAATAAATTCTATATTTTTACTTTCTATCTTCTTAAACTAGTTATTTATAAACTTAAACAATTAAAAATAATATAAATATATCTAATATTATATAATTCTATTAAAAAAACCATAAACCTATATTATTTTTAGAGAAAAATAACTACCTCAAATCACAAATTTTAATATCTCTTTTAAAAATAAAAAATAATTTCATTATTAATCAATAACTAAAATCTGAATTTCTCCTCTTACACAATTATAATTTTTTATTATAAAAATTTTTAATTTTTAATTTTTCAAATATTAAATTTTATATGAACAAATTGTGTCTGTCCGAAAAAACAACATTACAAATTAAATTTTATAATTTTTATAATTTTTAATATTTAAATCATTTAAATTTACTATAATCCACTTAGAAAAAATCATTTAAGTTTACTATCAATATTTCAAAGTAACATAGATTATAGATTATCACTGTAATGTATTTAGTGCTAGTAACAAGTAAATTATCAATGCAATTTAATTTACTAGTTACAAGATTATACCCGTTTCATATTGACAAGGAAATTACTAATAAAGTGCATTGTTTTGTACTGACACAGAGATTACCAATAAGATATACTGTATATCAAACACTAAAATTTAAAGTTTAAGTGAAGTTTTAGATTTATCTACACTAAAATTATTTACCTCGATCTCTCAAAATAACAAATAGAAAATAGATATTGTTCTAGAGCGTAAATTCGAGAGCTCTAATCCAGTATGGGCCTTTTAGTATGCTCGCCTTTAGTATGTGGCAGATAGCTTACGGGTCAACTACGTTATATTATATTCCATATCCTCAGTGGCTGCTACCAAACGTCAAACTCAGTGACTTGACAATATCCGTTTTATTCTCGAACGTACCAGTTACGTTTTATCCATGAACGTGCGTGAATTAATAGATGGACAAAGTACATTTACTGTTTTCAAACTTATTCATTTATTTTTTGTTTCAGGTTGTTTTCTGAACGTTATTTGAGTTTTAAAATGATTTTTTTTAGTTTTAAAACAAGTGGTTTTAATGGTATTTAAGTGATTAAAAATTATTTGGATATTATATTTTGATTGGGTTATACTAGATTTTAATATGGCATTTAGTTTGTGCTATACCAACTTTTAATATGACAAGAATGTTTTTTTGTTAAATTATGTGAATTTTAAGATAATTGGTCTGCACACCCATCTTTAACATTGCTAAATGACATGAGTTTATACTATGAAATATCTTAACCTAAAAAAAAAACTTATCACTATTTACTCTATTTCATAAATTAAATTTTAATTTTTTAATAAAATAATTTCTTTTTTCCTTTTAAATTAATAATAAAATTTTCCATAAATTTATAATTTTTTTTTTTAAATATATTAATAAATTTAATGCTTTATAAAATTCTTTTATATCCAAATTTCATATACTTTATAAAATTCTTTTATATCCAAATTTCGTATTTCAAAATTGTAATTCTAATAAATTTCTGCGGGAAAAGGAAAGAATCCTGCACCGAAAGGATCCTGCATTTTAAATAAGTATTGCATTATAAATGTGTTGAAACATTAAATTATTAACAACTTTTACAAAATTTCCAAGAAATGAATCTGTGAAGTTAATAGGGAATAATTCAGACACGATATTCTAGAATTTTAGCCGAGCTTATCCATCCCCATCTTATTGGTTCAATTAGTCATACCATGAATCCTGAATCCTTGACCTTACTTACCTGCCGGACTACTTTTTCTATCAAAGACTTAAGTTTTGATCGAATCAACTCATCGGAAGGCTCTATATAAAGCCACTCAGTATGATATCGCAATATAAATCAATCTGGTATTGCCTGGAGTGATTACAATATCAATCAATCCAGTGCAGTTGCTGCGTGTAGTAATGGCCTCCATGGAGATGCGCAAGCTTTTCGCTATTGTTTTTTTGCTGCATAATCTGCTTCCAATAGCCATCGGTATGGGAGCGCTTTTGGAATCCATATATACTCGCAGGAATTGCTTAAACTTGTTTCGTTTATGAAAATGTAAAGCCATACTATAATTTATTTCTGTTTGTGTGCAGGTGCGAACGGCCACATCTTCAGGGAATACATAGGCGCCTTGGGCAACGGCGTGAAATTTTCAGAAGTGCCCATCAATCCAGCAGTGGAGGTCCACTTCATTCTCTCATTCGCCATCGATTACACGACCGGATCCACTTCCCCAACTCCCACAAACGGAAAATTCAACATTTTTTGGGACACCAGCAGCCTCACTCCCAAGGCCGTGCAGGCCATAAAGGCCCAACACAAGAACGTGAAGGTCGCGCTGAGCCTAGGCGGGGATAGCGTAGGCAACGGTCACTCCGTCCAGTTCAACCCATCGTCGGTGTCTTCGTGGGTAACCAACGCTGTCACGTCGCTGTCGAAGATAATCGAAGAATACCATCTCGACGGCATCGACATCGACTACGAACATTTTGCGGCGGACGATAACACGTTTGTAAATTGCATCGGGCAGTTGATCACGCAGTTAAAGCAGAGTAAAGTCATCTCCTTCGCCTCCATCGCTCCCTTCGAAGACGGCGGCCAGGTTCAGTCCCATTACACAGCGTTATGGGCCAAATACGGGCACGTGATAGACTACGTTAACTTCCAGTTCTATGCCTACGATTCCAGCACCACGGTTTCTCAGTTCATCCAGCACTACAATACTCAGGCCTCTCAGTACAAGGGAGGGATAATACTGGTTAGTTTTAGTACAGAGAAGGGCGCTGGAGGTCTCTTGCCTGATCATGGGTTCTTTGAGGCATGCAAGATGCTGAAGCAGAAGGGGCAATTACAGGGCATCTTTGTCTGGTCTGCAGACAGTTCAAAGTCTAATGGTTTCAAATATGAAAACCAAGCAGAAGCTCTTTTGGCGTGACTGAACCGATTTGATCGCGACTGATTACAGCGAATCATCACAGTCAGACGATGCCCTATAATAATTAAAGGAATAAATAGTTGGTTCCATTTGCATTGTAACCGCGAGGCTTGGAATTTCAAATTTAGTTCACCTATTTACTGAAAATTTGGCCGTGACTTGTTTTTTTCCCTGTCATTTTACACTTACGCTTATTGTAAGTTAGTGAACGTTATGAACAAGTCAGCGCAAGTCAATGAACATTATGCAAAAGAGAATTACAGTAAAGAATTATTACAGGAAAAAGGGTTCATTAGTGGAACGAGGAATAACATTTTGTTTTGTTACAAGATTTTACGAGTTAATCGCTTAAAAGTGAAGAAAAGTTAGTTTATGAGTTTATCTCTTAAAAGTGAATAAAAGTGAAAATTACAGTAAAAAATTATTACAGGAAAAAGGGTTCATTAGTGGAATGGGGAATAACATGTTCATTAGTGGAATGAGGAGTAACATTTTGTTTTGTTACAAGTTTTTAAAAAAAGTTTATGAGTTTAATATTTATAAAAGTAAAAAAACCAATTACAGTTATAAAAAAAATATCTTAAAAGAATTTTGTAAATCTTTAGATTTAAGATGGTGACTATTGGCCTTTTTTAAAGAATAAAATCTGAAAAGAATTCTACAAATCTTTAAATTTGAGATACTGGCCTTAAACTTGTAATTTAACCAATACAAGATTTTTGAATAATAACTCAAGTGCTTGAAGTCAAATACACAATTTTAGGACCGTGCAAAGTTTAAAAATAAAAATAAAAACGAAAACAACTTTCCACAAAACATCGAGTTCTAGGCCAGGTAACCGCGATTTGAGTTAGTTGCTCTATGGGGACCTCTTGCGTGTGCTTCATTGCTGGAAATTGCAGAGATGGAAGTTGTAGGGGACTCTAAATCTTTTATAGACGGGGTGCAAGGGTGAACTTTCTTTGGTCCGGGCATTATGCAATTGGATGATTCATATTAGGAATCTGATTCGCTTGTTCAAGTCTATAAATTCTCGGACATATACCTGAAGCAAAACCAGGCTGTCGATTCCCTTTACAAAATGGGATGCAGTGCTTTACAAAATGGGATAGAGTGCTTTGCAGGGAAAATCCTTCTTCTCCATTCTTGTTGATGTAGTTATTCGCAGCCCTTCTAAGAATGATACTCTTTTTTTTCTTTTCCTTTTTCTCATTTATTTTATGCAAGTATTTGCCATGGGCTTTTTGTCTCCTCTTTGTCCTTTTTCTCTTTTGTTTTATGCAAATATTTGACATGGGGTTTTTGTCTCCTCTATGGCAGTCTTTTGTTCCCATGGGCTGATCTTTGGCTCCTCTACAGAAATATGATGAACAAAGCAGCAGTTTTTTCTTTGTAATTCTGAGCATGATGTAAATTGTGATAGGAAATTGTGACCGAAACTTAACTCTAACAAATTTAGTGTTCTGGTTTCAGAAACATTGACCATCTAATTAAGTCTACAAAACCGACGAACCATATAACTACTTTAATTCATAATAGAAGTTGTCGTTTTTTCTTCATGTAAAAACCACTATTTGTATCTATAGCACTCGATATGGTAAAGTCAAAAAGGACAAAAATATAAATTTTTCCACCTATAGCTCTATTTTCGTGATTCAATTTGTTGGATCTGGCTTGGGTTTGCCTGTGTACAACATTAGACTCTTAGAGTAGTCATAGCTTTAATGAGCTCAGAAATATTTTCACTTTATAGACTTCAGAAACTACTAAATTCGTTCGGAAAAGTTAGAACACCACGAGCCATAGAACTAATCCATAACATTTTGTGTCCTAGATTGTCTCTGTAGTTTTTGTGCTGGTGCCATTTGTCTTGGTTGTTCGGTATTTATTAAGTCGTCCCCTTTATATTTTCTGATTTGTTTTCCATGGCGGCTGTTCTTGGAACGGAGTTGTATAAAACTCAAATTCGTCCTGCTCATGATGCCCCACTGTTTCTTTTTCTCATTCGTTATATGGTTTCAGTGCTCTGGCACTGGAGAGCTGATCTATGAGAAGCCATGGTTTTTTGGGCATTTGTATGTTAATTGTTGATTCCTTAAATATTTAGCAATGCTGCTCTATTGTTTTTTTTCTCATTCATGATATTGTTTCAGTGCTTTGGTAATGGAGAGTTATCTATGAGATGCCCTATTGTTTTTTTTCTCATTCATGATATTGTATTAGTGCTCTGGTAATGGAGAGTTGATCTATGAGATGCCATGGCTTTTGGGCATCCTTATGTTTGATTCCCTGAATATTTGTCAATCAAAAGAACAAAGGAGCAATCAATTATTTGATGACCGCACCCATGTCCGCACCCATGTCCATCTGATTACCGAATATGCGGGAAATCAGCAATGGACATAAGCCTCATCTATGCATTTATGTCTACAGCTAATTCCCCAAATATTCTGCAACCAAGTCAAATAATTCGTTCCCCACAGCTGTAAGATAACAAAAATGTGGGGACAAACTGGAAAGGGGTACCCGAGATGGAAAGGGGCTACGGAGTTGGGAAGGCGGGGACAAACTACTGAAGAATGGGGTAAGTATATTAATGGGTTGAGAAATATGGGTTTAATTCAAAATGAGAACGGTGATCATATCATTTGGGGTCCATTGAGGAATGAACAAGTGAGCACTAGGGAAACATACAAGGTGATTCTCCAACATTTCAAGGGTCTAGCACAGGAACGCTAGTTTTCGATGATGTGGAAGTCGAAAGTATAGGTTAAAGTCATCATATTCTTATGGTTCGCGTGGAGGGACATAAATCTCACATGGAATAATCTCATAATAATATCATGAGAGGAGGGTGGAATGGGTCGGGGGTTTGCAGGCTCTACATGTGTGCTGGTGAAGACAATGAACATATATTCTAAAAATGCATTTTCCCGAGACAGACCTCAGGTCATATACAAAATGCTTTACGCATGTAGCACAGAGAAGGGTCAACAGGGGGACACATTTCTTGGGTATTCCGCTTCTTTTTCACTGGAAGGTGTGGTGTGGCTCGAACAAGTGGATATTCTAAGAGGAGGCTTGTGCACTGATTGGGGTGGCGAAGCATGCACTTAAGCATGTTATGAAGTGCTAGGATGGACCACAGATTATTAACAGACCTCCTCGGGACCTTTCACATGGACTAGGGCATTTTCCTATTCAATACCCTGCGGGGTTTTTTGATGGGGTTGCACAGAGCTCTCAATGTGGTTGTGGTGTTTGGTTGATGCTGAATCCACAGTGTCGTTACAAAATTCATTCGTATAGTGGACTAGATACAAATACCAAGGCTGAGCTTCTGGGACTTTGGGGCCTTTTGTGGTTCACCAAACAATTATATATTGACATACTGTGGCTTTTTGATGACTCAAAAGTACTTATTGACCATATAAATAATCATGATATATTTGCACTTATTCAATTTTTGCCTTGGATAGATAAGATCAATGAGCTGCCAAAGACTTTGTCACTGATTACTTTCAATCCCATATTTCGTGAAAAAAGTGAAACTGGTGACAGATTGTAAAAAAAAGGATTACATGAAACTTTTGGTGAGATCCAATATGAGCTAGTGGAAGCTAGTGGAATCGAGGCGTCAGGGTCGGTGAATTTTTTTTTACCTTAGTGGGGTGATATGCTCGGTATAGTTTTTATCTGAAACTTTTTGGTAAAGTTTTTACATGTTTCTTCATATTTTTTTAATGACAAGCACTTACATCTTGATTGAAAATACAGTGTGGATCTTCGTGGTATGGTTTCTACCATTGTTGGAAATTGTTTTTGGTTATTGCTCTTCGATATGGAACGTGTTGTTTACTGCTCTATGGAAGACCAGAACTAGTTCTTTATTTTTATTTTGTTTTGTATTTGTTACATGCCCAGAACATGAAATTGCACATTTCTTGGGTGAAAGAAATTATGATAAGTATGATCACTCATTTGGACTTAATGTTGACATATATGACATATGTGCTAGGACATAATATAAACCAGGGTTTTTTTCTTCGAAAAAAAAACAGTGATTCCCTCTTTGACACTCTCGAGCTGTTTTAAAATTATATGTTTCGTAAAGGGTTAATTGTTTTGTATGACTGATATTGAATAGAGATAGGTAGGTGAACGGTTAACCTCTGGTCATCCTCGCTGTCATTTTAAGGTCGGTTTTAGTTTTTATATATCTATATACAAATTAATATTTTTTTATTTCTTTAAAGTAATATGAAAATATAGTATATCATTTTGTTGGAATTTCTGAATGATTCCAAACACACAGAGGAATAAAAATAATTCATCAACTCAACACAGAGATTAATGGACAAAGATGCAGAAAACACTATATCATTAAACTTAAAAGAAAATTACAATGCTCCCACACAACTGTTGCTGCTACAAACACAACGTTACAAAATATGCTCTGTCTCTTTTACACAGTAAAAATGCACATACAATGCTCTTCGTTTTTCATACAGAGTCTCACAACACTCTTTTACTGCTCTCTGTCTTTTTGATACACAGTCCAACTTCTTTTTTCTTTTTGCCTTCGTGCATGTATATGGCATTGCTCACTATTACAATACACACTGACTTTATATATATTATAAACATTGAAAATGTTTATAATATATATATTAAAACATATATATTAATCCTAACTCAAAAGACTTAACAAAAAACATGCGTCACGACATTTTAAAATAAAACATTAAAACATATACGAATGCATCTTTCGCGGATTTCAAAAACTTCAAACAAAAACACGTTTAATAAAGTCATCGCATCCAACTTCACATGGCTGACTTGACTCTTCAACCTTGTGATAGCTTTCCTATTGGTTGCTAGTGGAGCCCGCGGCGAATTTCAAAAAAAATCTTCAAGCAAATTTGACAAAGTCTTATCGCATCGCGATCTATATGATTTGGTCTGCAGGCGGTCCGAGCAATAAAATTAATATTTTTTGCATGCGATATGCGATATGCGATGGAGGAAATATCGCATCAAAAACTAAATAACATAGCTTTGTGGCTGCGGCACAAAACTTTAAAATGTTGCGATGTGCAATTTCGGCATTCTGTGGTTGGTGGTATTTAATGGCGGATGGTGTTACAACTTAAATAGAGGGATGGTGACTCGGTTCTCACTGCAAACACAGACCTACATATTTGAACAAAACTTTGGACTTGCAGGCTCACTTGAATCAGAAATTAATTTCACGGTTGTGTGCAAGTCAAATAAAAAAAAAAATCTCTATTGTTTCTGCGTCCTTCTATCCTTCGGCTCTGCACTGTTGGATTGAATATTTCAACACTCCCCCTTAAATTCAAATGCTGGGTTCTCTTCCATACCTAAACACTTTCTCAAATAATTAAAATTTTTCTGCCCCAATAGTTTTGTTAAAATGTCAGTAAACTACTCTTCAGTTCTGTAATGTTTCAAAACAATTTCCCCATTGTTCACTAGCTCTCTGATGTAGTGATACTTGGCATTAATGTGTTTCGTTCTCTTGTGAAAATCTGAATTCTTTGACAATGTTATTTCTGAGCTATTATCACAATAAATTGTTGTGCCTTTTACCTGTTCATGACACAAACTCCTCAACATTATTCTCATCCAAACTGCTTGACATGTTGCTATAACTTCCACATACTCTGCCTCTGTTGTAGATAAAGCCACAAATGGTTGTTTCTTATAAGCCCATGAAATGGCTCCTGAACCCATATGAAAAACATAACCAGAGGTGCTTTTCCGGTCATCTATACTTCCAGCCCAATCACTGTCAGTATATCCAATCAATTCAGAATTTTCTGAAGTGGTGTATAAAACACCATACCTCTTTGTTCCTTTCACATACCTCAGAATTTTTTTTGCTGCTTGCCAATGTGCCTCCTTTGGCCTTTCCATAAATTTGGAAATTAAACTCACAACATGCATAATATTCGGCCTAGTTGCAGTCAAATACATGAGGCTGTCAACTATGCTCTTGTACAAAATTGGAACAAAATCCTTGCTATTTTCCTCTTTGTTGAGTTTCAATCCATCACTGTAGGAGTAATTGCTGACTTGCAATCTTGCATGTTAAATCTTTCCAAAAATTCATTTACATATTTAGCTTGAGAGATAAAAATTTTATTTTCATTTTTCTCTACTTCTATTCCTAAGAAGTATTTTAGCAATCACATATCAGTCATCTCAAATTCATCCTTCATGACTGATTTAAAATTCTCAATGAGCTAAGAAACATTACCTGTAAAGATCACATCATCAACATACAAAACAACAATCAACATCTTACCATCTTTCTCCTTGATGTATAATGTAGGTTCTCCTTCACATTTCTCAAACTCATTTTCCAATAGATAGGCATCTATCCTACTATACCATGCTCTTGGCGCTTGTTTCAGCTCATAAAGAGCTTTCTTCAATATTCATACCTTGTGCTATGTGCCTGCTTTCTCATATCCCAGAGGTTGTTCAACATAAACCTCTTCCATCAATACTCCATTTAGGAACGTTGATTTCACATCCATTTGGTAAACCTTCCACTTGTGCTGTGTTGCTATGGACAACACTGCTCTTACTGTTTCCATTCTTGCAACTGGTGTAAAATTTTCATCATAGTCTCCTCCTTGTTGCTGCTTATAGCCTTTGACAACAAGTTTGGCCTTGTGCCTTTCAATCTTACCTTTAACATTGCTTTTGGTCTTGTAGACCCATTTTACTCCAATGACTTCTTTGCCTTTTGGGAGATCAACCAATTCCAATGTCTTATTTTTCTCTACAGCCTTCATTTCTTCATCTATATCATCTATCCATTTATTATATTTTATAGCTTCTTCAAAATGAATAGGATCATCTACATGACAATATAATGCAAATAAAGAGTTCATACCTTCATTTCTACCTCTTGCTCATAAATATCATTCAAATTTCTGAATCTGGTTCCTCTTTCACTTGGTGTACTTGTGCTTGTAGAAGCACTCAAATCTTCTCTTTGTGGTGTGCTTGGAGAAGCACTATTATCACTTCTCAAGGGTGTTCTACTTGTGGTTTCCCTTGCTATCCTTGTGTTGGTGGAGGTGGTGTTGCTAATGAGGAATGTATATTAGCCATCTCTTCCTCATTATCATCATGAGACAAACAAATCTTCACATTGATTGTTTTCTCAATGCTTCCATCCTAAGCATCTTCCTCAATGAACTGCACATCTCTGCTTATAATAAAATTTTTGATTGATGGGTCATACAACTTGTATGCCTTGGATTCTTCACTATATCCAATAAATATGCACTTCTCCCCCTTACTGTCCAACTTCTTCCTCAGCTGATCCGGAATGTGTGCATAAGCCACACAACCAAAAACTTTCATGTGGGTAACACTTGTTTTATGCCACTCCATGCTTCTTCTGGAACTCTGTTCATTACAGCTTTGGTTGGGCATCTATTCAAGATGTATGCTGCACAGTGTACAGCTTCAACCCAATATTCATTTTGAAAATGTTTTGCCTTCAGCATACTTCTTACCATGTCCATGATGGTTCTATTTTTTCTTTTAGCAACTCCATTTTGCTGTGGTGTGTACCTTGCTATAAATTGCTTGTGTATGCCATTTTATCTACAAAAACATAGAAATTCTTTTGAGATATACTCACCTCCTCTATCAGTCCTTAATACCTTAATATGCTACCCACTTTGGTTCTCAACAAGAGCCTTAAAGTGACATAATTTCTCAAACACTTCACTTTTACATTTCAAGAAATAAACCCAAGTTTACCTTGTGTAATCATCAATAAAAGTTAGCATATAGTGGCTGCTTGCTAGTGATGGTGTTTGCATTGGTCCACACAAATCTAAATGAACAATTTCTAAGGGTGCCTTTGCCCTTATGCTCTTTCCTGATGGAAATTTTTCTTTGTGTTCTTTGCCCAAAATGCAGCCTTCACATAAGCTGTCTCGTTTCTCAATCGTAAGCCCTTTACCATTCCTTTCCTATGCAACAAATTCAAACCTCCAAAGTCGAGATGTCCAAATCTCAAATGCCATAACCAATTTTCATTCTTTGCTTCTCTTTGGAATGTCTCTTGTGTCACTGCTGCCATTTCAGCTCCTTTCTTCAAATTTGCTCTCATCCTGAGAGGGAACATTTTGTTCCTTGTCATCTTCACTTGTGCAATGCATTGCTTGCTTGGTGGTTTATCCATGATGGTGCATATATCATCTTCAAAGAAAACATTGTACCCCTTTTGAATGAACTTTCCAATGCTCAAGAGGTTACACTTCATACCAGGCACATAATATACATCTGATATGGATCTTCCTTCTCCTTTCTTTGTTAAAACATTCACTCTGCCTTTTCCCATGACAGAGACTTTACTCTCTGTCCCCAATGTTACTTGAGACTTTACATTTTCATCTAACATGGAAAACATGGAAATGTTCCAATCATATGATTGCTACAACCTGAGTCTAGAAACCATATATCCTCATTCTTTTCCTCAGCCATATTACGTGCTAAAAGCAACTTCTCTTGATTGTTATTTTCCTTAGTAAAAATAACATTGGGTCTATTACCCATGTCACTCTGTTTCTTCCTATATCCATTAGCATAATGCCCATACTTCTTACAGTAATGACATTGGACTTGGGATTTATCATATCTTTGTCCATGTGCTTGATTTTTTCCACCTTGCTGGCTACTGCCTTGGCCTTGGTTCTGATTTTGATTGTTTTCCCTTCCATTTGTATTTGCAGTGCTGTTTCTTCCTCCTCTGTTTTGGCTTTTTCCTCTTCCTTTTCCTTTGTAGTTTCCTCTACCTTGACCTCTTCCTCTTTCAAAGGACATTTGGGTCTTGAAAGCATGCTCCAAAGATGAGTTTGTTGTTCTTCCCAATATTTGTTCATGAGTCATCAATGATGCATGAAGCTCATCAACTATAAACTTTGAGAGATCCTTTGTCTCTTTAATGGTTGTGACTATCACATCAAACCTTGAGGGTAAGCTCCTCAACACTTTCTCCACTATTATTCTTTCTTCAAGTGTCTCTCCATGAGACCTTATTTGGGTAACTAACCCAATCACATGTGTGAAGAATGAGTCCATGTTATCAGACTCTTTCATACAAAGAGTTTCAAAGTCTCCCCTCAGCAATTGTAGCTTTGTTGTCTTCACCTTCTCCATACCTTGATAGGCAGTCTGGAGGGTATCCCATGCATATTTGGACTTCTTAGCTACCGTTATCCTTGGAAACACACTCTCATGCACTTCTTGATAGAGATAGAAGAGGGATTTTGAGTCCTTCTTCCTATTGCTTTTCAGCAAATCCTTCTCTGTCTGTGTCAAGGAATTAAAAGCATTTTCATCTGTTGGTTCTTCAAAACCATCTTCAACAAACTCCCACAAATACTGAGAGGAAAACATGGCTCTCATGGTGATTTCCCAATTGTCATAGTTCTTCCCATTGAACTATGAGAGTTGAGTATTTCCAATACTTGTGCTCGTGCTAGCTCCTGCCATGGCTATCACACTGAACTACTTTAAAATTGACTATTTTTTTTTAAACAAACTGTCTCTCTACCTAAGAGACAAACTCTGTCTTTTAAAAGACTTATGTAGACTACACTTTTAAACACTAAACAAAAACTCTATTTTGTAAATACCTGATCTTTGCTGAGCCTTCACACTGCTGGAGAACTGCTTCAACAACTCCTTACTTTAGCTTCTTTGACAACTTCAAAGAGCCTGGACTAGCTCCGATACCATGTTGGAATTTCTGAATGATTCCAAACACACAGAGGAATAAAAATAATTCCTTAAATCAACACAGAGATTAATGAACAAAGATGCAAAAAACACTATATCATTAAACTTAAAAGAAAATTACAATGCTACCACAGAACTGTTGTTCTGGCTTTTAAAAAAAAATTACAAGCTGTTACACAGTAATTTGTCACCGTCCCTGCAATCCCCATCTCTCCCATTGGAGGGTCGTTTCTGTGACCAATAATCAGTTTCATGCCTTGCAAATGCCATCATTGCATCTTACCATCTTACCATCTTTCTCCTTGATGTATAATGTAGGTTCTCCTTCACATTTCTCAAACCCATTTTCCAATAGATAGGCATCTATCCTACTGTACCATGCTCTTGGCGCTTGTTTCAGCCCATAAAGAGATTTCTTCAATCTTCATACCTTGTGCTATTGGCCTGCTTTCTCATATCCCAGAGGTTGTTCAACATAAACCTCTTCCATCAATACTCCATTTAGGAACGTTGATTTCACATCCATTTGGTAAACCTTCCACTTGTGTTGTGCTGCTATGGACAACACTTCTCTTACTGTTTCCATTCTTGCAACTGGTGTAAAATTTTCCTCATAGTCTCCTCCTTGTTGCTGCTTATAGCCTTTGACAACAAGTTTGGCCTTGTGACTTTCAATCTTACCTTCAGCATTGCTTTTAGTCTTGTAGACCCATTTTACTCCAATGACTTCTTTGCCTTTTGGGAGATCAACCAATTCCAATTTCTTATTTTTCTCTACGGCCTTCATTTCTTCATCTATAGCATCTATCCATTTATTATATTTTATAGCTTCTTCAAAATGAATAGGATCATCTACATGACAATATAATGCAAATAAAGAGTTCATACCTTCATTTGCTGCCTCTTGCTCATAAATATCATTCAAATTTCCGAATATGGTTCCTCTTTCACTTGGTGTACTTGTGCTTGTAGAAGCACTCAAATCTGATCTTTGTGGTGTGCTTGGAGAAGCACTGTTATCACTTCTCAAGGGTGTTCTCATACCTACTTGTGGTGTCCCTTGCTGTCCTTGTGTTGGTGGAGGTGGTGTTGCTAATGAGGAATGTATATCAGCCATATCTTCCTCATTATCATCATGAGAGAAACAACTCTTCACATTGATTGTTTTCTTAATGCTTCCATCCCAAGCATCTTCCTCAATGAACTACACATCTCTGCTTATAATAAACTTTTTGGTTGATGGGTTATACAACCTGTATGCCTTGGATTCTTCATTATATCCAATAAATATGCACTTCTCCCCCTTACTGTCCAACTTCTTCCTCAACTGATCCGGAATGTGTGCATAAGCCACACAACCAAAAACTTTCATGTGGGTAACACCTTGTTTTATGCCACTCCATGCTTCTTCTGGAACTCTATTCATTACAGCTTTGGTTGGGCATATATTCAAGATGTATGCTGCACAATGTATAGCTTCAGCCCAATATTTATTTGGAAAATGTTTTTCCTTCAGCATACTTCTTACCATGTCCATGATGGTTCTATTTTTCCTTTTAACAACTCCATTTTGCTGCGGTGTGTACCTTGCTGTAAATTGCTTGTGTATGCCATTTTCTCTACAAAAACATAGAAATTATTTTGAGATATACTCACCTCCTCTATCAGTCCTTAAGACCTTAATATGCTACCCACTTTGGTTCTCAACAAGAGCCTTAAAGTGACATAATTTCTGAAACACTTCACTTTTACATTTCAAGAAATAAACCCAAGTTTACCTTGTGTAATCATCAATAAAAGTCAGCATATAGTGGCTGCTTGCTAGTGATGGTGTTTGCATTGGTCCACACAAATCTAAATGAACAATTTCTAAGGGTGCCTTTGCCCTTATGCTCTTTCCTGATGGAAATTTTTCTCTATGTTCTTTGCCCAAAATGAAGCCTTCACATAAGCTGTCTGGTTTCTCAATCGTAAGCCCTTTACCATTCCTTTCCTATGCAACAAATTCATACTTCCAAAGTCGAGATGTCCAAATCTCAAATGCCATAACCAATTTTCATTCTTTGCTTCTCTTTGGAATGTCTTTTGTGTCATTGCTGCCATTTCAACTCCTTTCTTCAAATTTTCTCTCATCCTGAGAGGGAACATTTTGTTCCTTGTCATCTTCACTTGTGAAATGCATTGCTTGCTTGGTGGTTTATCCATGATGGTGCACACATCATCTTCAAAGAAAACACTATACCCCTTTTGAATGAACTTTCCAATGCTCAAGAGATACTTCATACCAGGCACATAATATACATCTGATATGGATCTTCCTTCTCCTTTCTTTGTTAAAACATTCACTCTGCCTTTTCCCATGACAAAGACTTTACTCTCTGTCCCCAATGTTACTTGAGACTTTACATTTTCATCTAACATGGAAAACATGGAAATGTTCCAATCATATGATTGCTATAACCTGAGTCTAGAAACCATATATTCTCATTCTTTTCCTCAGCCATATTACATGCTAAAAGCAACTTCTCTTGATTGTTATTTTCCTTAGTAAAACTAACACTGGGTCTATTACCCATGTCACTCTGTTTCTTCCTACATCCATTGGCATAATGCCCATACTTCTTACAGTAATGACATTGGACTTGGGATTTATCATACCTTTGTCCATGTGCTTGATTTTGTCCACCTTGCTGGCTACTGCCTTGGCCTTGGTTCTGATTTTGATTGTTTCCCCTTCCATTTGTATTTGCAGCGTTGTTTCTTCCTCCTCTGTTTTGGCTTTTGCCTCTTCCTTTTCCTTTGTAGTTTCCTTTGCCTTGACCTCTTCCTCTTTCAAAGGACATTTGGGTCTTGAAAGCATGCTCCAAACATGAGTTTGTTGTTCTTCCCAATCTTTGTTCATGAGTCATCAATGATGCATGAAGCTCATCAACTTTAAACTTTGAGAGATCCTTTGTCTCTTTAATGGTTGTGACTATCACATCAAACCTTGAGGGTAAGCTCCTCAACACTTTCTCCACTATTATTCTTTCTTCAAGTGTCTCTCCATGAGACCTTATTTGGGTAACTAACCCAATCACATGTGTGAAGAATGATTCTATGTTATCAGACTCTTTCATACAAAGAGTTTCAAAGTCTCTCCTCAGCAATTGTAGCTTTGTTGTCTTCACCTTATCCATACCTTGATAGACAGTCTGGAGGGTATCCCATGCATCTTTGGACTTCTTAGCTACTGTTATCCTTGGAAACACACTCTCATGCACTGCTTGATAGAGATAGAAGAGGGATTTTGAGTCCTTCTTCCTATTGCTTTTCAGCAAATCCTTCTCTGTCTATGTCAAGGAATTAAAATCATTTTCATCTGTTGGTTCTTCAAAACCATCTTCAACAAACTCCCACAAATACTAAGAGGAAAACAGGGCTCTCATGGTGATTTCTCAATAGTCATAGTTCTTCCCATTGAACTATGAGAGTTGAGTATTTCCAATACTCATGCTCGTGCTAGCTCCTGCCATGGCTATCACACTGAACTACTTTAAACTTGACTGTGTTTTTTTTAAACAAACTGTCTCTCTACCTAAGAGACAAACTCTGTCTTTTAAAAGACTTCTCTGGACTGCACTTTTAAACACTAAACAAAAACTCTGTTTTGTAAATACCTGATCTTTTCCGAGCCATCACACTGCTGGAGAACTGCTTCAACAACTCCTTACTCCAGCTTCTTTGACAACTTCAAAGAGCTTGGACTAGCTCCGATACCATGTTGGAATTTTTGAATGATTCCAAACACACAGAGGAATAAAAATAATTCCTCAACTCAACACAGAGATTAATGAACAAAGATGCAAAAAACAATATATCATTAAACTTAAAAGAAAATTACAATGCTACCACAGAACTGTTGTTCTGGCTTTTAAAAAAAAATTACAAGTTGTTACACAGTGATTTTTCACCGTCCCTGCAATCCCCATCTCTCCCATTGGAGGGTCGTTTCTGTGACCAATAATCAGTTTCATGCCTTGCAAATACCATCATTGCGTCCCTTTCCATGAGGACAACATTTCTTCTGTTGATCATTTCCTGAGCAGATCCCTAAAAACACCTGTTTTTTCCTTGGCGCTGGTATCCCGTTATGTACTCACGCCAATGAGGAAAATTAACACTGATCCCGTGCCCATTGGTGCTCTGTCCCAGTTAAGCACCCGCACCAATCTGCTTTTGGAAAGTTTTTTTAAAAAAGAGGCGAAGTTTCGATTACAACAACTTCACGGATGAGTCATCAGGAGTGGTTTCGACTGAATAACCACGGCCTTCCTCCTTTGGCCTCTTGTTTCCACCTTATGGGGAACCTCCCAAGGGATAAGGCCTCCCTTCCACTATTGTAGGGATCCCAACCTCCTCCTCTCCTCTTTAAATTATAGCCTTTATCCATTACGAAAGGGCCGAATGCCCGAATGGCAGGTAGTCTTCAAGTTCCCAAATTCCCAAGAGCCTTATGTTGCAAGAGCCTCCATAACTCCCTTAAGGCCAAATCCAAGCAAGGAGACTATTGTCAAGATCCGAAGAGAGAGGTTTGTCCCATCCTTGACAGGCTTTTCGAGACGTGTTCTGATGGCGACCCTCCGAAGGAGAATTCAGCGTCAGGGCTATGGTTGTATTCTTCCTTTGATTGATTAATAATAAACGACTATTGGTTATGGTTCCACTCTTGTTGTTGTTTATGATGATGAGTTGTGTCCTTTCTGACTGACATATAGTTGCATCTACTGGATTTTAAGCTTGCGTTTGTTTTTTTCTCGCATGTGGAGGTGTCCATCACGGAGATCGTCGGGATCGTGATCTGCCAAGGCTGAGGAACGGAAGTGCTACCTATTCTACAGGCAACAGCGTTGGATTCCAAGTAAGCCTTCATCACTGGTTGGTTTATTTGCAATTAGGAACCTGCACTGTAGCATGAATGATTGTTGCTAGACTCGGTCTGGGCTAGTAGGGATCACCTCTGTCCGCAGAGGGGATTTACCCCCACAACAAATTGGCGACTCCGCTGGGGATCGTTAGCTTGTTTTCGTTCGTTTTATAAGCTACAGACAGAGCCTGAAGTTAGCCAGATAGCCTTCGAAACGCTCTTGCTCTGCAATTGCGAAGTAGATCAAAGTTGCTTCAGTCAATCTCCAATTTAGTTTATGAACTGAACACTTGGAGTATTGTCTTGTCTTTTGGTCGTTTCTTGACTTTGCTTGATTGATCGGCTCTTTTGGCTGGCTCTTTTTTTGTTTGGCTTTTGGTTCAGCCCCAAAGAATCAAATCTGACTTCTGCTTTTCCGAATTTTCACCTTTTCATAGTTGGCTTGATTGGCGCGAGTTTAGCCCTGACAGTCGCGCCAATTGGCGTGGGTTTCCAGTTCATCACTCCCGCCATCCCCTGTCTGGCGCGAATTACAGCCAGACAGTCGCGCCATCTCCTGTAAGTGGTAGGGGTTACCCTTGTTCGGAAGTTTCTTTTGGTCAATACTTTGCTTCTGGGTTTGTTTTAGATTTTGCTTGAAGTGGTGAGTCTGGTCTTGGTTGGGTGAAATTATTTGTTTTTTCATTTTCAGGTGTTGGCGCTTGTTGTTAGTTAGCAACCCGCGCCAACTGGGCATTGGTTCTAGTTGTCAGTGAGCAAGTTGCGCCAGTTGGCGCTAGTTATCAATGACAAAGTCGGGCCAATTTCAGGGTGTGTGAAAATTGAGATTTTTTTCCCTGAATCCTTCTCCAGTGTGTCTTTCCCTTCCGGTCTTTTCTCTATATGAGCATAGATTACATTGCTCATTTTTTGAAATGTCTTCTCTCCATAATTGCTTGATGTAAAAGGGAATGAATGCCATGTTTTGATCTCTTGCTTTGGAAGTCCTCTTTGTGTTCGACCTCATATGTTTTGTCGCCTTTTGAGGGATTTCGTGACCAAGTGTTTGAAACAACGATTGCATTCTTAGTGTTTGTTTACATCTCTTTTGCATTCATCCTTCATTAAGAAGATTTGTGTTTATTTAGTTTTCGTCTCAAAGTGTTCTTTTCGTTAAAATGCATTAGATCACATTGCATTGAAGAGTATTTTGAGATTTATCATTGAACTTAGATCACATTGTTTAATGATTGAAAGCTAAAAATCGCTTTGAGTGCATTCTCTTTCATTGAAAGCATGCATTAAGTAGATTCTCATTTCATCTAAAAATGCATTGAGTGCATTCTTATTATTTGAAAATATTGGAAAGGAATTGTGGGAGATTACAACGTTAGTTTTTTGAAAACAGTGGTTTTGCATTTCAGTGAACAATATTCGGGATCATGAATGTTGGTTATACTTTTTGGATAGTGAAAGTTATTCAGTTTGGAAAAGTTTTTCATTTTCAAAGCAGTTGTTGTTTTCCTACCATTGTCCTGTTCTTCCACTCCCCTTAACTAGATAGAATTCATCGAATTGAAAAGTTTTCTTTTCTCATATAGCTGCATATAGGAGATCGTCAGATGACATGCGGTAGGGCCTTGAAATTGAAACATAATTGAAGATCAACCATAAAATTTACTCAATTTACCTAAGGAAGCATTGAAACATTAACGCAACATTTAGTGGTCTAGGCTAGAGACGTGTTCCGGCGTCTTTAAACCTAGTAGCTGTCGTTTTCCTCTTGGCTTTAGACAGTGCTAGTACGGACTTGTGCTCCCCGTACCGTCGCGTATATAAAGGGAGACCCCACTAGGTTTCAATCCTTTATCCATAGGAAGCCGAGTCTGCTGCCCTATACCCGTGATACACTGGACACAACATTTGGGGAGATTGCCTGCACGTACGTTAAGTCCTTGGTTGATTTCTCTTTCATTTTGTTCAAGGTGGCACAGGCCCACAGATTCACCTTTGCCTAGAATTTAGCCGCCTTAATCTTTTCGACCTGCCAAATTTGAAAAGATCATCAAGCGCTTGTCCTTTCACGCTGAGCCTAAACCGAAAGAGAGTGAGCTACCTTTTTCTCGTTTCTTGACTCTTAAAATATGAAACGGTAGAGTTTTGTTTCAATGTTTTAAAAATTAACTGCCCACGAAATATTCCTAGTTAAAGCTAGTTTCCTTAGGGTGTTGTTTTGAAGATCGTTTCTGATGGCAACTTTTCCAGAGTTCACCAACCAAGGAATCCCCTCCAATGGGAATCCGCGTCCTTTTCCTCCCTTTGGAAATGTTGGTGCTCCTTATATGGCAACGTTGTCCCTTCCCGGGTTAATAATCATGAAGGCTTGTTTGACAGCCAATCTTTGTGGTCCTAATGTCTCAAACATCATTGCAAGTTCCTCCACCTGAACAACATCATGTTGATTCCAAGGTGGACCTCTCCCCTTCTTCGCCTCTTTTTGCGTCCTCCTCTTCTACTTCGTCTGGTGAAAGTCTGGATTCGAGTAACCAGGTGGCTAAGAAGAAGAAGAATAAGTCTAATAAGAGAGAGGCTAAGGCTGTAGCTGCTGCTTCTAATGCACATCCTCTTGATAAACCTCCCAACCCTCCGCAGAAAGTCAAGTTCCCTTGCATGTTGTGCACGGGAAACCATCTTCTTCAAGATTTCCCTGGCATTCCCAAGGTGCTCGAAGTATGGTCCAATGGTCGTCCGCCGTTGCCTTTGGCTTTCGGGAGTCAGGTTGGGGGCACGTCTTCAACTGGTGTTGGTAAGGCTCCTAAGAAACAGGGTAAGCTCACCAATCCCTGTAAGTTGTGTGAAGGGCACCATGCCATTCACCTTTGTCTGTATATGGATGAAGCCAAGCAAGTTTTGGAAAACTTAACCAGTTCTACACCATGCCTTCCAACTGGTTATAATCGGCTTTCTTTGAGTCCTCCACCAGCTGATGCCACGATTGGTCAAGATTCATCCTTGGTCGGTCCACCTCGTGAATTCACTCCCAACCACCTTGCCCAACCATTAGTCGTGATCGTTGAACTCCGTCTCGCCGATGGTGCACCAGGTCTTTTCCATGGAGAGTGGATCTCACACTCCTCAGGTTCTTCTTGTTTCTTCAGATTCCTTATATTTGGAGAAAGATTCTCCTGTCCCCGTATCTCAAGAAGCTGCTCCTCCACCTCCCATGATGGAGGTCCCAGAGGATAATCCTCCCACCTTCGAGATGGAGGTTGTGGAGGATGCTCCTTCTTCTTCCGTAACACCAGGGGAAGACCATCTCATTTTGATGGTAGCCCCTCCGAGTAGTTTGGTCGCTTCCTTTGATTGGAATCGATTTACAGGATACCGCCTTCCGTCTTATGTGCCTTTCGAGACGCGTGATAGGCTCTTTGTCCGTCGTACTTAAGACCATTAATATGTGGACTAAGTGTGCACGTCTGTTAGTATTTTATCCTCGACTACTTGGAAAGCTTTTGGTTCGCCGCCGCTTATGCATGTTACGCAGAATCTGTTGGCATTTAATAGAAGAATGAGTCAACCCTTAGGGATCCTTCCAAGGTTACCTGTTACTTTGGGAGGTAAAACCATCCATATGGATGTGATGGTTGTTCCAGGCCCCTTGGATTTCAATCTGCTCTTGGGGCGCAATTACACCTATGCCATGGGAGCGCTTATCTCCTCCCTTTTCAAAATCAAGTCACACATGAAGGCGGACTGCGACACCATTGATCGCTTTCTCATTCTTTGGTCCCGATGTGGTAGTCCCTCCCGCTATCATCCTCTCTCTCGGCTTTTATCCACCTGCCATTCAAGCCCCACTCCGCAGTCAACTATGTGGCTACCTTCCGCTTCCCATGCCTCGTGTCAGATGATATCGTCAGGCATCGAAGTGTTGGGGGAGTTGTGTCCCTATTAAGATGCTCACCTGAGTGAACTTTTGGTTATGGATTCTTTTTCATTATGATGAGGTCCGTCGGAGCACAGTTTGTTTTCTTGTGTCAAGCTCCTTAAAAAATGAAACAAGCTCTTTGGAGCAGAGTTCCTTGTCTTGTGTCAAGCTCCTTAAAAAATGAAACAAGGGTGTTCGAGGATAGTTCTTTTAATGTGTCAACCTCATTAAAATAATGAAACAATTTCCTATTCAATTTGAGTCTTTAATAAGTTCTCGTAAAATCCCAGTCGAGTCTTCCTCTTGATTTCGTAACTTGAACCTTCACTCCATCTGAGTCACCATATGGACTGAAGCTTGGGGGGCATGTACCTTGAATTGAGTCACCATGCTAGGGGCATGCTTAATTTTTCAAGCATAGTTTGTTTTCGTTTCAAGCTTGTGTAAAAATGAAACCGGTTTCAAGCATAGTTTATCTTTGTTTCAAGCTTGTGTAAAAATGAAACCATTCCCATTTTACCTCTTGTGATTGCCATTTTATCAGCCTGTTTTTGCCAGATGAGCCTTGGTTTTCTCACTCCATCGTCACTATCTGCTTGGCCGATCATATGCCTTCACTTGGTTGTTTTACCTGTTCCTGAGGAACCGCTGCGATGAGTGGTCTTGTTAGCCAGCCTCTTAACCTTTACTTGTTCTGAGCAGTTCCACCATTACCGGAACCAGTTGCTACCCTTTATACCACTCGTTCCTCTAGGAGGAGTCATCTTTCAGCTCTTTTCTGACTCTCTAAACATGAAAAGATCGTCGAGTCCCTTGTCGTTTCGATCTCGTTAAAGTGGCTACGAAACGACATCTACCCAGTATACATTTACCATTTTTTCAAGCTGGGATAGATTATTTACGAAAAAGGAATACCCTAGCCTATTGCGACTAGGAGGTTTTCTCAGACATAGTTTTCTACCTTTTCGGATCTGAGGAACTATTTACGAAAAGGGACCATTGGAGTTTACTTTTCTGCTATCTTTTCAAACTCTCTAAACATGAAAAGACGCCGATTTCTCCCTTTGTCAGACTCATTATACCCTGATGACATTGGATTCAGTCGTAATGACGATGTCCGAGTTTCTCCTTCCTAGGGCTCGTTAAATGTACTAGGACGGGTTCGTTCGAAGGACGGACTTATATGACAAGCATATGGTATCCTCTTCAAGCTTGTGTAAAAATAAAGAGGTACTCACCGAAATGGTGGGGAAAAATGGAACCAGGATAATTGTCGTGTCAGGAGTATGTCGCTCTTGAACATGGCACTTGTCTGCATTCGTGTCGGGTTGGGGACATCTCATCTCGTCTTTCACTTGCCTCCATGGGTTTGGGTCATCCCTTTTGACCTCTCATCTGCTCTTTGCCTCGTCACTATGACCTCTGATCTTTTGATGTCAAATACTTCCAAATACACTGTCGTGCCGCCGATATGTTCAAGAGAAGTTGACCTCTGCAAGTACCAACATTCCTTTGATTCTCATCTGATCGTGATTCACAAAAACATTATGTTCCTTTGTCTCACGTCGATGATGTGGGAGACACTAGGGCCCACCTTCGATCAAGGTCACTTCCTGTCGACTTCAGCTCATTATCCAGGAAACTAATCTAGAGACTCCTTTCTGGTGCCTTGGAGCTTGCATGCCTCAATGGCAGGTTCTTCGCATTCGACGTGAGGTTTTCATCATTGGCCTCCGATCGAGTGATTCTACAGGTGTTCGACGCCAGCTCATTGATTCACACACCGTGGATTGTACCTATAGTACCTTGAGGACCATTGTCATTAGTGGTGGTACCTCTCGCGTCTGTTAACAACTTTCATCATGGGCTGGTAATCAGGCGATGTTCTTGCATATTCGACTTCAGCTCACATATTCGCATGCTTGAACTTGTACTTTGTTCGGGTCGAGATGGAGCGCAAGACCCTGTATTCCTGTCTGTTATAATCCAGGCTGCGATTTTGTGGATTATTATGATTATTTACATGACTCACTAATTGGATGGCTGCGACCATACCTAAGTCTATTTATTGATCCTCACTGGATGGCTGCGTCCATGCCTTGGATCCGGATTATTGTACACTCTATTATGGATGGCTGCGCCCATACCACGTATATATCATGTATTTGAGACATCAGTTGTACTTCTCTATGCAGGTTTTCTGACGACGGTGTTTTCAGTTGGACACGTTCTCGTAAAGCATTTCACCCCTCTCTCTCTTTCGGGCCTCGTGCTTTAGGGGGCATCTGTTACACAGTAATTTGTCACCGTCCCTGCAATCCCCATCTTGCCCATTGGAGGGTCGTTTATGTGACCAATAATCAGTGTCATGCCTTGCAAATACCATCATTGCATCCCTTTCCATGAGGACAACATTTCTTCTGTTAGGGGAACCAGCTAAAATTAGAATAACAATCAAAGCTTCTCAAAGAAATGACAACATGTCTGTAACACTTTCCATGGAGTCGTGGAGAGTTACCTGCAGCAACGCAAGCCATTCAAAAATAGGATTTACACCTATGAATGCTGAGCTAATTGTGAAAGCTAAGAGACAGAGACAAAAAAATTACAACTTACCTGAGTAATTTACTCCCCAGCCCATAACAGAAACCCTGCAAGGGAAAAAGACAGAGCAATCAAAGCTATGTTAACAACAGAAGTATATATTGAGCGAAGTACTTGTGTAAGAAAATGGATTTTTGGAAAACTCACCATCTCAGGTGAGCGGGTGGCTGTAACGGAGTCATAAAAATGAACTCTGAACCATAACTGTAAGGTAGGAAACCAGACATGGAGCAGAAACCCGAAACAATGCCAGACCACATGCAGAAACTGCGAGAAAACGAATACTCAATATAAAATTTATGAGATGGGTATCAAATACGCCATGCAAATAGTGTAAAGGTTATCACAGGGCTATGAGATTAAATTCTTACCTGTAGTGGTGGTGTGGCTGCCAACGCTGAGCGGAAGAGCCAAAGAACTAAGCATGGTAGAATTAAGGAGAAGTCTCAAAGAGAAACACCATAGAGCCGACGCACAATGAGAATTTAGTTAGGGTCTTGGAAGGGGTCATTACCCTAAGATGGAGCTCAAAGATCACAACCGTTGATCCTTTAACCTAAAATACAGTGACGATCGAAAGGGAAGGTGTCCCCACTTGAATGCAGAATCCCATGTAATGTACCCTAACCTTATCCGACATTAAAATATTTAACCCTCGGCACATATATCCTTATTTAAATGATAAATACACAATCAAGTATGGAGATCTATCAAACCGCCACAGTCCCTTCAAGGTTATGTATACGTGCCATAGTACCAAAACATTTATAGTCAACCGGGATCTGATGTGAAATGAAATCGAAACATTAATATAAGTTCATATGTCAGATAGAGTAAGGTTGAAAAAATAATTCGGTACGTCAATGTTATTGAAAATTGAGTTTTGTAAATAGAATTAATATATGTCAAAACATTATTTGGATAATGTTAAACCAAGAAATTATGCATATTCGCCACAAACCTAATTTAATTGTGGAGATCCAAATTATAATATTTATGCCCATATGTATTATAAACATAGTAAAAGTAAGAAAGAAAAAATATTGAACTATTGTGTATGTTGCATTACTCATGGGGAAGAGTGTTGGAGCATGTACAAAGCATAGGTACCAAATTTGGAAAAGAAAAGTATAAACTCAATAAGAAAAAACGTCATATTATATATTTTCTTTCTATTTTCTACCATATTTTAATATGAAATTGATTGGTTTTCACAGCTGAAATTTATTGTTTATATACTCTTCTATATAGAAATTTTAATTTTTTAAATATTAATATTTTTATTAATGAAAAAAAATATATTAGTAAAAGACTTACACAATTACATCACAATTATAATTTTTTAATATAGAAATTTCTAATTTTTAATTTTTCAAATAATAAATTTTATATTAACAAATTGTGTATCCAATTTGAGTGCCCACATTACAAATTGAATTTTATAATTTTTATTATTTTTAACATTTTAAATTTTTATTATTAATTGAGTCAAGATTTAATGTTTACACTAAGTCACAAACATTACAATAACTCCTAATGTTGGGTTCTATATTACTTTTAGCCTTTTATTATTTTTTAATTAAATAGATATATAAATATTAAAATTGACAAACATTTATGCCTACACATATACTCCTATAATAAAATCGTCTACACAATAAAATATAATAAAATAAAATTCAACATACAAAATACCAAAAAATACAATATTAAAAAATAAATTTATAAATATAAACAAACATTTATATTAATTTTTGGATATCTAATTATTTCTTACTTTTATCATCCATGCACCTACTCATGGAATTTTGTTCTATGTCCTTTTGTTTTAATCTAGGTTTATAGATTTTTTAAGATATTTAGTGTGAGTAAATTTTTTATTATCAATTTTTCCTTATCTATTAATTATTAGTAATTCATTTAATTAATTTTAATATTTTAAAATTTTTATTTATGATAATTTTTATTTTATCTCTCTTGAAGGGAGATCACATATTATATTGATTGTAACTGATAGCGAATGCAATCTGAACGTATAAAGTATTAAAGGATTAGCTTGTGGATAAAATAGATGAACGGAAGATTGAAGTAACAGGAGGTTGAGACATTTTCCAGTGTTGGGTGGGTTAGAACCGCTTAGACTTTTGGGTCACTCTATCTAGTGTTTTGTGCTAAGTCTCTCCGTGATGGCTTCTCTCTGCGGTGGTTCATATATCTGCGGATTATATGATCTTAGATACAACTCAAAACTGAACTCGCTGCCAAGAAAAATCATTGCACGTCTGTTGAGACTCTGTGCGGTGATTCATATCTCTATGAATTATATGATCTCTACAGTAGGTGAATTTTCGGCTATCCTGTGGCTCTGTGGACCATATATATATTATTGTTTATATACTCTTCCATATAGAAAGTTTAATTTTTTAAATATTAATATTTTTATTAATGAAAAAAAATATATTAATAAAAGACTTACACAATTACATCATAATTATAATTTTTTAATATAGAAATTTCTAATTTTTAATTTTTCAAATAATAAATTTTATATTAACAAATTGTGTATCCAATTTGAGTGTCCACATTACAAATTGAATTTTATAATTTTTATTATTTTTAACATTTTAAATTTTTATTATTAATTGAACCAAGATTTAATGTTTACACTAAGTCACAAACATTACAATAACTCCGAATGTTGGGTTCTATATTACTTTTAGCCTTTTATTATTTTTTAATTAAATAGATATATAAATATTAAAATTTACAAACATTTATGCCTACACATATACTCCTATAATAAAATCTTCTACACAATAAAATATAATAAAATAAAATTCAACATACAAAATACCAAAAAATACGATATTAAAAAATAAATTTATAAATATAAACAAACATTTATATTAATTTTTGGATATCTAATTATTTCTTACTTTTATCATCCATGCACCTACTCATGGAATTTTTTTCTATGTCCTTTTGTTTTAATCTAGGTTTATAGATTTTTTAAGATATTTAGTGTGAGTAAATTTTTTATTATCAATTTTTCCTTATCTATTAATTATTAGTAATTCATTTAATTAATTTTAATATTTTAAAATTTTTATTTATGATAATTTTTATTTTATTTCTCTTGAAGGGAGATCACATATTATATTGATTGTAACTCATAGCGAATGCAATATGAACGTATAAAGTATTAAGGGATTACCTTGTGGATAAAATAGATGAACGGAAGATTGAAGTAACAGGAGGTTGAGACATTTTCCAGTGTTGGGTGGGTTAGAACCACTTAGACTTTTGGGTCACTCTATCTAGTGTTTTGTTCTAAGTCTCTCCATGATGGCTTCTCTCTGCGGTGGTTCATATATCTGCGGATTATATGATCTTAGATACAACTCAAATCTGAACTCGCTGCCAAGAAAAATCATTACACGTCTTTTGACACTCTGTGCGGTGGTTCATATCTCTATGAATTATATGATCTCTACAGTAGGTGAATTTTCGGCTATACTGTGGCTCTGCGGACCATATATATATAATTTCAGCTCTGCGGCTCTTTTGGATTCTTTTGGCTTTGTGGCTCCAGATTCTTTCGACTTTGCGGTTAATTCGGCTATACTGCAACTAGGTAGTTACCCAAGTTTGTTGATTAGACAACGACTCCTTGTTTCTGTAGCTGGAAGGAAATATGAAATGGTTATATCAGGTGCACACATTCCCTATCTTTTTTTTCTAATAATATCTACTAATCATATATTTGTTCACAAGTATCAATAATTCACTGCATCTACCAAACATTTTCAAAGGTAGACCTAGCACAGTTACTCTATCGAGCCTTAATGAGTTTATAGAGTCTTTAGAGAAACATGGAGAAGAAAGAGAAGTCAAGCTACAAACAAAGTTAGAAGCCATGCTAGAAACTAAATTTACATCTCTTGAAGACAAGATCCAAAAACAAATAGAAAATAAAATAAAATTATTGGAGAATAAAATGGATACAATGGAGATTAGATTACAGGTAATAGAAAAACAAATCCAATATACAAACCAAACATCCCAACAAGGAGATGTTGATACTTTAGAAAGTCTTAAAATGAACGACATGATTAAAGAACTATAAGAAAATTTTAATAACAATCTCACCATAAAAAGTGTGGCAGGTAAATTAGATATCAAAACCATTAAAGAAGAAATGAAAAAATTGATAGAATTATACGATGAGAATAGAAAAAGGACCTTTAACCTTGTAATCTCCGGTTTGAAAGAGGAGGTAGATGAGGATACTTAAGCCATAGCCCAGAAAAAATTACATAATAGAGTACAAATTGAAACGTGTCTCACAGAAGCAACAAGGTTGGGGAAATTAGCTGAGAATAAAGGAAGGTTGATCTGGATAAAGGTGATCTCTACTAACCATAAGTATAACATACTTAGTAAAACCCCAAGTCTAAAAGGAACGAGAATATTTATAAATGAATATTTCATTCAAGAAGATCAAGCATAATTAAGAAAGGATTACACTTTTGTGAGAATCGGGGGCAAAAAAAAAATTTCGGCAATAGTTCGGCCGAACATTTTATAAAGTTCGGCCGAACTATATAATAGTTCGGCCGAACTGTTTTATCACGTTCGGCCGAACTTTTGAGTCCGTTTAGATTGACGGCACAGTGACGGCGCAGCAAACAGAATTTTTGCCGGAGGTTTGGAAAACCGGCAATGGTAGTTCGGCCGAACTCAGTTAAAAGTTTAGCCGAACTCCGTTAAAAGTTCGGCCGAACTATGTTTTTATAAATAAATCGCCCGCGAAAGGAGAAAGGTTACTGTTTTCATTGTTGGCGCGCGAGTTTTTCCGCTCTGTCGTTGATTGCGTTGGGCGAGTTGCTGGTCGAGGTTCTGCTGGTCTGATTGCGTTGAGCGAGTTGCTGGTCGAGGTTCTGCTGGTCTGATTGCGTTGGGCGAGTTGCTGGTCGAGGTTCTGCTGGTTGAGGTTCCGCTGGTCTGATTGCCGCAACTGGTCGAGGTTCTGCTGGTCTGATTGCCGTGACTGGTCGAGGTTCTTTCCTCTTATCTCAGCTTTTTAAAGCTTTTAAGACAACACTAAAATAAAAAACCAGAAATATTCTCTAGTCACAATTAATTTCCATTTCTTATCTGGCAGCTTTCTCAACTTTCTTTGTTATTTCAGCTTTTTAAAGCTTTGACGAGAGCACTAAAATAAAAAACCAAAATTTTTAATTTCCATTTACCTGCAATCCAATTTACCTGCAATCCATTTACCCGAATTTCTATATTTTTTCCACTGATACGGACGAATTTGGTAGCTATGCTTCTGTCTATCTCATGTCTGTACATCTACATCTGTCTTTCCTTTTCTGGAAGTTGGTGGCTTTTATATTTTGGCCAGAAGCCAAATAAACACGCATTTCATTTTACTTTTTGAGCATTAATTTTATTGTCGTATCACCATAATTATAAAACCATAAAACACATCTTTTGACCTGGGCGTTATCTATTGAGGATACAAATTCGTCACTATTTTTTAGCTATCTTTTTAAATCTAATCATAAAAATGTTTATGGTGGAATCGATTCAATACCCTGAAAAAATTTTTGAACACTTGAAATTTTGATTTTTGACCATGGTAACTCAGATTTCCCGAGATGTGTAGCAAAATTTTAAAAAAACCATGCTAAAATTTTCCTTAACCTGGGTTGTGATCTTGTTTCATGATGTTTTTACGGGGAAAATAATCAGATTTTATATTTTAAAAAAGTCTGAAGAAATTATCTGAAACTCGTTTAGCATTCACCATCCTTTCCTAGTTTATGGTGATAAATCTGAGCTTCAGTGAATTGCAGATTGGCCAACTTATATAACAGACGCTTTCTTCTTTCCAACCATAGGGTATAGCATCTAGAATTATACATTTTCATAATTTTTGTAAGTTTTGAATTTTCATAAGTTGTTTATGTTTCACCTTTTGATTATACATTTTTTTCATTCTAGGTAATCCGTAATTGAAATATTCCGTATTAATATTTTTTCAACCTTAAAACTGGAAATTTATAAATATTTTTTAAGTATTTGTAGTTTTAAAATCAATTTAAAAAAAAATTATTTAATTTATTAAATTAGAAATAGAGTATATATATATGAAATATTTATCAAACATTTTATTATGCAAAACATTATATGATAGCATTAGTAAATTCGTAGAAAATTTATGTATTCACTACAACCATAAAGATTACATGGAAATATCTATGGAGTCTATGATGACTAATTAAAAGTAGAACATTTGATTTCTTGCAACCAATTCTTCATGTTATTTCACCCTCAATCCCGTAATATTTTTCAATTATTCATATTATTTCACCCCAATAAAGCAATACATTTTAAGTATTATGTAGATGTTAAGTATATTAATATTTCATATACACAGGTAGATATCAATGAGTCCCCTATTTTTCTTCATTCATAACAACTTCCATTTCTATAGATTGTACAAAATGTTAATATTAAATATATAATAACATAAAATGAATAATTCATTACATTTTTTAAAAATGCTAACAGGGTAAGGTGTTTTATTTAAGAAGAAAATCCAGCTTACACCTCACTCCACCCATCTCTCATGCTACTTTCATATATCTATCTAGTTTTAAAATCTACTTACTTGTCCTTTAGGCCTAATTTTGGTTTTTAAACTTGATTTTTTTAATTTTACCTTCATAATTTATGGGCGGAAACGTGAAGCTGGGTCCACATTTATTGTTTCTACATTGCTATTGAATTAACCTTTTAATACTCTTCTTAATTGTGGACGTGTGTTGGTATATTATGGTTTTAGGAGGAAGTTTTCCTGGCTAGTTATGCCATCAAACTGAAAACACATCTTGGTATATTATGCCATCAAACTGAAAACACATCATTTTTCTCCTTCAAAGAAAAAAAATTAAATTTCAATAGGCTTTCGGAAATTTAATTTCAAGTCATTTAATTTCACTAGATTAGAATTTCTTTCAAATTCAAGAGCTTAGAATTGCTTTCAAGTTCAATAGATCAAATTCATTTCCAAGTCCAATAGAATAGGATTTACCTTTATGTTTGATAGAATCAAATTTCAAAAAGCTTTCATAGCATAGAATTAGAATAATTTGTTTCAAGTTCTGAATTCGATGCTTTGATATATGTAGTCTTTGATAAATAACGTGTTTGTGCTCATTTAGATATTTTCATTAATTGGTTTTCTTTGAGTATTGCAATCATTTCCATAGGTTAATTTCCATTTTTGATTGAGAGTTAATTGCTTAGAATATATTGTGCAAGTGTACATCAGAAGTATAAGAACCTGGATTGACATTTAATGCTTGTAATTTATCTCACAATTAATTTACCCATTAGGATGCTTTGACCTAGTAACTTGAGAGATGAAAAAGATCCTATCACATTAACGTGAGGATCCATTTTCACAATGAACATTAGGAAAAGACAATATTCATTACAGTTGGTAATATAGTCAACTAGTAGACTATTCAATTATTAACAAAGTTGATGAAAGAATGCAAGGAATTTAAGGTTGCATTTCAATTTTGAAAATTTTCTACAATAATTTTTGTAGGATAATTTGTTAATGCAAGTTTCCAAAGTTATTTATAATTTTTATTTTAGAAAGAACCTTCAACCAAAAATACCCAAGGTTAGTCCCCCGTGTGCCCTTTGAGACACATTAGGTCATCCCACCAATTCATGCCCCATGCTTCATGAATTGAAGGGTATCCTTCATACCCCTTAAGCACCCCCATTTCTCCCCACTCCATCATGTGATGTTGCCACCTCATCACGTAATAAGGGTTTAAGAACCAACGACCTCTTGTCTATTTATGTGAAACACAAACATTATACACAACATTGTCTCAATCTACGACGATATCAAGATGTGTTGGTCACCATACATCATGCCTCAATAGTAGCACCACCACTTACACCAACCTCATATGTTGATGATTCCTCTTCCACCATTTATTATGTCACGAACTCGGTTAATTAGTATTTGGCATGCCCTTGAGTGCTCTATGTTAAAGACACTCATCTCATCTATATGTGTCCTCTACTCATCAAATACCATCATCACTGCATGCATCAAGTGACATATCCCCCTCATCAAGATCCCAATCCGCCTAATTTTGGATGCTCCTCATACACTAAGTACCTTGACCATATCAATGGAATCCCCAACTCCTAGCATGGTTCCCACCACACCAACACAACTATTGGAGATTCAAACGACCTCACCACTTAGAAAATGATAAGAAATTATTTCACCCCCTTGTACTAGAACAATACATAGAAAGAATAACATATAATTAATAGAAGAGATAAAAATATGAATTAGAGAAAGGCATGGATCACATATTAAAGGAAATGTAAGCCAACCTAGAAAGAAACCAACTCTTCGCTCCCACTTCAAATAATTTTTAAGAGTAAACAATTTAAACAACAAATTGATCTATGTACTAGATGTACAACATTCAACCATACCTATATAAAGAGTGTACAATGAAATTAATGTTGGTTTACTTCAACACTTGGAAAATATCTTGTTTCTATCCCATTTGTGGAAGTTATGCAAATATGAAATAAAGATATGAGGTTATGAAGTTCTTAAAATTTGATGAAGTAGATGACCCTACTTTTGAGGATTATCCTATAGAGTTATAAAAGATGAATCAAGGGAATAAAAATGTAATTCATAACATTTTCATATATTCCTACTAATAAATAAAATATTATTACACAACTATATGCTAGATTTAGGAGAAACAACTGATGTAATTCCTTTGAAAGTGATGAAATAATTAGGCCTTACAACAACTAGGGCATATAGAAATGTATGTGCTATGGATCCTATGAAAATCGGGATGGGTAGAGTAATAAATACACATGCTTTGAAATTTTTTGAGGAGTAACTCAAAGCATGCATATATACAAAATGAAGTGGCTACTTTCTTCATATTCCATGAGGGACTATTGTTCTTCCTAAATACTATTCATATCATGTACCTCTGAATTATTTCTAGTGAAATTAAATGACTTTAAATTAAATTTCCTAAAGCCTATTGAAATTTCTCCTTCAAAATAAGGATGCACTCCCATTTGATTCTCACAGATAGGTTGTAATCATGAGGCTCTCGCTCAATAGTGGACCTTCGCAAAATCTTGTGACGTCTTGTCACAAACAAAACCATCAAACTGAAAACACATCATTTTTCTCCTTCAAAGAAAAAAAAAATTCACATCATGTGAATATGTCCATGTACTCTTACATATTGGTGTACAAAACCATCAACCGAACACAAGTTGACAAAACATGCCTCTTCAAACAACTGACTCTTAAGTCAAATAATAGAGCTCATGTACTTTCAACATCTTGCTTCATGCAACATGCACCATAATTTGAATTTGCAAAGAAATTAATGAAACATCAAAATACATGCTAGGCCTTAATTGGATAAGAAATCTAACCATTTGTCAGCAAACCATTTCAATGGCGCTTCTTTTTCTTTCAACTATGTTGAATTTAGTTTTTAGTAATATTTTTAATTTTGGAGAAAATAACTATTTATTTCATGTGTAATTAGATTAGTGATTTCATGTGTTAGGGTTGTGGATTCAGGCATTGAAACAACACCATTATATTTCAAATTTAAAAATGATGGTTTGAGTCTTAGGTAGCTTAGAATCCTACTTGTTTTCAAAATAAGGATGCACTCCCATTTGATTCTCACGGATAGGTTGTAATCATGAGGCTCTCGCTAAAGAGTGGACCTACGCAAAGTCTTGTGACGTCTTGTCACAAGCAAAACCATCAAACTGAAAACACGTCATTTTTCTCCTTCAAAGAAAAAAAAAATTCACATCATGTGAATATGTCCATGTACTCTTACATATTGGTGTACAAAACCATCAACCAAACACAAGTTTACAAAACATGCCTCTTCAAACAACTGACTCTTAGCTCAAATAATAGAGCTCATGTACTTTCAACATCTTGCTTCATGCAACATGCACCATACTTTGAATTTGCAAAGAAATTCATGAAACATCAAAATACATGCTAGGCCTTAATTGGATAAGAAATCTAACCATTTGTGAGCAAACCATTTCAATGGCGCTTCTTTTTCTTTCAACTATGTTGAATTTAGTTTTTAGTTATATTTTTAATTTTGGAGAAAATAACTATTTATTTCATGTGTAATTAGATTAGTGATTTCATGTGTTAGGGTTGTGGATTCAGGCATTGAAACAACACCATTATATTTCAAATTTAAAAATGATGGTTTGAGTCCTAGGTAGCTTAGAATCCTACTTGTTTTCAAAATAAGGATGCACTCCCATTTGATTCTCACGGATAGGTTGTAATCATGAGGCTCTCTCTCAAGAGTGGACCTTCGCAAAATCTTGTGACGTCTTGTCACAAACAAAACCATCAAATTGAAAACACATCATTTTTCTCCTTCAAAGAAAAAAAAAATTCATATCATGTGAATATGTCCATGTACTCTTACATATTGGTTTACAAAACCATCAACCAAACACAAGTTGACAAAACATGCCTTTCCAAACAACTGACTCTTAAGTCAAATAATAGAGCTCATGTACAAATTTCCATATTTGTTGCATTTATGTGTGTCTAACATAACTCTACTTTCAACATCTTGCTTCATGCAACATGCACCATACTTTGAATTTGCAAAGACCCAGGAATTCTCCACACCCCATTAAAATGACCCTACAAGTTGATTCTTTTAGTTTTTTCACTCTATAAGCATCGACGTACGATTATGCATGATGGATAATCTCTAGCGCTTTCCCTTGTTAATATATTTAACAAGGGAAAGCGCTAGATATTCTCCATCATGCATAATCGTACGTTGGATTTGGTGATAATTGTCTCCATATTTTGGCTTTCTGACCCCGAAAAACATAATTATTTTAGAAGGGAGGGAAGGAGGGATGATCACATTGACTTGCTTGATGACATGTTTATGAAGATTAACTACCTCAAGAACTATTTTTTTGCGTAGGGAAAGAGACACATTCCCATGTCTGAGCATGAAAACGTTCTTTGATATTGTTAATGCCTCTAGTATTTACTTCTATAAGTTCTATAGGCAGAGTCTGTAAAGGGCCAGGTAGCCTCTGGATCTCATCTTTTATGAAAGGTGACATATCTAGTAAATGCCCCTGTAGTCAATCTCTAGAATGGATCTAAATAGAAGTTCTTCATTTTAATATCCGTAAAACAAAACAACTTTAAAGTAAACTATGTACATGTTCCATTCATCATGAACACGGACCTCACAAGCCTCCTTGGCTTTGGAGCATTTTCCATGTTTTCCATAACCAAGACCCAAATAATTAGGCCCTTCTTGAAGAACATTTGGCTCAACTATGCCTTGTACATGCTTGCCTTTAAAACCCTTTACTTTCATAGGACATTTTCATCAAAAATTTGGACCTTATTCCTCTAATGTCTCTCAAAAGAACTTACACATTCATTTTAAGAGGAAATTGAAGGTACTCTAATGTCTCTAATGTCTCTCAAAAGCACGTACACATTCATTTTTAGAGGAAATTGAAGGTAGAAACCAATAGCTAATTCTTCCAACTAACCTTGACTAAAATGAGCTAAATTGTACTTTGATACGAACTTGATTTAAATTGTCCACCCCACATCAGGCACCAATGATTATAACCTTTAATGGGCTAGCACTGGTTTGTAATCATCTCAAAATGACTTAGTAGATGAAAAATTACTATGTTTGTAGTCATCGTTTCACACCATCTACATATGACCCTTCTACACATTATATGATTGAATTTATGGTAGGTCATCCCTTCTATCTAGACAATGATTGATTGTGACATTAGGTGAATAAAGGAAATTTGATAAGGAAGGAACACTAAGTTTATTCTCCTCCACCTACTCCATATTTAGTGATTGCCTATTTTTTCTCTTCCAACATTTTATTTTGGAAATTCATTTTGGTAGTTAATTCTACTAATAGTCACAACACACCTGGAAGTCAAAGAAATTGTTATATATATACACTACTAAACTCAATTAACATTGTTTGTTATTGGACTTTACAATAACAAACAACGTAGAGTTCATTAATGTAGTAGTGTATATAATAATTATATGTATAGTGGTGTGGCTATCGATAATATTAGCTGCTAATGAATTTCGAGAAATTTCGAGAATAGGAAGTTGGAAGTGGAAAATTGAGAAATCACTAGCTATGGGGCAGATGGAGGAGGACAAACTAGAAACTATCTTCTGCTTATAAATTGTATTTTATTTACCTGTTGTCACAATCATTCATGGGATAGGTAGAGAGGATGACATTCCAAAAATTCATGCATATAATATGTAGAAGGGGTCATGTATGAGATGGTGTGAAGTGATGATGATGGACATGGTAAATTTTCATCTGCCAAGTCATTTTTAGATGATGATGACAAACCAATATTAGCCATTTTAAGGTTATAATCATTAACAAGAAATATGGGGAAGGAAATTCAAATGTCTCATCATGGAAATTATAAAAATTGTAAGGATGGGGTTATAAGTGTTATGGAAATTCTAAGTGCCAAATTCTAAGGAACAAGCCATATATTTGCTTCTCAAAAACTCTATTCAAGATATACTCTTAAAAAACCATGTACAAATTTTAGTAATCCTAGAATCATGCTTTACATAAGGTAAAATTGGGGAACTCATGACTTGTACTATAAATAAAAAAACATTTACACTTACCAAAAAATATATGATAAAAATTGCCAAACTACATTTAAGCTTAAGCTTAAGGGGATATAATCATTCTTGCCTTCCATATAGATAATGAAAATGATTTTTCTAAGTCTCATGTTGCTTCTCATGTTATTTTATAAACCTTGGTTGGAAAGAAAAATAGGAGGGCTGAAATGTAAGAAATATAGAACATATTGGATTTAACATCCCCAAATTGGATTTTACTCTGAGGTATTGATTTTTTGAAATCTATTTTTTGAATGTCGACCAATAGATATATATCATGGAGGATGAAAGACGAAGATCAACCGAATCCCATATGGAGTCTCGGGGATCGGAGGATGTTCACGGTATTTAAATATAATCTTAAATCTACATACATGTGTGTACATATGGAATTGATTTTTTACTAACTTTGTGAGTGAAATTAGTTGTTAACAAGTTTCATATTTTAATTTTTAGGAGGCAAGAGGAGAAGGCTTTCTACTCCATCCATGGAGCGTGGCCAAGGTTCAACCGGTCGAGGTATGACTGGTAGCAGGTTGGGGGAAGGGGGTGATATTTATTCCCCCGAAGGCCAACAATCAACGGCTGCTGGTTCTCAACAGGGTCACTGTGGGTCTGGTTCTCAGCAGCGTCATTCTGGGGTTGGTTCTCAGCAGGGTCATGTTGGAGATGATGTTAACCAACAACATCAAGGTTGCCATCAATTTCAATATTTTTTCATTAATTTTTTACAACTTTTTTTACACGTGTTTTTTCTAATATATGAAATTATATATATATTGATGCAGAGGCTCAAAATGTTCGAGCCAGTGGTCAAAAAAGACGCAGGGCAGCGCGCTACATTGAAGAAGAAGGCTTTCAACCTAGCACAACTTATCCGGCTGAGATTACTAATATACCATGGGAAACGAACACGGCGGAATGCACCTTACAAAGGTGTCAAAGCCTTTATGCAAAATTGCAGAGAGATCTCCTGGATTTGACTCTACCTGCTGAGAGTAGACAGAGCCTAGAGATCGTTACACATTCATTGAGTGAAATGGTAAAAGTGTACAAAGATTTGGGGCCAACCACTGATTCGTTTGTAGAAGTGATGAGAAAGAGAGGAGAAACAATGATAGGTCCCGATAAATGGCAGGACATAAAAAAAAGAGTTTCAAGAAATGATGCTAAGTCAATGTTTAATTATAAGGAAGGGCTAAAAAGAAAGATGTTGAAGGTGCAGTATTTCAAGCACCCAGACAAAGCAAAATATTTGTATAGTCGACATATTGCAGCCTTTGGAAGGCTTCCATGGAACGATGAGGTTCCTCTTTATTTTGCACGAATGTTTTATGCAGAATTTTTTTTGGGTATGAAACCCGACTACAATGATCTTCCTTCAGAATTTTTGGGCCCGGGGAGAGGTCGATTATGTCAACGTAAGGGCGCTAAGCGAGATGTGGAGTTGCCTCGCCCTGAGCCGCCATTGGTGAGTCGACCGTCTCGAGTCGAAACCCTGCGATCAGAGATGGATGCGACTTCTCAAATAAGTCGTGAAGCAAGAGATGTTATGATCGAAAATGTTCATAGCGGATTGAGTGGAGTCAATATTGGCTTAAATAGACTAAGAGCACGTGAACATGCACGTGCCAATTTTGTTTATTATATAGATGAGGAGATTTACAACATGAATGTTGAAGATCTCCGAACATACACAATAAATTGTCGCAATGGTCTGCAAGACCTAATTTTTCATGAGGAAGAGGGCACCGGAACGGTATGTGTTAGTGACCTTAGGGTTTGAAATTATATTTACATATACGTGTACAATTTGTAATAAATACATGTGTATGTACACATGTATACATTTATTTGTATGTGTACATTAATCTAACAAAAATGTATGATTATATGTTAAAACACCATTTGCAGTTCTCGGGCATGATGCGTGATGAAAATGTTAATATTACGTTCGGGACCTCTGGCTCAAACGATGCAGCTGGGTCTGGCCATCATGATATGTTGGCACATGTATGTTAGTGTTTTTTAAGTGACTCTAAAATAAATAATTGTTGCCACACATGTACATGTATGTATATATATAATTCGATAAAATGTTTTAAGAGGTACCGATTCCGTCTGATGTTTTTGGGATGCCGGTACCTTCTTCTTCTTTAGGAGATATACCTTCTACTTCATTGGGAGATGTAAAAGTATGAACAATTTTTCAAAAGTTCAAAATTTATGTTACCTCAAAAATTTCCATTAAAAATTGAGATATATAGAGAGAGATCTATATTTTGAGTTATTTAAAATTTTTTGAATTTAGGTTCGTATAGAAGATTTTTTTAATCCGAGGACTTTAGCGACGGAGATAGGAACATCCACAGCATTTGAAGAAGTTGTCTTTAGTTCTTTTTTTAATATTATTGTTCAAATAAGTTTATATATGTACACGTGCATTTTCATTTGAAAGTTTTTAATTTATATAAATTATTTATGTATATATATATATATTTATATTTAACTGTACATGTATATTGTACAGGTTACCACTGGAGTTGTTTCTATGGCAGATCCTGTCCATCAAATGGAGAGGCAACCTTACGAGGTATTGCGTGATTTTTTTGTTATATTTTGTTTTTTACATGAAGTTCTAGATATATATATTCTCATTCATTTTTAAAACTTTAAATTTTAATGTTTAAGTACATGTGCATTGTGTATGTAGGTTTTCCCTTTACAAGATAGCGAGCTAATCGAGACCCAGAGGCTAGATCCTCCATTTGATGGACAAGATATACAGTAGATTTGATTTTATTTCAAAATTTAGATGGTTTTAAAATTTGTTAAACTTGATACAGTTTGATACTTGAGTGAGATTTACAATTTTTGGACATATTTTATTACAATGTTTTTTGGACATATTTTTGGACATATGTTAAATGTTTTTGTTGGATAGTTGAATTATAATTGGCATGTCATGTGATATTTAATGTTAAATGTTTTTGTTAGATAGTTGAATTATAATTGGCATGGCATGTGATATTTAATGTTAAATGTTTTTGTTAGATAGTTGAATTATAATTGGCATGGCATTTGAAGTTTTAAAACTACATGAATGATGGAATGTGAACCTACATTTGCACATGTGGTAAATTGAAATGTTACTTGTAACAAGACAATCCCCATTGATTTCATTACAGTATATGTTGATTTCTGATTTGATATAATTGCATACATATGATGGTACATTACTTGTAAAGTCATTGGATTAATAACTTGTTCATTGATTTCGGTGTTCTTTGGATGGTTTTAGTACTTTTGGCATGTGAATGTGAAGTAATGTTGTCATTGAATTACATTTGACATTTGATATTTAATGTTAAATATTTTTTTTGGATAGTTGAATTATAATTGGCATGGCATGTGATATTTAATGTTAAATGTTTTTGTTGGATAGTTGAATTATAATTCTAATGGTATCTGAAGTTTTTAAAACTACATGAATGATAGAATGTGAACCTACATTTGCACATGTGGTAAATTTAAATGTTACTTGTAACAAAACAATCCGCATTGATTTCATTATGTAGTATATGTTGATTTCTGATTTGATATAATTGCATGTATGATGGTACATTACTTGTAAATTCATTGGATTAATAGTGTTCATTGATTTCAGTGTAAGCGCAAAAAATTATTGACAATGTAGAGTGATTTTTGTGTTATAATAACTAAACCTAATAATATTGGAGAGCAAGAGAGACTTGAGGTATGGTGTTTACTACAAGAGTTTGAGCTAAATATTTAAATGGTTTATCTATCTTTCATAAAATAGTTTAAGATTGATCACAAGAATTAAGAGAATGTCTCGGTCCATCATTGGTATGGTCCATCATTGGTATGGTCCATCATAGAATGATCATCCATGTCAATGACTCTTAAGTCTATCTTTCCAAACCATGACCCTACTCTCACATGTGTGCTTTTCATGACACCAGTCGTGCTACTTTTATCCTCGAGTTGACTGCCTTGAAAGCACTCAACTCTTTCTCGATGCTAGCCTTCCTCTTTCTAAGAGATGAAGCTGCCTTTCGACTTAGGAAGCTATGGGTAGCCCCGTGTCTATCAAAGCAGAGAAATTTTTCCCATGTACGGTTGTAGACATGAATCTCAAGTCCAAGGAACTTTCATCATCATTCCTCCTCCTTGTCTTGTGCCTTACTTTCACAATCTTCTTCAACATTTCCTCTTCCAATATGTTTTTCGAACTAGCCCTTGGCTTAACAGTGCTTTTCACATATCTCTTCTCATGAAGCTCCATATAACAATTTTATCCTGGGCTTGCTTGAATTGGTTCAAGCTCTTTCTTTTTCGAATTCTGTCTAATTGCTCCAATACGACATATATTGACTCCTTCCAAACGAAGTGCACCAATCCTCTTAGTTTGGTCGTCTTCTTTTCCAAGTGTGCCAACACATGCATTTTCTTTCTTCAAACCAATAGGTTTCGGATCAAGAAAGTCCCTCGATCTTATCTTCCATGTTCTTGACTTTACCCTGCAACGTGGTGCTTATTTCCTTCAAGTGAGCCCTTTCCATAAAGAGTTCTTGAAGTCTTTGTTCACCTTGTCGTATCTCCATGTCAAGCTTTTCAATTTCAGCAGTTTGTCTAGAAAGTTCATCCTTGGAATTTCTTGCGTGAAAAACCAAGTAGGTTGAACCAAATTTGGTCCAGTGCATTGGAATTCATTAAAGAATTGGTCATTGGCGCTGCTTCAAGCTAGGAGTGAGCATCGTCACCAACCTACATTGAATATTTTACACTCCCTAGGGTGAATGATACTTTAAATTGATTGACAGTCTAAGACTTTCGAATTTTTCCGAATGCCAAATGATCTTACAAAGTTAGTATTTATAATATTCTAGTAGGTCATTCAGCGACAACTTTTACCAAAAACTTGAAACGACTTTGGCGTGTGATATTTAATTTGTTAAATGTTTTTGTTGCATTGTTGAATTATAATTGGCATGGCTTAACAGTGCTTTTCACATATCTCTTCTCATGAAGCTCCATAGAACAATTCGATCCTGGGTCTGCTTGAATTGGTTCAAGCTCTTTCCTTTTTGAATTTTGTCTAATCGCTCCAATACGACATATATTGACTCCTTCCAAACGAAGTGCACCAATCCTCTTAGTGTGGTCGTCTTAGTGGCGTGTGATATTTAATTTGTTAAATGTTTTTGTTGGATTGTTGAATTATAATTGGCATGGCATGTGAAGTTTTTAAAACTCTGGTTTTGGATGGTTTCAATCTACATTTTGCATGTGATATTTAATGAACTTTAAATGTTAAATGTTTAAATGATGCACAATATATAATCAAAAGGGTTTTAAAACTTAAAGTTTTGGATGGTTTCAACCTACATTTGCACATATGGTAAATTGAAATTATGTTATTTGTAACAAGACAATCCCCATTGATTTCATTGTATATGTTGATTTCTAATTTGATATAATTGCATGTATGATGGTACATTACTTGTAAAGACATTGGATTAATAGTGTTCATTGATTTTAGTCTAAGCGCAAAAAATTATTGACAACGTAAAACGATTTTTGTGTTATAATAATTAAACCTAATAATATTGGAGAGCAAGAGAGATGAGGTATGGTGTTTACTACAAGAGTTCGAGCAGGTCATTCGGTGACAACTTTTATTGGAAACTTGAAACAAAGAGAATCTATATTTGGCTAGGACATCATGTAAGATGCTTGACATAAACAGTAAAATTGTACTTAAAAGCCGAGATTCGGGCAAGTGGGGACAACCACTTGTTATCTCGTCCCTTGGAGGCTAGGCCATATGGGGACCGAATCTAACTTTACAAAATAAAGTGAAATAATTTGTACCATATGGTCGGAGAACATATACAAGAACAATTAATTTCATTGTAGAATATATATATCCAATACATATTTAACATTTTTAATCAATGCACATGTATAGAAAAACTACTTTCGGTGGATACTAGAGCACGTGCTTGTACCCAAACAATTTGTAACATCTGCAAACCACAAATAACATAAGCAGTTCAATTTTTAGTTGAGTACTAAAAGGTTTAAAAGATAATAAATTGTTGTCCTGACACTTCACTCAAAAAAATTCTAATGGAATTCCATCCTCAATAATCCGTTCATGATCGGATTTTGACATTTTCCATTTCTTAATTTTTGATTTTTTCTTTGATTGAACTTCTATCAAATTTATGCGTGCTGCACACACCAAGTGACTATATTGACAACTTATGGAATCAGGTTCATAGTCTTCGAAGTAAACAAAGTCTCCACTTTGACGAGTTTGTTTGAAAAAATAACCTTTCAGTATAATAGACCCTTTGTCATACTGAAATCCGTGATCATTATAGTCTTGTAATAATTTCATTTTTTTGTTCAGTGCAATGCATCAAATAATACTTCACATTTCCATCGTTGTCAATAGGTGCAATTACAGCAAAAACATCTCCTGCACAATAAAATAAATTTAACATTTAATTATGCATATTTAAATTTAAATTTGTAAATCTTTAAATCATTAAAAAGTAATTCAAATGTTACCTTCTCTAACAAGATCAGAAACTCGATCACCATCGGATGATATTGTAGTTTCATCTGATTCCATTTCTTCAAACATTGCAACAGACATTTTTCCCTTTGTATTTAGCTCTGTGTGTTTCCAATCGTTCACATACATTTTGTTTTCACAGACGTCATTGGATTTTGTGTTGTCTATGCAAACATCACAAAAACAAGAATATTTTCTTTTATCCAATGTAAACACATTTGTGGACAATTTTGTTTGAATTGAATGCAATTTTCGAGTCCCTTTTATTGTTCCAACTTCATTTCCAATTGATCTATTTACGTCTCCGATTCTAATATGCCAGAAAAACCTTTATATGGAAAATTAGAAAAAGAATTTGTAAATATGATATCAAAATACAATTAAAAATAATCATTGCATGATAAATGTACAATGTTTAAAATTAGATTACCAATATAAATTAAATTGAATGTACCTTCGCACTTCTCTTGATGGGTTAATCTCATGGCTTAGAGCATTTTTGCACCATTGAACAACTTCTTCAACGTTCACAAGTCGGCGTGCAAAGTGGTTCATTTGATATCTTCGAAGTACTCGTTTTATGCATGCTCCTGCACCGTCATGTTCTCCTTTTCCATGGCCAGTCTCAAAGAAATTCCAACAATGTTTAATGTAGGTTTTCTTATGAAGGCGACACAACCAAAAAAATGATCGTGCAGATTTGAATTGACCTGCGCATCCGTCTGACCATATCCAATGTTCATTGAATGTTATTCCACGATTTTTCAATGAATCATAAATTCTTCCAAAACAATGTTGTACAAAACATGTATCATGTGTACGATCGTCACTGATATAAAAGTGATATTCTTTAATGATATGTCGATTTTTACTCGTGCTTTCTATATGATCGACATTTTGTTCAGCATGTCTATATAGAATATGGACGAGCATGGAGACTTGGTCAGAATGATAGTATTCACTCTGAATTTCTTTTTGTGGAACAAATGTGTAGTTTTCTGCAAAATCAATCACTGACAAAATGGTCCTTGGTGGAAAAACTTCACGAGATTTTTTGAATTGCAAGTCTTTCCATCGAGCTCTATGGGAATGCTTGGTGTATTTGTAAATTTCTGCCTCAAACTTTCTCAAAAAGTCTATCAGAAAAATTTCGTCTTCTCGTAATTCGATTCTTTTAACACTATTTGCACCTTGAATCGATGTACCGATATATTCATATCTCTTTCATTTCACTTTCATGTTGGACAATGATTGATCATTTATATCAATACGATATTTGTTTTGAAATTTAGTCAAATTTCCACAATCATCGCATTTTTTACCACCAACACATTTCTTTTTGTAAAATAGTTCATCGCTTTCTCTTTCACATAGAAATTGAGATATGAATTCACGGATAGTGGAAGGAGGAGGTGAATCCTTCCATAATGTTCTACCGAAATCAAGGAATGTGTCATAATATAACTCAAATTCCACATGATAACGGCAACAACAAGTGTCGCGTACGGTGATAGGTTTTACATGCCATGGTTTTTGTTGAACAAAAGCACTGAGTGAAACTTGAATTTGACGATTCTCTTCTTTGAACTTGTTGAATAACTCTATTTGAGTGGTTTCCAAGAGATGTTTTTCATGTTCTTCATATTGATTTCGTGTTATTCTTCTTCGCATCACATGTCTTGCAGTGGGTGAAACACGCGAATTGTTCTTCCAATATTCATATATTATTTTTTTAACATCTTCTCCAAGTCTATATTTGTATGGTTGCCTACAAATAGCTCTCCAACAAGCGAGTTCATCATTTACGTCTATTCGCAGTCGAAATTTTCGATGTTTGTGCAGAGTTTTTCGCGAGGTTCCCAGTGCTCGTGCCATAGATGTTAGATTCAAACGGTTCTCTTGAGTACTTGGTGAAACCATTGCTATTTGTATTCCTCTACGTATATTTGAAACCTCTTTATCTCTAGATCTTAATTGACTCTATAGCACTACTCATATTTTTTATCACCTCTTCTTTCATTTTTTTATCTTTGGTTGATTTTCGAATACCCAATAGTGTCGTCGCTTCTTTTAATTTCCTTGATGATAGGAGACCTTTCAATATTTGAGCTTGAACTGTCACTTGCTCAGGTTTGAAAAACGTTTCCAAAATTTTATCGACACGATATCGTATAATATAGTCAGGTTTTTTATCTCCATGTGTGTGAGTGTCGACATTTTCTAATATCTCATTATCGATAGTTATTTTATCTGTACATATTCGAAAAATAGTACATATTCAATAAATAACTAAATTAATAAATATGTCAATAAATATTAGGAAAATTTTAGATATATCAATAGATCATAATATTCACATTTACATACCCGATTCAATTTCTGCTTGAGGTTGATTTTCTTCTTCAATATTTTGAGGAGTATCTCTGTCTGTTTACATTAAACAAAATATTTTTCAAACTAGTTCATCAAATAAAAATTAAGCTTCACATTCTACATTGGGAAAGCTTTAAAAATATATCAATAGATCATAATATTTACATTTACATACCTGCTTCAATTTCTGCTTGAGGTTGATTTTCTTCTTCAATATTTTGAGGAATATCTGTGTCTGTTTACATCAAACAAAATATTTTTCAAACTAGTTCATCAAATAAAAATTAAGCTTCATATTTTATATTAGGAAAATTTTAAATGTATATCAATAGATCATATAATATTTACATTTACATACCTGCTTCAATTTCCGCTTGAGGTTGATTTTCCTCTTCAATATTTGAGAGAGCTTCTAACTTTCTTTTGCGATATTGTCTCGTCTCTTCTCTACGTTCTTCAGGCTTTCTTTTTCTATCATATTTTCTCACACAAGTTCTTCGATTTCCCATGATAATAGAGTATGAGGTTAAAAAATTTTCCTTTAAAAAATTAGACAATTACTCAATTACAAACAATATCACAAAAGATTTAATTTAAAAAAATCTTTTCTAAAAAATACGTAATCCTACACGTACATACCTCTAAGAAAAATCACACAGTCTCTAAAATGTGAAGAAAATTTTTTGTACAAAGAAGCTCAAAAGATTTATTTCAACACAAAACACTTACATACCTCCAAGAAAAATCAAGTCGCCTCCAAAAAAATGTCTTGTTCTTTAAACTCAAACTTTGAACCTCCAAGAAAAATCACGTCGCCTCCAAAAAATGTCTTCCAAAAAAATTTTTCAAACCCAGACTTTGAAGAAAAGTTTTTGAATTCAAACCAAGTTGTAGAATGAGATGACTTAGTGCGAAATGTGCGAAAATTGTGACTCATTTCGCGGCAATTTATATTGACGCGAAATGTGTGTTTTGTAGGGGACTCCACAAAAATTTCCGGCCGACGGAGAATTGCACAATAGTTCGGCCGAACTTTTGATAAAAAGTTCGGCCGAACTATTGTGCCGTTAGTTTGAGCGGCCCGTAAGCGGAAAACATAGTTCGGCTGAACTGTCTCTAATAGTTCGGCCGAACTAACGCGTCACCGATTACGCAGAGTGAAGCTCTGAAAACGGTTATGCAACTTTGGACTGATTAAACTCCATGAAAACTTGTTAATTAACTGTCGGAACCAAGACAAGCATTTTCAGAATTGAATCTACTTTCAGGAAATATAAATTTTATGAAATTTCGTAAACGTTTATTAATTTTAATTATTTTTCTAATAAAATGAGTGCAAACAATTTTTGAGGGTCATCGTGATTCAGTGAAATCAAAATTTTGTATCTCCCAAAATACATTGTAAAAAAATTTGAAAAAATTATGGGGCATTACATTGGTCCGTTGACTCTAATGGGTAGCTTTTAGATTTTTAGTTTATAACTTATATGTTAAGAAATTTGTTGCCACGCGAAACATATCAAAAATACGCAGTTTTTCGTATTGGACCAGTTCAAAAAATTATAGTAATTATGATATGCATCCATTGGCTTTGTAAATATGACGAAACCAAAGTAGACTCTGTCTAGATTGTTGTAACACATTTTGTTTTTTCAAAAACACAAATTTTCAATGAATACAACGTTGCCACATAACATGACTTCTTATGAATTCTTTGATTGTTAAGAAACACACACTCAATGAAACGCTAAGTTGACATATCAAATCTGCATAAAAAAATTTCAAAAAATAAGTAATAGAAAGCTAACAAAATTTCTCACAACTTTTATTTTTATCGCAAAATGAAATTCTACACAGAAAAATTGTTATAGTTTGCGGAAAGTTGAAGAACCGAAAAAAATGAAAAAAATTTTCTAAAAAAGACAAAAAGTGTAACTTAAACTAGATGATGCAGAATGATCATTCCATTTCCAAAAATAGGTTATAATAAATATTCTGAGTTATATTGACCGATTTATGCTCATTTTAAATCTGGAGCGACATTCGGAGCGGGTTCCCTTTGGAGACGTGCCCTCTCACCCCGCTTTAGTAGGCACCTGCTTCACATTCATCAGTTTCATCATAGCAGCATTTGGCTTGGGTTATTTGGAGATGTGCCCTCCCACCCCAAGCTATGTAGGCACCTGCTACTTCATCAACAATCAACATCACGGTTATGGGTCAACTGCACAAAATCTTTTTCATCAAAGTCCATTTGCTAGGCCGCACACTGTTAGTCACACAGTTGATCACAAGCATTACAGGGTATCTCTATCCTTGGATCTTCGTTTGTCATGGTTTTGGTTCATCCACAAACCCACACTTCATCGAAGTCCATGTGCTAGGCCGCACACTGTCAATATCACAGTTGGTCACAAGCATTACAGGGTATCTCTATCCTCGGATCTTCGTTCATCACGGTTATGGGTTAACTACACAAAACCCTTCTCTTCAGTGGCTCTTCATATTCAACAAAGGCTTCTCAGGAGGGAAATTCACGCAATGGGAACCATTGCTTCTTAAGGAGGGAGGAATGATCCAAATGGAAAATGGCATCAACCCATGGTATTCATCTACCCATGTTATCCATCCACCCATGGAATTTACCTATGATATTGTAAATGGCATCGACCCATGGTATTCATCCACCCATGATATCTATTCACCCATGGTATTGTAAGTGACCCATGGTATGTATCCACCCATGGTATTTATCCACACATGGGATTTACCCATGGTATTGTAAGTGGTATCTACTCATGGTATTGGCCTATGGTATCTACACATGGTATTTTGACTCAAAAAGGCTATAAATAACAAGCCTCGGTTTGTAAAAGGACAGATTGTCTGCCACAATGTAGCTTCTACAATTATTCTCTGTTTTAATAAAACAAGTTTCTTTGTGGTTTTATTTTCTTTGTGTTCTCTCTTCTTTTTTGGCATTCTAATTTTGCAGATCTTGTCAGATCTATTTCAAATTTTTAGATCTTGGGGGCCTCCCCCCCAAGATCTGGATCACCAGAGGACTATCAAACTAGGATCCCCTAGTTTGAGTCTACTGGACCCATAGCTTCTGAAAAACATGTTGATAGGATGAATGATGGCTTTGATATTCAATAAGTATATGAAGAAAATGTTAAAATGAGGTTGTTTGCTCAAAGTATTAATGGAGAAGTTAGAAAATGGTTTAAAGCCTTGCCACCTGCTAGCATTAATGATCTACCTGCATTTCATCAGTCATTCCTTAATAGATGGGAAGTTAAAAAGAACCCTCTTCCAACTCTATGATAATATGAAAGTATTAGGAGGGCACCTAGGGAAAGTGTCTAGGATTATTGCACCAAATTGAATAGAGTTTATAATACAATTCATGCAAACATTAAACCACCATGAGGTTTAGACTTAATAAAATTCCCTTATGGATTTTAGGGAGACATGTCTTATCAGCTAAGAGAAAAAACACTGCAACGTTAGAAGAAATGCAAAGAGATGCATTGAGTGTAGAAGCCAACTTGTTAGCAAAAAAAGATAGGATAAGAACATTCAAGGAGAGTGACAGTGAAAGAATAACCATCAACATCTTATGCTAATGCTAAAATAGATTCTTTGGTCAGAATAGTAGAGAAAATGATGGAAAGGAGTAATCTAATAGGTAGAGTTCCCCCAAGATAAAATCAGCTTGGCCCTAAAAATCGAAACCAAAGTTTTAGGAGAAATCCACCACAAATAAACAAAGGGAACAAAGGGGAGTAGACCAGCAAATTAGACATATTTTCCAAGAGAATTATGTTGATGATGAAAGTGAAATAGTATAAGAGGTATAAGCTAATCAAATAAATCTGATGGGAATAAATGATGATGAAACAATTTTTCTTACTGAAGAAGAAAAAGAAAATATTCATTTTTCTCAAACAGAACTTGATTTTGAGGAATTAGATGATTATAAATAAGGATTTGAAAATACTATTATGGAAGTTCATAGATAATACAACGTTAGGTGTAAGAAAACTTTAGACACCCCCAGTAAGAAGAATTTTTTCATTCCTGCTAAGAAAACATCTTATATTGTTGTTAAGAAAATCATAGATAATCCTACCAAGAAAATTATTTAAAATTCAGGTAAAAAGACATTAGAAACTCCTGCCAATAATATAGTTGATATTGCTTCAAAAAAATTTCAAACAGATATCCTAACCACTAGTCAAAAAAAAGAGCCTATCCCAAAAGATGTTGCTGATAAATAAAATTTCCTAAACATCAGTAAGGTTCAGACATCCTTCAATATTGATAATGAGTTAGAAAAAATCAAAATTCCTATTCCTCTAATAGATTTAATGAACAAAAATCTGTATAGATCTCACGTAATGAAATCTCTTAACATAGCGGAAAATAAAGATACTATCAATTTTAATGATGACCAACCTGAACATTTATTTAGACCAAAAGTAGATGGAAAACCTTAGGAAGGAGGTGTGCCTCCCTCCTATGTTAGCTTAAATTTTCATGACAAAATTCCATGTAATTCCATGCTAGATTCAGGTGCATCACATAACTTAATGCCTAAGGCTGTCATGGAGAAATTAGGACTTGACATTACCAGACCATATAAGGATTTATATTCTTTTGATTCTAGAAAAGTAATATGCTTAGGTCTTATCAAATATCTGTGTGTTACTTTGGCTCAAATTCCAGCCAAAATTTTGCTGATGGATATAGTGGTTGCAGATATACCCCCTAAGTATGGCATGTTGTTGTCACGCTCATGGGGAGCTAAGTTGCAAGGAACACTACAGATGGATAGCTTTTTCTATCATACCATTCTTTGGTCAACAAAGGAGATTATATAGGGTGACCTTGATGAAATTCATGGTGAGTAGACACGATAAGCCATACAATTGTCCTATTTACTATGTCCATTCAGATCTTGACTCTTTCATTCTCTATAATGATGGAGACATGAACACTCAGGTTGCTAATTCAGAACTTGAGATTTTTGAAATAGATCAAAACCAAACAAAAACAGTGTAATAGGACACTCATCTTGAACCTCTTTGAAACATGGAATTTGATATATCTTGTAGCATAGAGGGTTCTGGAGCAGGAATGTGAGCTTCAAATACAGGAAATAATCATGTTGAAGGACATTCATACAAGCTTAATTTTTAATGCACTAATAATATAGCTGAGTATGAAGCACTAATACTAGGATTACAGTTATTGAAAAATTTGGGTGCTAAAATAATTTTCATTCATGGGGATTCTGAGCTAATCATAAAACAAATAAAAGGAGAATACTCTGCAAAACACCCTAGATTAAGAGCATACAAAAATATTTTGTTGGATTTTCTAGAGCATTTTGTGGAATATGGCCTTTCTACAATCCTTAGAAATCAAAATATCCTTGCTAATATTCTTTCTTTTTCAGCCATTACCTGTAAAATGCCTCATCTCAATCAAAAATATACAGTGGAAGTGAAACACCGACCAATTGTTCCAAACAATGTTAGGTATTGACAAGTGTTTGGTAATGATAAAAAAAATGAAAATTTTCTGCAATCTAAGGATGAATTTGAAGAAGATAGTATAGATGTAGAGTGTGATTTAGAAGATAAAATAGTTGTACATTCTGATTCAGAGAAACAGTTAGACAATGTAGATGTGAATGAACATGTAGATAAAGTTGTAAATAAAGTAGAATTTCTTTAAAAAGATCAAGAGAAAGAAGAATTTTAAATACTTCAATTAAAAGATAATGTTTTTCCTAGAGGTTTGGTTCCATTAGAAGAATCGTTTGACTTCAATGATGTAGCTAAGAAACCTAAGATTGAGCCCATAGGGCAGATGTTTTAGAATGCAACATAGGTAGTGAAAAATACCCAAAAATGATAAAATTGTCAAAGTCATTACCACTTGTTGAAAAGCATAAATACATTGCTCTATTCAAAGAATTCACCGATGTCTTTGCCTAGATCTATGAAAATCTTAAAGCTTATGATACTAGTATAATACAACATAAAATTCCAATTAAAGAGGATCAGAAACCCTTTAAGAAAAAACTTCGAAGAATAAATCCAGTACTGATGCCTTTAATTGAGAAAGAAATAAAGAAAATGTATGATGCTAAGATCATAGTTCCTCTTAGGTACTCTAAATGGGTTTCCATTATAGTACCAACAAGGAATAAAACATGTGAAATCATATTGTGTATAGATTTTAGAAGCCTTAATAAAGTATCACTAAAGGAAAACTACACTTTACCTAAGATGAAAAAAATTTGACAAAAGGTAGTTCGATCTAAAAGGATTTTTGTGTTATATGGTTTCTCAGGCTATAATCAAGTTTTGGTTCACCCCCAATGATCAGGATAATACAACTTTTACTACTTCATGGGGTACCTTCATGTATGTGAAGATGCCTTTTGGTTTAATGAATGTTTGAGCCACATTTCAAAGAGAAATAAATATTTCTTTTGCTGATGAAATTGGTAGATTTATTGTTATATATCTAGATGGCATCATTATTTATTCCAAAACTGATGAAGAACATTTGTTACATTTGATAAAAAAATTTGAGAAATGTAGGAGGTTTGGAATTTCACTTAATCTTAAGAAAACACCTTTTGGCCTTTAAGAAGGAAAACTTCTAGGTCATATCATTTCCAAAGAAGTTATTAGGATTGATCCCAGTAGAATTTAAGCTATCTTGAAATCAGTCATCCTAGAAACATTAAAGAACTTCAATCATTTATTTGCAAGATAAACTTCCTAGTAAGGTTCATTCCCAACCTTGTAGAACTTCTTAGAAACATAAAAAACATGTTAAAAAGAGATTTAGAAATAAGATGGAACATTGAAGCTAAGCAATCATTTGATCAAGTAAAACAAGTACTTCCAAAAACACCAGTCCTGATCAGTCCAGATTTTACCAAATATTTTATAATATTTTCATTTGCATCTGAACACATTATTGCAAAAATTATTTTACATAAAACAATGAGGGATATGAGAAACCCATTTCATTTTTTAGCAAGGCTTTAAGGGATGTTGCATTGAAATATAACATAATGGAAAAATAAGCCTTTTCCCTAATAAAATCAATCAAATATTTCAAAGTATATATTCTCCATTCTCACATAATTTCTTATGTACCAAATTCTGTGGTTAAGGATATTTTGACTCAAAATGTAAGAGATGGTAAAAGAGGTAAATGGATTGTCATTATTCTTTAATATGACATAGAAATCAAACCAACCAAGCTAATCAAGGGACAAGGACTAGCCAAATTGATGGATGATTCTAATTTTCACGCATTGGATATCAAATTTGTAGTTGCATTAGATGATCAAAGAGGAGAATACAACTCCACAAATAGATGAGGCTTTTATAACCTCACCCTAGTATTTATACCTCATTTTTATTGTATTCAATCTAAATGCTTCTCCTGGTTTGACTAAGACAAAGGCCAGATTTCTAAAGTTAAAGGCAGTAACATTTTGCATCATAGATAATGTTTTATATTGGAAAGATGCTGGTGGAATTTTACTAAAATTTTTGTTGAAGGGTGATGCAGAAAGAACTATGCATGAACTTGATGAAGGAGACTGTGGTGGACATTTGTATTGGAAAATCACTGCTAACAATATCCTTAGAGTTGGTTTTTATTGGCCTACCCTTTTCCCTGATGTCCATAAGAAAGTTACCTCCTGCCACAAGTGCTAAATTTTTGAAGGAAAAAGAAAACTATTACCCCCTCCTTTAAAAACCATATCTGTTGAAAGCCCTTTCCAACAGTGGATTTGGATTTCATTGGAGAAATCCACCCACCATCCTCTTCCCAACACAAATGGATCCTCACAGCCACTGACTATTTCACCAAATGGATTAGGCCACACCTTCTAGACTAGCAATTGATGTTGTAATTATCAAATTCCTAGAAACCAATATATTGTCAAGATTTGGATGTCCAAATAAGCTCATTACAGATAATGCAACAACCTTTAAATAAATAAAAAATGGTAGATATTTGTAGCAGATATCATATCACTCTAGGACATTCAACTACTTATTACACTCAGGGTAATGGGTTAGTTGAATCTTCAAATAAAATTTTAGTAAACATTATCAAAAAGCTACTAGAAGACAAAAAAAATTCATGGCACAACAAGTTTTAAATTCGCTTTGGGATGATAGGATTAATACAAAGAAATCAATTGGAATGTCACAATACCAATTGGTTTATAGAATGGATGTTGTTTTTCCATCTTCTCTAGGAGTTCCAGTTATGAAGATAATTCAATAATTTCAGGTTGAACCAAATGATACTCAGAGAAGGATAAATCAGACCATTCAGCTACAACAATCTAGGGAAGAAGTCCATAACAAAACACAGGTTATCCAGGAGAATGTCAAAAATATTTTTTGACAGAATAACCAAAGCAAATGATTTCAATTTGGGTGACAGTGTTTTAAAGTGGGGTTCCAGAAGAGAGGACAAAGGCAAGCATGGAAAATTTGATAATGTGTGGAAATGACCATATATCATTTATGCTTTTAGACATCACAATGCATTTTTTCTCAAATATTTGGATGGAATAGAAATACATGGTGAACATGTGAATGGTAGGATTCTACAGCATTATTTCTCACAATAATAGAGGTGTTTCTTAGACAGGTTCTGTTATCACAAAATTGTACTTGATTGGCTGCTTATCAAAAAACTCAGTGTAATTGTTTCAAACCAGATTTTGACTGAAGTTTAGCCTCTTCAATCTGAGAGGGATCTCTCAAAGGGGTTTATGATATTGAATAATGACAGTATTAGATGGCTAAATCTATGGGAAATGTAACGTGTTTTTTTATGTTTGTAGGTTGAAAATAATGTAGGTTTGCTACCATTTGGCTTATGGAGTCAACAGTCATTAGTTTCAGTGGCAATGTTTCTTGACATGGAAGCTGAGGTAGATAGGGGTCTTTAACAGAGAAAAATCACACATAAAACATAGAGCAACACAATTATTTCATCACTAAAGGAAGTTAAAGCATAAATTATGAATTCTGAGTAATAGAGATGAAATCTACTTCAAATGGTAAGAACATAAAGATATAGATCATAGGAAATTAAAAACCCCATGAGAATCTTAGGTCTGTCAAAAAGAAATTCACTCTGTAATACTGATATAATTCAAATACATGCAGTAGTTTAGTGCAAAAAATCTCCAACCCTTCACTACTTCGATGCTTTGTCTTTAAATAGACCTTCTTTACAACAAGGATGATCTGCCTAGTGGCTAGACCATCAAATTCTCCTATGACAAATCACATAAATGAAAGACATAAATCCTAACAAAAAACTGACAATTATACCTTAAAGAAATCATCTCCTAATAAGACTCTAACTCCTATTTATTTCATAACTCTACCTTATCTTGTGAAACAGTTACATGTCAGTTACAAAATAGGCATCACATGCTCAAAAGATACATGATAGGTTCATTACCACTTTACGTATTTAAGACTCTCCTAGACATGTGGAACATAACCCTATTTTTCAAGAATGCACAACCCTTATCTTCAAAAAGTGCTTTGGTTGATGATCTGTCTCCACAACACTTCCTTCGAGTCATAAATATTTGATGTTAAACTCCCTTGACATGTTGGAGGAGTCCAGTTGTCCAAAAATGCCATTAAGATGCTCCAAAAACTTCAAAAATAGCTTTCTATGAAAACAAGACAGTTTTGTAGTGAGCTTTGGTAGAGTTGAAAAAGTAGCTTCTGCACCCAAAAACTCTACTCCTTTGATGTTCCATGGTTTCAATCAAGTCATGACACATCACCACCATCAATCTCCCTCGAAAACTGCAAAAAGTGACTCTATAGGAAAAGAGGCTGCTACAGGTTTTTTCGTAGTGTTTTCATGGCTTTAAGCCTAGGAAACGCTATGAAACTGTGTAAAAGTGTAGAATTTTCACATTTCAAAATTGTCTCCAAAAAGTGATTTCTAGTTGCAAAAAACATGATTTTTTGCATGTAATGAACCCTCTGAAGCATATTCAATCTCATTTTATGTCTCCTGTGGTGTTTCCTCCTCATTTATGATCAGTTGAGAAATGGTCTCTTCAACCATAGTCATCTTCAAACCATTCTATTCCAGCTCTTCATGAATCAGGTCTAGTTTTTCTTGAAGGTCTTTTACTTGGTCCTTCAGTGTCTTGTTCTTAGATTGTAAGTGCAGGTTTACCTTTTTTATGTGCTTTACCTCTTTTCTTCGTGGTTGATTCCACTTTATAATCTTTTCTATGTTGTCCAAGGTCTTTGAGACACTTGTGACTTGATCCTCCCAAATATTTCTCATCTATTCAAACTGCACTCTTTCAGCTCTATGTTTATTTGCCTCTTTCCTCAAAACTGATATCTCTTCACTTGCATCTTTCAACTGCTCCTTAAGGACTTCAACTTCTAACTTTTCAGTGATTTTCTCTTTGCCCTTATTTTGTTTTATGACCAGATCTTATTTTGCAAGTGAAGAGAGGTCTATGATGCTTGGTGGTGGTTGAATAGTTTCACTGACCTTCTGAGTTTATTTATTGCTTTCCAAGACTTTTTTGACATGTCTTGTCATTGGTTTTCTAGCTTGAAACATGAATCCTGCATTATCACCTGCAAATTCTAACTTCTTATTTGTTTCTTTCTTTCTTAAGCTTCCTTCCTCCCTCATCTATGTCTTCAGCTTGTACTATGGGAGTTTCTTCAATAACAATGGCATGCAAGATTTCCTATAAGTTACCCTTAGCCACTATTTTTCCTTTTCTTCACTATTTTACTGATTCTCTACTTATTAATTTCAACCTCCTGAATTTATGCTTTCTTCTCATCTTCTGCTTCATCAGTTAGTTCATTGAAAAGTATTGTAGATCCTAATTCAGACTCAATAGCATAAATTGAGAAATTCTGAGGTTTGTCCTTACTACTTACCATATAAGCCATCCTTGTCTCTCTGTATAGTCTTCTTTTCTCACCAAAAACAGGAATGGTAGCTTAAGTTAGTTCCATCTGCATGGTGACTTTAATATTTTATCCCCATGACCTTCATAGCAGCATGCCAAACTTAGGTGGAATGTCTACTACTACAATATCCATTACCAATGTCTTGGCAGGGACTTGTGTAAGACCAACAATAACATCTTTTATCAAACAAATGCACCGAAATCTTTTTGAATCAAAATAAAACAAATCCTTATATGGCCTAGTAATTTCCAATCCCATCCTTTCGCTAATTACTTTAGGCATGAGGTTATGAGAGGCCCCTGAATCCAACATGGAATTGTGTAATGTCATGTCATGAATGCTAAGGCTGACATAGAAAGGAGGCACCTCTTCATTATGCTCATCTTCCAATATTGATCCCAAATTATGGTTGCATGATCTTCTTGACCATTAAGGATGTCAGTAGCCCCTGTTTGGGAATTCAACATTTTTACAATTTTACTTCTATATTCGTTCACCTTAAGAATTTCTCCAAAAGGGACTTGGATCTTCATTTTGGAAATATCATTCTCCAAACTAAAAATGGAAGTAATTTTCTCAATCTCTTTGACAGGAGGAGGTGGTGGTGGATCTTTTCTAACCTTAGCAGCTTTAGGGGCATCTTTCTTGGGCTGTGCTTTATTTGCAGTAATTTGAACATTTATGTTTCTGAGGTTGTATTGGTTCTACATCTCAAAGATTGCATGTTGATATCCTTTAAGGTAATTAGATGGTTCATCACCCTTGTTTACATCATGATCTTACTCATCATGCTTTCCTTAGTCAAAAACATTCCAGACATGTTTTCATCTAAGAAATGAATGGAGTCTTCTGGTATTTCAGGCTGATCTTCTTCATCAACTAAATTTTGTTGGAAAGGAGGCCTTACTTGAGGGTCAGGCTGATTTTTGTTTTCCCTTGGTCTCTGCTTGTTTTGAGGTCTTCCAAACTGAGGATTTCTAAATTGTGGTTCATGTTATGTATGAGGAGAGGAAGTGTTTCCAACGACAAGCCTATCCATCAGTTTTTCCATTGTTTTAATCATGGAGTCAAATTTGTCATCTGAGGTGGAAGAATTATCTTCTTCTTTCAATTTTGTCTTTCCCATCTTGGAATTTTTAGCTGCTATCATATTGACCTCCACCTTCACAACATCATTTTTCATTTTTTCTAGTGAAGGGGGTTCTCTTTCTCTGAGAAGGATAGAAAATTCATAATCAAACGCCTCAGCATATCTCAGTTGAGCTGCTCCTGGTGGAGGCTTGAAATGGGTAGGGATGGAGTCATAAAATTTGTTAAATCTCTTGGATAAATTTCGGACAATTTCATCAACAGCTCTTTTAAAACTATTGTACTTAGTGAGGGCTTGTACATGGTTGGTTCTATTCCCCACTTTCTCAAAAATCTATCTTCAAATTCATTCCAATTATGCACGCTTCCTGGAGCAAGGGCTTTGAACCATTTTCTGACCTCACCATTAAATCTCTAAGAAAATAGTCTCATCTTGAAATCCTCATGTTCAACCTCCTCCCTGTCTATAAAGTCATTAAACTGGTCTACATGCTCTTCAACTGTAATCTCTTCATCACTTCCCCAAGTTTTGATTCTAGCAGAAAATTTGCTAGGAAGGGCATTAAGGAAAGCTAGGAGAACAAGAGGGGCATACCTAGCAGGTGTAGCACCAGGTGGAGGTGGCACATTTCCTGCCATGATGACTGGAACTGTGGTTGTTTTAGGGACATCAGTAGTATAGGAAGAGGAATTGTTAGGAGGGGGGCTGGTAGATCTTTGTTGTCTAATTACAATTGAACTCCGGTCAGGTAGAGGGACGCCAAATTTTCTTCTAAGAAAGATTTCAAATGGGTCTACTTCCTTCAACCTATCGAAATATTCCCTCTCTAACGATAACTCTGATGTGACTGCTTCCCATAAATCTTCTTTATCTTTTTGGGTCACTAAGGCTGAGGTATCAATACCTCTTCTATGTAGGTCTAAGACAATTTTAGTCAACTATTTTTCATTTTCAGACCTAAACAAGACTTCCTGAATTTATCATCAAACCTATTATCTTTTCACTTATTAACACTTCAGAGGACAAGGATTTTGTGTGTAATGGAGTACCTGATTTTGCAGAAGTGCCTTGAATTCCTTCGGAAATTATGTTTGGGTTATCCACAATTGTAGGCAGATTTGGGTCAAGGTTACTCCTCGTATACATCCTTTTCGAAGCCACCTTTGAACATGATAATTTTGAATGGAGTCGCCAAGGTAGTTGCAGCCTCAAACAGATTCTGAGCTCTTGCTACCTTCAAGAGTTCAACTTGAAAATTTCAAGAAAAATATATCTTCAAACTCCCAGTAGATGCACCAAAATGTTATCACAAAATTTTACTTGATTGGCTGCTTATAAAACAACTCAATGTAACTGTTTCAAACCAGTTTTTGACTAAAGCTAGCCTCTTCAATCTAAGAGGGCTCTCTCAAGGGGGTTCATGATATTGAATAATTATAGTACTAGATGGCTAACTATTTTTGATGGCTATCAAGTCCTGACACATCACCACCATCAATCTCCCTCCTTGAAAACTACAAAAAGTGACTTTATAGGAAAAAAGGCTGCTATAGGTTTTTTCGTAGCGTTTTCCTGGCTTTAAGCCTAGGAAACGCTACGAAACTGTGTAAAATTGAATAATTTTCACATTTCAAAACTCTCTCCAAAAAGTGATTTCGAGCTACAAAAAACCTGATTTTATGCATGTAATGAACCCTCATAAGCATATTCAATCTCATTTTATGGCTCCTGTGGTGTTGGTTCCTGCGGTGTTTCCTCCTCATTTATGATCAGTTGAGCAATGGGCTCTTCAACCACAGGCATCTTCAAACCCTTCTTTTCCATCTCTTCATGAGTCAGGTCTAGTTGTTCTTGAAGGTATTTGACTTGGTCCTTCAGTGTCATGTTATTATATTGTAAGTGCAGGTTTACCTGTTTTATGTTATTTACCTCTTTTCTTAGTGGCTGAGTCCACTTTATCAGTTTTTCTGTGTTTTCCAAGGTCTTTGAGACACTTGTGACTTGATCCTCCCAAATCTTTCTCATATGTTCAAACTGCACTCTTTCAACTCTATCTTTCTTTGCCTCTTTCCTCAAGACTGATATCTCTTCACTTGCATCTTTCAACATCTCCTTAAGGAATTCAATTTATGACTTTTCACTGATTTTCTCTATGCCCTTCTTTTGTTTGATGACCAAATCTTCTTTTACATGTGAGGAGAGGTCTATGATGCTTATTGGTGGATGAACAGTTTCAATGACCTTCTGAGTTTCTTTGCTGCTTTCCAAGACTTTTCTAGCATGTCTTGTCATTCATTTTATTGAAAAATGAATCCTGCGTCATCACCTACAAATTCTAACTTCTTAGTTTTTTTTCCTTTCTTAAGCTTCCTCCCTCCCTCATCTATTTCTTCAGCTTGGACTATGGGAGTTTCTTCAATATCAATGGCATGCAAGATCTCCTCCAAGTTACCCTTAGCCACTGTGTGGCTCCTTGTAACCCTCTTGCTACCATGTTTTCTCACTGTTGTCTTTTGTTTTGCAGGTGTAGGTTTGGGTGTATCAACCTTCTGCAAAGGCTCTATCTCCATGATCACTGGCTCAACTTGCTCTACTACTGTAGGTGATGAAACATCTCTAGGTTTGGGAACTCTTTTAGGAGTGACAACTGACCAGTCTCTACCTAATCTCTTTAACTCCTCTAACACCAAAAACTTGATCAAACCATGATGAAATATAGAGGTTTCATTTCCTTCTATTTTAGCCTCAAACTCATCTGAAATTTTAGCTAAGCTTCTGTATAAGTAAAAAGGAAAGTCAAGAGACCTCTTACCCACAAAATGCAACAGAAGCTTAAGGTGATAGGAATAGACCATGTGAAACCTCCCTTCACATGTGAAGTACTTATGAATGAGCAGCAACAACTTTGAGTAGTTTTCCTTCATGTAGCTGCTTGGAATAGCATTTGTGAGATCAATTTCACTATGCTCTCTCTTGATAAATTCTTTGCAGTCCTGCATGGTGAACTTGATGCCTTTAAACCATTGTTACCCTCCCCTAGGGATTCTTGTTTCTGCTGCAATGATCTCTGGTGTTATTGTGATATTTAACATTCCCACCTTTGAAGTTGTCCCATTGAAACCGATAGCAAACTCCTTAGAAACCTGCAAATGGCAACCCTACAGCCTTTGGTAGAACTGCAAACAACCTGTTCTTATGAATATCTCCAAGGCAGTTGGGTCTTCATTTAATAAATTCATGTCCATGGGCTCATATCTAAGGTAGTGACCACCATTCTTGGTCTTCTTCCTTGTAGTCATGGTGATTTTATACCTTCTCAGCCTCACTTGATTAGTGACACCTGCAACTTTTGAAAAGGCCAGCAACCAGCTTGGCTTGGTGAAACATCTCTCCAGAACTCAATAGCATGAAAATATGAAGCGGAGAATGACAAAAGACTCAATTGGGTAATGTTTTAAATTTTTAGTGACAACTCATGCCTTAATCATGACTCATGCATGCTAAAAACAGTAATGATGACCTCAGGCATGACCTTGTACATTGATTTAACCCTAACTGACTCGAATGACATCCACCCTAACTATTATAAACATGGACTGACACCTTGCATCGGATTTGACAAGACAAATAGAAAAACCATTTTTCGTAGCGTGGCTAGTTCATTTTCTTATAGTTTCACTCCAAAACTATTAGGAAATTTTGTAACAAAAACTGCCATTTTACAGTGTAAAATGCTATGAAACGAAGAAGAACTGGCTATAGTTTCCTTTTTGAAATCAAAAGCTTGGGAAATGAAATATGTCAGCAAATTATGACTTATGGGACATGATGTAACCTATATGGAGGTGGGCTTTGAACCTTAAAATAGGTTAAAGATAGAAAAATTTAAATTTTCCTATACCAACTTGGGAAAAATGAACTCTATGACCATGTCAAATAATGTTTCACTTTTTCTGAGTGATAACAGTGGCTCCACTTGGGATGGTGTGCCCCTGTGGTACACCAAAGAACCTTTAGTTCTAGTGCTATCCATCTTCTTGGAAATAAAAATTCTGAAATTTTCCAAGCTTCCTTCAAACTGTAATGGCCTTCACCTTGGGCTCAAGCCTGATGATCATCTTGTCTTTATTAGCAGAAAAGAAAAATTGGAATATACAATGGAATGAAAAGATCATGGGAACTCAAGAGAATAGTGCTTCAATCTCACCAATAAAATATAGCCCCCACTGTTGGAATGGCACCTCAACATAGATAGGTATCAAGGGTAAAGGAACAAGCTTTTTCTTACCATAAAAAATCTGGCATTCATGGCAGGCAGCAATATTTTTGTAGACATCCTTGAACATAGTAGGCGAGTAGTACCCTGATCTGAGAATCTTATTTACTGTGGCCTTCCAATAATGGTGACCTCCATAATCTCCTTTGTGAAACTCCTCACTCATCAATCACTTTTTCATCTTCATCTTCTAGAAAAAAATTCAAAAGAATACCACCATTATCTTTCCAATACAAATTTTTATCTATGATGAAATACCTCAGATATTTTAGCTTCACAAAAATTGTTTTAGATTTTGTCAATTCAGCAGGATCTCTATGATGATGTAATACAAAAACAATGTCTCTATACCAATCAGATAGGATTTACTTCTCTTCAATGGGAATCAACTCCTCATCTTCATCTAATAATTCTGAAATTTCTGCAATTAAATTCATATCAAGACAGTCAAAATTGGACTGTGCTATCAGATTTGCTAGCCCCTACCCTTTCACCAATTTTGTAGGTCTGGTCTCTATATCATATTCTAACAAGTTAACTACCCACTTCCCTCTCTTACCATCAGGATCATCTTGAGTCAAAATGTATTTCACAACAGCATTAGGAACAAATGCTATGACACGAGAATGCCGAATGTAAATTATAAAATCTTTGATGGCTTTGACCAAAGCATATGCCTCTTTCTCTAGGATATTGTACTTCAACTCTGAATTAGCAAGAGTCCTGCTAAAAAGTGAAATGGGCTACTCAATACCTTGTTGTCCTTTCTGCAGCAAAACTCCAGCAATTGTATTTTGTAATGCAAATGTAAAAACCATAAATTACTTTGAAAAAACCAGGCTAATCAACACTGGAGCTTGAGTGAGTGCCTTCTTGATTTCCTCAAATAAGTGCTTTGCCTCCACTATCCATTTGATGTCAGCTCCTTTCTTCAACATCTTCGTTATGTCTTTGACAATCTCAGCAAAGTTGGGAATAAACCTTCTCACAAAATTCACCCTTCTAAGGAAAGACTAAACTTCCTTCCTGCTTCTATGCAGATCCACTTTCTGAATGGCATTTACCCTACTTGGATCAATATTTATCCATTACTCTTCCAGAAGTTAAAGCAAAAATATTGTTAGTGGGATTAAGAGAAAAATCAAACCTTCTACACTTCAGCATAATATTCTCCAGATGCTTCAAGTGGTCTTCCTCTCTCCTTCATAATACTATTATGTCATCCAGATAGAAAACCACCAACTTATCCTTCTCCTTAGAAAATGCAATGTCCATTGCTCTTTGAAAGGTCACACCTGCATTCATCAGACCAAAGGACATCTTGGCATACATGAAAGTTCCCCATGGTGTGGTAAAGGCAATTTTCTCCTGATATTTTGGGTGCACTAGTATCTAATTGTATCTTGAAAAACCATCCAGCATAGACATCCTTTGGGAACCAACAATGTTCTGCAGAATTTGATCCATCTTTGGAGAGGGTAATTGTCCATCAGAGAATCTTTGTTCAAGTTTCTGAAGTGGATGCAGATTCTGATTTCTCCACTCTTTTTTCTGACTCAAACCAAGTTTGCAAGCAACTTTGAGAATCTGATTGGGACAATAATTTTGGCATCAAAAAGCTTCTTAATTTCCTTCTCTATCAGAGGCATGAGAAGTGGATTAATCCTCCTCAGCTTCTGTTTAAAAGGCTTTTCATTTTCTTTAATGGGAATGTTATGTTGAATAATAGTAGGATCATATTTCTTCATATCAACTTAACTCCATGCAAAAACATATATGACCCTTTTCATCATCTCAATATATTTCTGTTTCATATATGCAAAAAGAAACTTAGAAAGTTTGATCATTTTTGGCATTGCTACTGTACCAAGGTTACAACTCTCTACCTCTTCATCATCAACTTGTACCCTAGGAGACTTGAACACATCATTTTGGTCAAAAATATTTTCAAGTGAGATTTGACCTTTAGGTATAGAATTATTCTTCAGCTACAACACTTCAGAATTACCCTTAGTTTCATCAAGCATGTTTTGCTGATCTACTTGTGTGTTTTCAAACTCCTCCTTCAATTCTATGAAGTTTTTGACTTGCTGGTCATGCTAAAAAACTTTCTAGCGAATAATTTTTTTTGTGATAGCAGGCCTATGATGAACTTAAACCTCATATCTTTCAGTGGAATGTGCGAGAATAAGAAACAAACTTGCAGAAACAGCTAGGGAGTCAGCAACTTAGTTTTGATCCCTAGTCTTCACAATAAAGGAATATTCTTGAAAATGATCTAACATATCCATGATCAAATTTTGGTATGCTCTCATTCTCACATCCTTGGTTTGATATACACCCTCAACTTGTTTAATAACTAATTCAGAATCTCCACAAACAGAAATATTTTGGGCACCCAATATTTTCAAAATTTCTAAACCCGAAAATAGAGATTCATATTCAACCATATTATTTGTGAAATCAAAGTTCAGTTTGAAAGAATAGAACTTACTTTCATCCTCTAGAGTTGTGATCAAAATTCCTGCTCCAGCCCCCTCTCTTCCTGTTGATCCATCAAAGTGTAACAACCACCAACCTTCTGCCTTTTCTTCACTGTTTTGTTGATTTTCAACCTCCTGAATTTCTGCTTTCTTCTCATCTTCTGCTTCATTTGTTAGTTCATTGAAAAGTATAGAAAATCCTAATTCAGTCTCAAAACAAAAATTGGGAAATTCTGAGGTTTGTCCTTACTACTTACCATATAAGTCATCCTTGTCTCTATGTATAGTCTTCTTTGCTCACCAAAAATATGAATGGTAGCATAAGTTAGCTCCATCTGCATGGTTCCTTTAATCTTTGCTGCCCATGACCTTGATAGCATCATTACAAACTTAGGTGGAATATCTGCTACCACAATTTCCATTACCACTATCTTGGCAGGGACTTGTGTAAGACCAACAACAACATATTTTATCAAACCAATGCACTGAAATCTTTTTGAATCAAAAGAAAACAAATCCTTATATGGCCTAGTAATTTCCAATCCCATCCTTTCCATAATCACTTTGGGCATGAGGTTATGAGAGGCCCCTGAATCCAACATGGCATTGTGTAATTTCATGTCATGAATGCTAAGGCTGACATAGAAAGGAGGCACCTCTTCATTCTGCTCATCTTCTAATCTTGGTCCCAAATATATGGTTGGATGATATTCTTGAACATTAAGGATGTCAGTAGCGCCTGGTTGGGAATTCAAAATTTTTATAATTTTAATTCTATATTCGTTCACCTTAATAATTTCTCCAAAAGGGACTGAGATCTTCATTTTTGAAATCTCATTTTACAAACTGAAAACAGAAGTAATTTTCTCAATCTCTTTGACACGAGGAGGAGGTGGTGGATCTTTTCTAACCTCAACAGCTTTAGGGGCATTTTTCTTTGTTTGTGCTTTATTTGTAGTAATTGGAACATTTATGTTTCTGATGTTGTATTGTTTATACATCTCAAATATTGCATGCTGATATCCTTTAAGGTAATTAGATGTTTCATCACCCTATTTCACATCATGATATGACTCATCATGCTCTTCCTTAGTTAAATACATTCCGTACATGTTTTCATCTAAGAAATGAATGGAGTCTTCTGGTATTTCAGGTTGATCTTCTTCATAAACTGAATTTTGCTGAAAAGGAGGTCTTACTTGAGGGTCAGGATGATTTATGCTTTCCCTTGGTCTCTGCTAGTTTTGAGGTCTTATGAACTGAGGATTTATAAGCTATGTTTCATTTTGTACATGAGGAGCATAAGTGTTTCCAAGGGCAAGCCTATCCAATAGTTTTTCCATTGTTTTCATCATGGATTCAAATTTGTCATATGAGGCGGAAGGCTTATCTTCTTCTTTCAATTTTGTCTTTCCCATCTTGGACTTTTTAGCTGCTATCATATTGACCTCCACCTTCACAGCATCATTTTTCATTTATGCTAATGAAGGGGATTCTCTTTCTCTGAGTAATATAGAAAATTCATAATCAAAATCCTCAGCATATCTCAGTTGAGATGCTACTAGTGGAGGCTTGAGATGGGCAGGGATGGAGTCATAAAATTTGTTAAATCTCTTGGAGAAATTTTGGAGAGTTTCATCAACAACTCTTTTCAAACTATTGTACTCGGTGAGGGCTTGTACAAGGTTTTTTTACTTCACTTTCAAAGTTATCTTCATGCCATTCAATCATGAGGTTTGAAAGTAAGGGATTCAACCACTTTTTTGACCTTCACCAAAGCTCTAAGAAAATAATCTCATCTTGAAATCCTCATGGTCAACCTCCTCCCTGTCTATGAATTCATTGAACTAGTCTACATGCTCTTTAATGCATTATCTTCTATCACTACAAGCCGACCGCAAACATTTGTTAGAAATGGCATTAAGGACAACTAGGGGAATGATGGCATAATGCAGTTGCATACAATACCTTGTGTGGAGGAGATCATTTCCGCCATGATGAAGCTATTATTTCTTCAACCTATCAAAGATTCCCTTGGAATACAAAAATATGATGCTAATAATTCCTGCAGCTCTTCTTTATCTTTTTTATTACTAAGGCTGAGGTGCTGAAGGGTATCAACACTTTCTATCTAGGGTCTACATAAATTTTAAATAATCTTTTCATTTTCAGACCTAAACAAGGACTCTCAATTTTGTATCAAACCTTTATCTTCTACACTTTAAAACTCGTCTGCACAAGGCTTTTGTGTGTAATGGAGTACCTGATAGTGCAAAACTACCTTGAATGCCTCTAGAAATTGTGTTTGGATTATCCACAATTGTAGGTGGATTTGGTTCTAGATTATTCCTCATATATCTCCTTTTCAAAGCCACCTTTAAGCATGAATTTTGAATGGAGTCACCAAGGTAGTTGCAGCCTCGAACAAATTCTGAGCTCCTGCTACCTTCAAGAGTTCAGCTTCAAAATTTTAGGAAAAGTATATCTTCGACTCCCAACCTTCCTACCTAACTAACAAGTGTAGTCCCACGTTATGTTTGTTGGAAAAGGAAGTCTCAGGAGCAGATGACTGCTTTATACTCTTATTTATATTCCAGTAGAAACAGTCCAAATGACAAGTCTCATTCTTCCAATATTGCTTGCATGGGCAAGGTGATCTCGAGGTTCTGGTGATTATTCACACTCGTCCAGTACTCGAATTAAGATAAATCTCCACGAAGTTTGAGCCTTAACTAGGTTAAAAGAAGTGCAAATTATTTTTATTGATTCAGCCTCTAATTCATACATAACATACTGATGTTTAAATGTGTGTACTACGTTCCATTTATATATTTACATCAACTGTAATCATTAAGATCATTAATTGATTATGTCATCCATATAATGTAATTTAACTTATCATTCAGGTAAATTTTATTTAATTATATGCATAAACTGGAATTAAGATAAAATCCACGAGTTTGAGCCCTTAACCCTGGCTGGAATCCTTGCCTCCACCGAAGGTGCTTGTGATCTCAAATAAACCTCTAATAACCCACGAAATCGTATATTACAATGACAAATATAATGGAATAGAACACAATACAATGAATCAAGTTGGATGGAAACACCCACTTACTGAGTGCCAAACAATGGAGAACTTGCACAAAAACACTTCTTGTTGGGCAACCAAACCTAGCATCCTTGTGCTTGCTACATCAAATTTACTCACTCCAGAATTCCTAGTAATATAAATCATTTGACTCCTTGGTCTAAACATAGGGACAATATGTATATTTTTTAAATAAATACATCATATGAATTCGAACATATGATTTCTAGCATGGAGATTGCTTTATCAAAATTGATGCTTATACTTCCATGAAGATATTTCCCTGATTTTTTCCTTAGATGTCACGAGATGTGACCAGGGACAGTGATAGCATTCCTATGACTTTTATTGGACTTATTCTTCCCTCCAACACCAGGTCCGAGCTGTAGGTTCTGAGTTACAGTGTTTATGTCTAATGTTCTGAACTGAATTTCTGAGAATAATGGAGGTATAGATCCGAAGTCTGTAGAAAATAAACCTATTCCGATACCCAATGATCAAATTTTGTTCTTATTTAGCTCTTACATTTCTGCAATTTCGAGTTTCCACCGAAGACTGTTTATATACCTGTCCACAGATCGAGAAAGATATTCCAGCCAGTCCGAGCCTCTTCAATGTTGTAATTCTGATTTACTGAAGTCCGAGACTGTTCTCTGTCACAAAGTCGACACCAAGTCTGAGTTGTTTTGTTCCCAATCAGTTCACGAGATGTGGACTTCGTTCTTCTATTTTTCTAGCTCCGTATTAATATACGATAGTGTATAAATAAGTCGATTCTAAAATCGAATTTTCTGAATTAGTGGAGCCGACAAGTGCATACGTAGTTTTGATATTTTAGTGATTTTTTAATAGAGGGTAGTGGAATAGTAAGTTAGGGAAGTAATCATGAATACAGTTTTTGGTTTTTGGTTTCACATACAAATTTTGATATTTTTAATAATTTGTTTTTAAAGGAATTATTAAATTAGGGAAAGTATAATATTTTTTTTATAAATATTTTTTTAGGGTTTTTGAACTTAGGATTAGGGTTCGCTGAAATAGCTAGGGTTTAGGACAAACATGTTTCTTTTAATAATACTAGGGTTGCATTATTAAATTAGCTAGGGTTAGGAATGGGATTAAGATTAGAATTTCATTAGGCTGGGGCATCTTGAAACTAAGGCTTGAGGGAATATGCATCATCTTCATGTTTAGGGAATTTTCATAGGGTTTGCATGAGGTTAGGGTTATTCATGTATCAGAAGAATATTTTCCATCTCAACAATGCCATATTGATATCAATGACAACTTTGACCAACAAAATCAAGTTACAAACCTAGATTAACAATTGCAGTATCCTTGTGGCTTTCCTCATGGCCAAGTACTAGTGTCAAATATTCTTTCTCTGGAACTACCACGCCTATAAGCCCACCCTTCATCGCATTCCTCCAAGTATGCACTCAACCACCATCTGTAATTCCAACACACATGCCAGCCCTAATGGATACCTGCCTCAACTTATCACCATGTGGAATGTAAAGACCATGTCCAAAGAATGGGATGGTTGGCACATTATATACTCCAGCCACAGGATTTTGTACATCATAAGTCCATTGATGAACATCTCCATCACTAGTTAAAGCAATGAAGTCTTCTGGTGGGAGTGAAAATATTAAAATATTATAAGAATCACTGCACTCAATATAAATGAGTATTCATCCTTTCTATCACTAGTACAAAATGGCTAATTAGTTACTAAAAAAACGACT